>CM074436.1:39418914-39856414 GCA_037101425.1 Elopichthys bambusa | reverse complement strand
AAGAGAAGGAGGAAAATGAAGGAGCTGCATCAAACTAGAGCACATCACAAGGGTCAGGGAGAAAAGAGAGAGAGAGAGACAGAAAGAGAGAGAGAGGAAGACAAGATGAGGAGATGAGGAGAGAAACTGCGGCGTTAACATGGTCTTTACCTTTTTGGTCCACTTCTATTCAAGCGTTGAAATAGAGAGGGGGAGAGAGATATAAATGAAGAGAGAGAGAGAGAGACAGAAAGAGAGAGAGACAGGCAGAAGGTGTACAGAGGAGAGAAAAAAGAGAAATTTCAGTTCAACAGCAGAGTCTTCCGTTTCTTTTCAAGCTTAAAGGTCAAGTGAAATTTATTAGACATGAGGAGAATAGGGAGAAAGACAAAAGAGAGGGGGACAAAAATATTGCAACAGAAAGAGAAAGAGAGAGAGAGAGAGAGAGAGTGATGGTATGGTAGGGTAAGGGACAGGAACTAACTATGCTTTAATTAAACGTCACCAATCACTGGTGCTTGTTTTAATAATCTGAAGCTTTATGAATATTCATTAAGTGTTCTTCTGTCTGCCCTCGATCACTCTGTCCACTCTCCATCCCTCCATCCCCCCACCCCCACAGAAAAACAAACGAAACAAACAGACGGATTCGCTGCTGAAAATACGGGATTATTAGACACATTCACATTCATATATGGACCTATTCACACCAAACTACCCAGCTGACAGGGAACGTTGTGACAAGGTTCTCTCAACGTTCTGAACAAACGTTCTTCCAGTAAGGCTACGTTTGTTCGAAGTTATCTGGTCTTTAATAAAGTTCTCAAGACATCATTTATATATCGTTTTAGTTGTTTTTTTATTAAATGTTAATACTTGTTTCAGAACGTTCGGAGAACATTTAAAAACGAACGTTCCCACAACGTTTGAAGAATGGAATGTTTTCTTAACGTTTTTGAAACATTGAGAAATAACATTAGCAAACGTTCTTAGCGCATATTTTTGTTAGCTGGGTAGACACTTATGTCACTGATCGCAGGAATGTGATTAACGAGTTGTATTTTGCATTATAAACTGGACCTGGATTCTGATTGGTCGAAACAGTCGTGCTGTAATACAGTAACAGCTGTTGATGGTAATATGATTATTTTCGCTGCATGTCATTGTGTTTTCTAGATCATTCTAGGTGAGGAATTTACTTACAAAGTTTTAATTCAACAAAATGTACTTTTGTTACGTTTTTTAAAAATGCTATATTCTGAATACTTTTTGCTAAAAGATATAGCAGAAATAATTAATATAGCATAATAGTGTTTATTAATATTTTGAATTAGGATTCAGATTTTCTGTTTTCATTTTAATTTTAGCTCAAGTTTTAGTAATTTTGTTGTGTGTTTTTGCCAGTTTTTATTATTTTTATCCCAATTTTAGTGGTTATTTTTATTGTTGTGCAGTGTAGTTATATATTTTATTATTATTTTTTACAGTCTTAGTTTTAGTGATTTCATTTAGTAATTTTGTTGTGTGTTTTCTGTTTGGTTTTTAAACGTCTATTTCCTTTTCATTATTTTTATTTCCGTTTAAATATAGTTATTTTTTTTATTTTGTTGATTTAATTTTATTTTGTTGTTTTACTAGTGTTGTTTGTTTTTAGCCTTTGGTAATTTTTGATCGAAAATTTTTATTTATTTATTTATTTTTTACTTCACTGGAATGGTACGAAACTTGCTATGTGAACACAAAAAAATCATAGACATGATTCGAAAAGATTAAAATAGTCACATTTGTGCTCCTCGCGGTCAAAAATGATCCCACTGGAAACGATCGGGAGACGAATTTCGTACTGCGGCCGAACAAAATCTGACTGAAAGCTATCAAGCTCAAATTTGAAACACAACTCGTTTAGATTTATGTTTTTGAAAATATAGATTTCAAAAATAGTATTTTTGTGCATTTTTCATGACAATAAATCTAAAATTCTGTAACTTTTTAAACTGTAAATTTGCCAAGTGTCCTCTTTAAAAAAAGAGACCAAAATTAATAAAGCATTGAAAATGTATGACAGTTTAAGTTAGAAATTAAAAGGTCCAAAAAGTGAATAAATAGATTAAAACTACAGCATAAATATAATTTAGTACCATAAAATCCACTAAAAATACAAAATATTAAATAAAAAACGTTATCGATCTAAAATATAGTACATTAATTTCATTGAAATAAAAAAAGGTCATTTTTGACCCCACACGCAAAAGTTAAAATATATATATTTAGTTTTTGTAATTTTATTATTTTAGTTTTAGTTTTAAACTAAAATTAGAAATATTGAAATATTTACTGAAAAGTAAAATTGACACTTTTTTTAAATATTTTATTATACTTGAGCTAACATTTATTCAGTTTCAATCAATGTCGGGTTTTTTTAATATCTTTTAGTCAACGATAATAACAGCTTGAAGCACGTTCACTTTCTCTCAGTCTCAGGCTAAATTTCCAATGAGAATTTCCTGAGAGAAAATCATGGGACGATGTTTATTGTCAGTTCAGCTTGTGTTTGCGTTTGGCTGGCGGTGTGAATAGGCCTCTACATGCCAGAGAAAGTCCAACACAAACACACAGTTTCCTCCAGAGGTTCAGCAGTGCGGCACAAACAGTCTGGTCCCTTTAGACGGACACACACACACTTGTTGATCCTGTATAAAGGGAGAAATGAAAGCGTCAATGTGCATTGCTCAGCAAACCCGTTGTGCAAGTGGAACCTAAAAAATTACGTCATCAAAATGTCATTGCTATTTAGCTGCAGATCTGATGCAATGAGGAACGTCTTACACCGCATGACACTGCAAAAAGAAGAAGGGAATCAATGAATGAGCGGGTGAATGAGTGTCTGTTAGCTGCGCGTCGCACTGCAAGAACAAACGGTGAGGGAGATTCCAGCGCCGCCCTGCAGGAGGAGACAGAAAACACACCCTGATCCCCACAGCACTACACCCAGCGGAGGAGTGGAGAGAGGAAGCGACTGAGGGAGGAAGAACGCAAACACAGGGATGTGAAGACAGAGATGAGAACAGAAAACAAGCCTCGTTTATACTAAAGGTGTCCGTCTGAGGGACGGAAAACTACTGCAAACATTCCCAAACGCACATGGTTTTTAAATATAAGCATGTTTCCGTCGTTTTACAGGTAAAAGACGTCAGCTGGCATCTCAGACGGTGTGAAAACATGCTGCTTCTGTAGTGTTGTGAGCATGAACTAGTACTTGACGAGGTGAAGTTCATCACTTCTTCACTGCTGATTCCTGTGTTTCCTCTGTGCTGATGTCTGTTAATTCAGATTATGAATGCCTCTTCACATCGGTACTAAACCACAGTATAAACAAGGCTTGAAGAGAAGAGAAGAGAAGAGAAAGGGTAAAAAATAAAAAAGACTTGTATGAAAAGTGTATGTACGTGTGTATAATGTGTGTGTGTGTTACTCACTGTAAGGGACACACTCATACTGGATCTCCAGGTATTTGTAAGTGCCAGGACAGGGATCAGGAAACACATCTGCCCCGGCGACGACCACACACTGGGTCCTGTTATTACACCTGAAACACACACGATCATCTACTGAAACAGCGACACACACTTCATCGTTTACAAAAAAGAGCACATTTTTACTTCCAGGAGTCACCAAAGATGTCAATAAGCAGAAGAAAGACAGATGATGACGGGTGTCTGAGAGACGCAGCTGTGATCATGTGAATGATCTCACATTATGTCAATTAAATGAAGAAGATCTGCTCATCTAACCCCCCCCCCCCCCCCCCCCCCCACATGTCTCTCTCTCTCTTTCTCTCTCTCTCTCTGTGGAAATGGATAGAGTGAAGCCGCATTGATTTGTTCTTCTAGGAAACAGCAGCAGCTCAAACACTGGGGAGACACACTGACGCCAAAACACTCAAACACACACATAATCTCATCCACACACGCGTGTGTTCAGACTACATATTACATACTTAAAGTGTTTTATATAATCATTATGACTAACACGTTAGAGGCATTATTGTCTGTCTATAATAATAATCTTTATTTTATATAGCGCCATCTCAAAGCGCTTTACGAGCATCATACGTATAACACAAATGAAAGCTATCCTGAAAAAGTGAACACAAAAGGATTCATCCTGCCTGATCTCAATGGGAAGAGAATTCCCAAGTTCTGGAGCACGAGACGAAACCCACAGAGCGTAAACGCGTAGGAGGAACGAGCGAAAGACCGGAGATCTGTAGACATTAAAAGCTGTGACAAGTAATGCGGCGCCATGCAAGGCCAATTTTAAAATCAATCGGAAATCTGACAGGGAGTCTAAAATGACTCTAAATGTGCTCACTTGTCCTGGTCCATGTCAGGATTCTAGCAGCAGAATTTTGAACTTATTTAAGGCATTACAGTAATCGATGTGTGAAAAAGCAAAAGTGTTGATCAGTTTTTCAGCAGCAGAGAAGGATAACATGGGACGCGGTCACCCCCACCACCCAATATCACCCCCACATTTTTGTAATTTTGTTTGAAACTCTACACTTTTAGCGTTATTAATTTGATGGGGTGAACTGATAAGCATGACCTCCGTCTTATCACTGTTGAGAACATTTTGAGACATCCAAGAAAGCCAATAGCTGCATTATCACCAGGTTTTGTATGAATATAAATCTGCGTAGACATGGAAGTTGAGACCAAAGGGATCTTAAAAGCTAAAAAGGAAAGATGCTAAAAAAGAAGGGGACTCAAAATCGAACCCTGTGGGACACCAAATTGAACTGAACCAACTTAGGACCGACATCCACCCAAGGAAATAAACTGCCTACGGTCTGAAAGATAAGACTTAAAGAATTGAAAATTGAATTGACCTTGGGATAGTTGAATAATAAGAGTTCTGTACAGTTCATATGTAAATCTCTAAAACACCACGGAAAAACAGGCGAATCTCAACATAACACCGACTGTGACGCAACAGTCGGGATCATTAATATGTACGCCTCCAACATTTGCATATCCATGTATTAGCGTCTGGAGCTGTACAGCCGAATCATCAGACGCTCTGCAGGTATTGTGAAACATGCAAGCAATGACAATAGCGATGCATGATATATTTAGTGATATTTGTAAATTGTCTTTCTAAATGTATCGTTAGCATGTTAGCTAATGTAATGTTACAGGTGGTTAAAGTTGCCACATTTATGTTTCATCATGTTTCTTACTGTATTCACGGAGACTAGAACCATGTCGTTATTTTCATTTTTAACCCGAAAACTCGTGTAGTGCGTATAATTTATAAATACATCTGTGTGTAGCTTTAGCCACGTTAGCCGCCGTGCAGCACAAAATCATTCAGAATTAAATGTAAACATCCACAATATGCCATACTTACGTGATCTGATATGCTGCATCACGAACAGTTTGTAAGGATCGATTTTGAGAGTTATATTGTGAAGTTGAGTATTGTTTATGCAAAGTCGCGAGCTTGAGGGGCGGGGAGCACGAGCATTTAAAGGTGTACACCCCCCAAATCAGAGCATTTTTAATCCCACCCCAAAATAGGCATTTAAAACATGGAATAATAAAAAATCTATGGGGTATTTTGAGCTGAAACTTCAGACACATTCGGCTCAAGACGGACGTCACTGAAACTCACAGTGATTGGCTGCCGTCAGGGCTGGGCGGTATGACGATATATATCGTTACCACATTTGTTAGAGATTTTGCTACATCACGTATATCGCGGTATGTAAATATATAGCACTATTGACACTTCAGAGTGATGAAATGCATGAATGAGAGAGGGACGTGCTTTTTGTTAAAAAGAGTTATAAGCGCAAATATATCCTGAAAAAAATCATTTTTCAATGCGGCATGCATTTGTGAATTCAGTTCTCTTTCACGTCTTATTGTGCTCGAACGGTCGAATACACAAAAATCCTCATCGTCTGGAGCATTCATGTAAACACAGCCGGTTCTGTCTCAAGTGAAATTAAACAGTTGGGTGTAAACTGGATGTGTATCAGTATATTGTATCCGTGCATTTGGTCTTAAAGTGACAGCAGCCTAATAATTCATGTGAATCAAACAAAAGAGAAAATAACTTACTGCTCTCGACTGAATAACTTTTTTTAGCTTTAATAAGAATACGTTTATATTTCATTCATACAGTGAAGACTATGCAATATCTTATTTTTACATCTTATTTTTCACTAATTCTAACTACATGTTAAATAAACCTATTGTACCTGAAAAACTTAATTTAATTAATACTTTTGTTATACTGTATTTGTCCTGTTGCTTGTAATTTGCTTCTTTTTTCTTATCTCTAACAGAAATGAGATAAAAATAACAATCTGGGGACACCTTAGACTTATATTACATCCATTCTAGGGCACCTTTAAACCAGTTTAATACAGTGTCAGTAATGCCAAAAAGGAGTAACAGAGAGTGATCCACAGTGTCAAAAGATGCACTTTGATCAAGAAGGATCAAAATTAAAAGACCAGAATCCGCAGCAATCAACGGGTCATTATTAACCTTAACTAAAGCTGTTTCTATCTATCTGTCCAATACATACACTCACATATATACACTCGTACCTGTGTGACATAATCTTGAACGCGTCTGGCTGGTAGCACTGCACGTTCTCCATCTGGAAGGGGTCTGCGTCACAGATCTTGTCATCTGTGCGGCCGTAGTTGGCCGTCTCGATCATGATGACATCACTTCCTGGGCAGCGCAGCTCGATGGGGTATCCCTCACACGCCAACTCTCTCCTCATCAGACCGAAGGGCATCGCTGCTCGGCTCAGACCTGACGGTCACAAACACGTTACACGATCACATCCTGAACCAGGGTTTTCTTGACAGGCGTCTAAGGATGCAGATCTTACCTTGTTCGGAAGGAGCAATGTTGCTAAGCAACACAGGACACATCCACAGTAACCACAGTGACAGCGCCATCGTAACGACAGAGGAACGGACAAGGTGAAAGCGGCGGGACAGTCTCCCTGTAAAGTCAGATGAACCTGGAGAGAGACAGAAGGGCGCCTGTTTAATTGGTGTCTGAGAGACAGGGCGTGAGTTCAGAGACAGACCCGATTCAGTCTGATGTCATTACAGAGAAACACACACACAGAAGATGAAGACGAGAGTAAAACTCATCACAAACACTTGTCTTTTCTGATCCTGATCATCAGAATCTCTTATTTCACATTCTTATATTCTCTTACATTCACAGACTGATCAACAAGCGCAGTGAGGAAGGTCAGGGCTCATACTATTATGATCGCTGTGTTTATCGACGCATCTATTGATCATCAGGCTCCGATACGTTCTGTACAAATGATCACAACATCAAAAGGAACAGCAGCTGAGCGGCTCGATACCGCTTTGTTCCTGTGAACGCTCACGTCACGCCGCAGGCTGCTCACGCCAGGGGTCTGAACGCAAGCCTGCAGCCTCAGGAACAGGAAAACACCTCCACACTATCATATTAGGGCTCATACATACACAGTACTAGTAGTGGCCAAAAGTGATATCCGGAGGAGAGTTTTTTGTTTTAATGAGTTTGATTAAACCATTAAAATATAAGGAAAATATTTATTAAATAAGAGGGGAGCACAAAAGGTGTTTATCTGACCAAATTATTTAGCAGAGAAAGTCAAACTGCAGCTACAGGTTTTATTTTACTATGCAAAATAAATAAATAAAATTTCAAATCACCAAATAAGCTTTGTTAATTGTCTGATTCTTAAATCCAAAGAATCGATCTTTTGGTCTGTTTTCAGCTGAAAAGCAAAGATACACCTATAAATGTATAAACGCATAACATTTTTTTAATTTTTTTTTTATAAATAAATAAAAATAAAAATCATTTTTGTCCAATAAGAAGACACAAACTACGATGGAAACACGTTTACTGAATAAATTCCTCGATGCGCAACAATAAAGTCATGTGACGTTGCCTCAGCAGAGGCTGCGATTGGATAACTGGACTAACCAGCGGACCAATCACATCGCAGCATCTCAAATGTTGAGTCGAAGTCGAACACAGGCATCCGAACGCAAGATCACATGACAGCGTTTACTGTGTTTCGTCTGACGCTCCACTCATTTATGATGGAGGGAAAAAGAGCCCGATTGAATCAACTTCCATTTTTATTATTGATATTTTGCGGCAGTTTCCCAGGAAGTGACGATTTTGTTCTCTTGAACACACGGGACGAAAACGTGATATTATTCGTGATATTCCAAGTTAAATTCACAACTTTGGATGAAACCCGCCCAATAAATCTCAATAATCTTTGTGCTTTCATTTATTGTTACATTTAATGTAAAACAAAGCGTTCTTTCAACACACAAACTAAATTTTCATCACAGATACACGCGATTACAGTTGGAAAGAGGCAAGCTTTGTTCTCCGAATGCTGAAGATACGCTGTTCATTTCATAAACGTTTGTAAACCCAGCCAGTATAATCACAATAAAAGCATGCAAACGGCAATTTTTATACATATAAAAAGCGTCCAATGTGCAAACAATATGAATTATGCACCAGCAAAAACATTGTCAACAGTTGGGGGAACAATAAACATAAAATTTCCAAAGAGCAATTTTTGAAGGGGACACAAATAATACAGCCAAAATTTTACTTATAAGGATATATGTACACAGAATAAAGCCTTACTGCTATTTATTATTAGTGTAGCATGTGCCATTATGCTCATTCTCAATGTTTCTCTTTGGTTCATTGAAAAAACTTACTAATTGACCAAAATACTGCAATAAATAAATGGCTTTGAAGTTGTTTACAACCAAGTCACCAAAATACGATGAATACACAATGGACCAAACCACTGTGAGGCAAGGGAGGGGGGACTCAAAATGTTTCCAAACTTAAAATGCCCATTTGCGTTCGTATTGTATTACTACTTACACAATTATTTTAAGTATATATCATAATATTATTTACAATACTTAGCGAAGTTTTTAATTATATTTTTAGGGGCTCAGATGCCCCCCGCGAATTACGCCTATGGCTCAAGACGGACGTCACTGAAACTCACAGTGATTGGCTGCCGTCAGGGCTGGGCGGTATGACGATATATATCGTTACCACATTTGTTAGAGATTTTGCTACATCACGTATATCGCGGTATGTAAATATATAGCACTATTGACACTTCAGAGTGATGAAATGCATGAATGAGAGAGGGACGTGCTTTTTGTTAAAAAGAGTTATAAGCGCAAATATATCCTGAAAAAAAAAACTCATTTTTTTCAACGCGGCATGCATTTGTGAATTCAGTTCTCTTTCACGTCTTATTGTGCTCGAACGGTCGAATACACAAAAATCCTCATCGTCTGGAGCATTCATGTAAACACAGCCGGTTCTGTCTCAAGTGAAAGTAAACAGTTGGGTGTAAACTGGATGTGTATCAGTATATTGTATCCGTGCATTTGGTCTTAAAGTGACAGCAGCCTAATAATTCATGTGAATCAAACAAAAGAGAAAATAACTTACTGCTTTTTAGCTTTAATAAGAATACGTTTATATTTCATTCATACAGTGATATCTTATTTTTACATCTTATTTTTCACTAATTCTAACTACATGTTAAATAAACCTATTGTACCTGAAAAACTTAATTAATACTTTTGTTATACTGTATTTGTCCTGTTGCTTGTAATTTGCTCTAACAGAATCTCTAACAGAAATGAGATAAAAATAACACAAAATGTTGTGATATAGATCGTATGTATTATATTGTGAAATAAGTATTTGATCACATCGCCCACTTTTTGCTTAATACTCGAGAACTTCCCTAATACCTTTTGACGCTCTCAAAGCTTTCTGAAGACCCTTTCAAGGAAAAGTCCCTTTTAAACGCATCAAGGCAGACTGAGGAAACAAAACAAAGCAGAACTGTGGTACGACCCTGTGGTTTGTGTTATATTTGTGTCTGTCAAGAAACATAATCTGATTGGTTCCTGCAGGCTGAGTGATGCTATGTCCTGATTGGTGCACAGCACGCATCACTTCCTCTACAGAGAGATCTTATGTTTTGTATTTTTGATTTTATAGTACACAGTTTGCGTCCCAATGTGTTGGGGGCGGGGCGTAACAGAATGACAGGCCTGAAATCTGATTCAGTGTTTCAGTGTGATTATTTCCACCATATGCTCTGGAAAAATACATTTTTTTTTTTAGGATCAGTAATCCCAGATCCCTTCAGACAGACTCGCACACACACCGATCGATCCATACGTACAGTCGCCATGGCAGCGCTGCAATAAGGACTGCGGCGGCTCTCATCTCTCGCGCCGTTTCGCTCATTTGTGTTTCTCTCTCTAGATGGATTTTTTCCTGCTATGATCTATGTCTCATTTCTTTTTCACAGTAACCAGCGCTGTGAAACCCCTGCGGGCTCCGTCTCTATTGATGGTGCTACAAAAATACTCCCTGATCCCCAGGAGACGGGATCAGACGATTTATCACCAGCATTTCCCCAGACACAGCCGCTCGCACCAGGACAAGAGCTCAAATCCAGCCTCAGGATTCATCACGGCCTTTTACTGTATACTACACTTGATTTCCTCCATCTCTGTGTAACTGCGATAGTTTCATGTCTCTCGTCTCGCTCCATACTCTCTTTCTACTCACATAATAAAATCATTTAGACTCAAATCAATATTACATGTCCATTTATTTATTCAATAAGTGGCCGTATAATAAGAGGCTCCGCTCCTGATCGATGACCATCTGAATCTGTTCATTTAGACAATGAAATTACTGACAAAAATATTCACTGACAACGCTTTTTTGATTTTCCAACAAAAATGAGACCAGAAATACACACCATTATGATAACTATAACTAGATAACTATATTATGATATATATATATATACACACTTTTTAAATAGAACTACAAGAATTTTGGATTTAAAATATGCATACAAGAAAAAAATAAATCCAACCACAGTATGTTAAGTGCATCTTACATAGTAATTTAACATTAATTTTACATTAGTATCCATGTAAGTGTTAATAATTTATAAACCTTTTATAATTAATCAGTGTGTATACATAAGAAACTGTGGTTAAAATTTGATCTGTTAACGTTCCAAAGGTTTTGTAATTTTAACATATTATCGTCAACTAAAATGTTATTCTTGTCAACAAAAATTCTATGGCACTTTAGTGAGAGTAAAATGGACTGAAATGAATGAAAATGAGAAAATATTGACTAAATTCAAAGGTAATTTTTGTTAAAAGAAAAGAACAGTGTGAATGATTAACAATGAACTCAAAATCACTGGATGGGTCATTCTCACAAAACCATTAAAACACCAAGGCACTAATGATTTTAAATATCTTAGTAATATAAAAATAAAAATAAAAATTATCTGCGTTATCTGCATTGAATAAAGAGTAATTTCAACATAGAAATGAATTATTTTTGTATTTTAATGCATTTTTAGCTGAAATTCTCATTACCGCAATGCGTCCAGGTATGTCCGAATGCATGTTGTGTAAAAAAATTAAAATATTCCTAAATATATATAGATGATTTTCAAATGACAAATTATTGATGTATAATAATAATGAAAAACAGTGGAAAAGTTTCAAACAAATAAAAAACATTTGGTTGTAAATGGCAGCAGGTGCTGCGGTAATGAGAAAAATCAATCAAAATCAAATAAAATGTTCATTTAAAAAAAAAAAAACATTATTTCAGAGTTTCAAGCAACTGTGCATAACTGTTAATAATCAATTTTTAAAATAGGGAAATGTATTAGCTTTCCCAATGGTATTGACATTTTCAGACTGTTGCGGTAATGGGATTTTTAAGGACTTGTTTTGGAAAATATAAGTAAAGCTTTTAAAATGAATGACCACAAACACTTCAGACCTTGCTGTTAATGTTTAAAAAGGCAAACATTTTAAAATTTTCAGGTCTGAAATCTTTAAAACTAAGATTTTGTGAGATTCACTCGGATAAATATAATAGATGGAATAACACACACACACACTATATAGTTATAAATACTATAACTCAGACTTTTTTATTCCATTTTCACAAATGATTTTGTCCCTGAAAGTAGGTTTTGACAGATTTAGCTCACTTCTGTCTACAAATTTGTCCCTAAAATATGGCTAAGTAGGTACAAACACACACATTCTCAGACTGTCACTGAAGTTCACATTGCCTGATTTTAAACAAATACACACATTTAGATCAGCCTTATGGAAATCGGAAACATGATACTGACTAAATGAAGTTGGCTACATATAAACACACACACACACAAAAGCCCCATACGATTGATCAGTCCAGACACAAGTGTCACACTTCAGACACCATCAACACCCTCAAACACAGAGTTTGTCTTTGTCAGCGAATGAAGTGAAGTGCCCATAACACGGACCGACAGATGAAAATCCAGCCAATCACGAAGCGGCGTGTCTGAGGCGTCTCTTATTTCTGTGCCACTGGCTGAAAACACTGCGATGTATATAACTATATTTAAACTTCTACAGTCGTTTTATGATACAGCAGGTGACCTGAGAAATAATGGTGTAGGATTTACTTTTTTCTAGTAAATTACAGACTATTTTGAAGTAGAAAGACTGAAATAGTATTTTCTCCAATAAACAATGTTTTATTTCAAACTTTTAAAATATTTTTGAAAATGGTGCATCTGATTACTGATTAGCAGCACACGTGAACAACACATATCTGGAGGTCAAACTTTAATATTTAATACTTTAACTTTTATGCACGTTGTAAGATTTTATGTGCACCTTGGCATTTCCATCCAGTGTTTTTTTAATACCTCAAAAATTAGCATAAAAATACATGGAAGGAAACATATCTACACTTGTGCCACCATGTAAAACATTTAATACTTTAAATAGTCTTAATGTCAGACGACATCTGTCCATCAGAGCTCATGAGTCACTGTTTCTCTTTCTCCCTCATGATCACACACACACACACACACACACACACACACACACACGATCCCTAATGGCTCGGTGACTTACGCAAATAACACCTTCTACTTTAGTACCGACAAGAGACTGACACACCCTCTCACACACACACAGACACACACACACAGATACAAAAGGGAAAAAAAACACATTATCAATTATTAAAAGCAATTAATTATTATTGAAATTAGCGGTCACTGAAATGGGTCGTTAGCCACCGGCCACTATAATGTGGTATAAATTACACAATGTAATGACCGCAAAAGAGATGTGCATTAAATTTATCATGCATTAACCAGACTATCATATTCTGGAGAACTAGAATCGGTCACTAATTAAAATTGCATACACGCATTTCTGCTGTCAGAAATTAATTATTGCAAGTCATAAATAAAAATAACAATCATATCTTCTGTGTTCAGGGTTTATCCCCAAGCAGAATATATTTTATTAAGGTTTAATTAAATTAAGGCTTAATCAATATCAGTAAAATTGAAAATGATTGTGTATGAACACAACAAATGCATCTTTAATAACATTCATAAGATGTTATTCTGACTGTTAAAGATGAATTTGCCTTCAGGTGTAATTAAATGTCAAACTCTAATTAAAGTCCGGCTGTGTTGCACTTTCATGGATAAAAGACGCGGTTTATGAGAGCATGTTGTGAGATAACCGTGGACGACATCCAAGGAAATGCTGCCGTCCTCGTCTGTCAGTGTGTCTGAACGGCACGAATTCACTGTCGTGATCAAAACCTGCATTTGTCGAGCGCTCGCTGCTGGAGCGCCGAGAATCAAACACAACAGAGCGCTTCATCTGGAGAGTTTCCCGAGCCATCAGAAAGCACACGGAGCGCCGGCGCGCGCGCGCGCGCGGGTAATAATCAGGCAAGAGTAATTGCTATAATTCACCCTCATGCCGAGAAAACCCCTCTGTTCTGCATTCACAATCTGTGTTAGAGACATAAACAAACACACCACTCTCATCAGCGCTGTACACAACACTCACAAACACACACACACTCGACTGGGGAAACATAATATATCGCTGCAGTCAATCTACAAGTCAACGTGAAACAGCGTTCGCAACCAATTTTACTTCCGAAACGTGATGTGAAACAAGATATTCAACAAGAAGTGGTTTTATTTCATCCAGGAATTGATTGGTGAAAAATAAGAGGGACTGATGAGGTTCACTGAAAAGCACGCTCTATCAAAAATACATTGCAGTCTATTCACATGTCTTTTTGCTAATGAAGCTGAAAACCAGCCTTAAATATTGTTGTGGTAATTAATGGTAGATGATATACTGATATATTCAGTCATTTTTTAGATTGATAAAATCTGCTAGAATGCAAACATATAATAAATATTGTTTAAATGTCAGCGTTCGCAAACCAATTTTACTTCTGAAACGCGACGGATTTTCAATGAGAATTGATATTATTTGGTTCAGGAATCGATTGGTTGGTGAGAATAAAAGAGAGATTGATGATGTCAAGTTAAAACATTTAGATGAAACGTCACAAAAACCAACACTTTCTCACACGCACACTGTATTGAAAAGGCATTGCAGTCTATTCACGTTGTTATTTGCTAATGAAGCTGAAAAGCAGCATTAAAGATTGTTGATGATATTTATACATTTGGTCATGAAAGTTTTATTCAAACGATTTTAAAAGTCTTTTTACATTTACCCAGTTTAAATGCATATTGCCCATCGTGCACAGCTGCCCTGAAGCCACCTGGGTGGCGGTGCCACTGGGGCTTGGACCCGTCATCGCTGCTTGCAGCTATATATTTTTTCCCCCCCAAGGTTTTGGGGCCCTTAACGTGCTCAAAAACTCTTGAAAATTTGCACAAGGTTCAGAATTCATGGCCATTAAAGACGGGCATGGCAGGGGGGGCTCTACGGCGCCCCCTAGAACGGAATCTAAAACCATGGATACATTACTAACACGTAAATGTGCGTAACTCGGTACACATATAGATCTCATCGGGCCGGTATATAATGTTAAAAAAGTATTAAATATTATTTATGTGTGCGTTTTTTGTCTGCCATCATGAATCTGTATTGTATCATATGCATATTACATACTACCAGTCACAAGTTTGGACACACTTGACTGAATTTGTTCGTAAATTCCTTTGATCTAAATGTTTTTCCTTAAACTCTTAAACAGCACATCTGTAGAAAAGCATAAACTGTGTATAAATATGAAATTAAATTATTAAAACTAAATTACTACTGATTTAATTTGACAATTTGGACCATACAATGAAGCAAAAGTATGAAAGGCTCAACAATCATAAGAAAAAATGAGTAAATGTGTCCAAACACGACAACTGTGTTAATAAGACACATATAAGTAGCTTTTGCACTGGAAGCTTCTGTCACCAAGACAAATTCCTTTGCAATAAAGCTCATTCTGATTCTGAAGAGATAACGTGCCATTAGCTAACAATTATAGCAAAATAAACACGTAGAGAGGGATCAGGTCTTGCGATGAGTCTACGGTAATTTTTAATAATGACTAGCTGACTCCTTTATCACACAGTTACTTACCAAGTTAATAAATACACAGAAGATTCTGCCAAGAAACAGTTACACCTTAGACATAGAAAAGTATTGAAAAAATGTGGCCTAGTAACAAGACTAACAACAACATTACCAATTAGTAATTCTAACAAACACCCATTTTCATCAAAAACTAATGGTGACAGACATAATGATTTTCCTATCTCAACTCTTCACTGTGTTTTTAATTTGGTTGCATAATCCAGGAATAAATTACTGTCTAGACCAACTGAATTACATTAAAGACATTAGGCAGACAATCTTAGAGACCCCAAGAAGACAGACTGACTTATAAGAGTCTGAGAGATCAAACACACATTTAAGCCAATAGAGTTTCTGTACCTCAGGCTATGGAAGCTTGTTTCCGCCACTAAATAAAAAATAAAAAAGACAATTGATAATCTATTTTTCTCACAATTGTGAGATATAAACTCGTAATTGTGAGTTATAATGTCAGAATTGTGAGATATTAAGTCCTATTTTGAGGGAAAAAAATACTTTTTTCTCAGAATTTCAAGTTTATATCTCACAGTTACGCGTGTTAAGCCTGGAACACACGAAGCCGACGCCGACGAACTAGTGCCAACGAAAGCAGACTGCTGGGTTGGCTCACGTTGGCAGCGTCTGGGTCCAAAGTTGCCCTGACACACCAAACCGACACTCGACACTCAACGGCCAAGTAGCACGTCTGTTCTGCGCCTGTGTACGAAGCAATGCCTTTCCGTACCAGCAGGTGGCAGTAGCTGAACAGCCAATCAGAATGACGCTCCGACGCCGATTTCGAAAAGCTGACAAGGATTAACTTCAGCCAACGGTGCGGAACACACTGAAAAAACGTAGTCAGCCGACGAACAAAAACTGCCCGACCGTCGGCTTGGGTGTGTTCCAGGCTTTATAAAGTCAGAATTGCGAGTTATAAAAAACAATTGTGAGAAATAAAGTCAGAATTGCGAGTTATAAACTCACAATTGCGAGAAATAAAGTCAGAATTGCGAGTTATAAACTCACAATTGTGAGAAATAAAGTCAGAATTGCGAGTTATAAACTCACAATTGCGAGAAATAAAGTCAAAATTGCGAGTTATAAACTCACAATTGCTTATTATAAAGTCAGAATTGCAAGATATAAACAATTCTGAGAAAAGAAGTCGCAATTACCTTTTTTATTTTGTATTCAGTGGCAGAAACAAGCTACCATATCAGGCAGCACCAAATGAAACTGCAAAAATAATGACTATTCTCAAACAGGTTTCCCTAATGTGTTGAAAGCGCCACAGAACAGCAGTGTTTACACTTCAAGGAAATCAGCTTACAAATGACGTCTAATTCGGCATACTACACTGGAACAAGAGAATGTATTTTTAACAAGAAGAGCACCAAAACCACTGAGAAGCAAAACAAGAAGGATAAATAAATAATACCTATTTATTTAGCGCTATAAATATGACCACAAATGTTGGAGGATAAATGAATGACCACCAGCTAAGGGGTCAATAGACTGTGTCTACGTATTTTTCTATTTCAGAGTTCATTCTACCTCTATTATACAGTGTTTCTTCATCGCATGCAGAATCTACATACTGATTTTCACAATTTGTTTTACCAATAAACAACAGAAATGACATATGAGATCTGCTCTTTATCCACTTGCTTTGACCAGTGTTTTTGTGTTTGTGTTTGAGCCTTTGCTCGCTCAACCATCCGTGAATCTTCACAAGATCATTATGTGCTCCTTTATGAACACTCTCTCTTATACATCTGCCTAGTAAACAACACAGTAACACATAGATGTTTATAATTTTTTATCATTAGCGTAATATTTTCGCCAACCAATGACACCCACTGATGTCCCAGTTTTGTCAGATTCAGCTCACTTCTGTAGACAAATTTATCCTCAAAATTTAGGTAAGTAACCCCGAACACACACTTATCTTTCTAAAGGGGTCATACAGTACCACAGACTTTATATAAACCTACAGACTAACACAAACCCTAAAAGAAAATGTCATATTTATAAATCATTACCCTGTTTATGAACCATATTCCCAATTGAGGACAAACAAAGGTGGAGTTTTTCAGATTTAGCTCACTTATAGCATATTTTTGCCCTTAAATACACACACAGCTCAGGTTGAACTATTTGGTTGAGCGTGTGAGAGAGATGGAGGAGATGTTGGGTGGGGAGAGATGGAGGTCTGTCAGAATGCACCAGCAGTCACTGGCGCCAGCACATTTACACACCACTCACGCGCCGCAGCGTTCAGCGCGCCTTTGGCCTGTAACTCAATTTACATCCAATGAAAAATTACCACAACGTGTGCGTGTGTACGTATGATATATAGGTCTGTGCATGCACAATGTGTGCTTATGTGTGTACGTACAGTATGCAATGACATGTTTGTGGATGTATGGGGGTAATTAGCTATACTTTAGGGATAGGTTTGTTCTCAGATGTAAGCTAAATATTAAAATAATTTTGTAAATTTGCATTTTATGAGGCATTCAGTTTCTAGTTTTATGTATACATAAAATTATACATATACATGCACATATATTTATATATATATAGAGAGAGAGAGAGAGAGCAACAGAATTATATGTTCTCATTAACATACCTGCATAAATGTGAATGAATGAAGTGTAAATGTGGAATATGGACAGTGATGTGTGTGTGTTTGGGATTTAACTGAACACACACTGACAGTCTTTCGTTTATTCATTCATTCTTACCTTCTGGTGCTCTCGTATCCACCCTACATCCTCTCCTCTCCCTCTCCTCTCTCCTCTCCTCCCCTATTCACTCGTTTCTCCTCTTCTCCTCCCGTGTCGCCAGAATGCATCAAGATTAAAATTTAATCAGCTGCCATCTTCCAGACAATAATGGGCCAAAAACATGGTATTTAAAATCCACCTTACAGAATGTCTTCAGTCTTAAACACACTGGAGGAATAATAAAAACGGAGAATGATATAATCCAATGTGGATACAGTCTCCTGACCCTGTCGATAAGACAAATTACCATACAACATCAAAAGCATCCATGAGTGAAGATGAGAAATGTTTTGGTTTATTAGTCATTATGAGCACAAGAGAAATCCGTCGATTCGACGTCAAACCGCTTCGACTATTCGCGCGTTTTTTGTCGCCTTTGCGCGATGAACTGTTGATCGTCAAGGGTATTGCAATGAGACGATGAGCTGAGGGTAATCCTCTTCTGGTGGACGGGTGGTTTTCATCGAAAATTAAACACTCGAACAACAATAATATTAGCGATGAGGAATCAAGCTGAGGTAAAAAATATATTGTAGACGATGTCGTAAAATCCCGCCTCCCCGTCCACGACCATACAGAGGTGGATCCTTGTCTGGTAGACAGGCGATTTTCATCGAAAACAAAAAATAATCATTGTAATAAAAAGGGGAAAATGAGTTAAGGCAAAAACAAATGCGTCGTTTGCTGCGGACGCAAATTCCCGCCTGGCGCCGCTCCCCGTCCAACGCGAATCGAACAACGATTTTTTTAAAAACGGTTTAAATCCGTAATAAATGACACCGATAATCAACAACATCCGCTACATTTTGCGCAGAAACCCATCGTGGACATCCGTGACTAAAACCACGGCCTGCGCGTAACGAATCTAAATCACAAATACAC
Source organism: Elopichthys bambusa (assembly GCA_037101425.1). Classification (NCBI taxonomy): domain Eukaryota; kingdom Metazoa; phylum Chordata; class Actinopteri; order Cypriniformes; family Xenocyprididae; genus Elopichthys; species Elopichthys bambusa. The sequence goes on along the minus strand of CM074436.1, from coordinate 39,837,181 downwards.
GACGACTAAAAACACTGTTTGGCATATATGAATAAAAAGGCTGCGTTCACATATACATTCAGCGTGTGTAGGACAGAAAAAACTCATCAAAACAGGATACTCGGTGGAATATAAACGAGAAGAGCCCGTGATCGCGGCCAGATGTTATGGTCGTAGTAAAGGACAGCAGTTGAGATGCAGAAGATCCCAGCAGATATCAACAGATCAATGGAAGATGCGGCTGTCATGGATTCTGCTGCTGCATACAATAGAGACACACGGCGACACCGCTGGCTCGGGAACGGGGGGGGGCGGGAAAGCACAGGCCTCGGTGTTTCGATAAAATAATTTAACCGAATTGACTCTATTTTGGAAGCGTTTAGGTTCCTGGCGGGAGAGAAATGCTATTCCCGTTTGTGCTGGATGCGGCAGGCGTGACCAGGAGAATCTTAACGCAAAAGCTTTGACAGAGAACACGAACGCCCTGCTTCATTCCCTCCCTCCCTCTCTCTCTCTCTCTCTCTCTCTCTCTCCCTGTGCGCGCGCTTCTCTGTATCATATATATACACATATATATAAATATAGTCATGGACATGAATGAGTTCTGTAATTTTTGTCAGTCATAATCTCAAGTGATGTTGATAAATACATTATGTCTGACACCATTCAGTGGGGAATTACTTCTGTTCTAATTCTAATGAATACTGTCTTGTGTTCGCATTTTATGTGATCAAAATATGCACAATATTTCCATAATTTTCGCATAGCTTGGTGCAGAATAAAAACATTCTGCTTGTATTCTGATATTTAGTTGTCTTGACACATCATCTTAACGGATTAGTTCACTTCCGAATAAAAATGTCCTGATAATTTACTCGCCCCCATGTCATCCAAGATGTTTCTTTCTTCAGTTGAAAAGAAAAGAAATAGAATTGTTCTCCAACGGGTCCAAATGTCAGTTTCAGCTTCAAAGAGCTCTACACGATCCCAGACGAGGACGAGTCTTATCTAGCGAAGTTTTTCGCCCCACCGTGGTACTTCCGCCTACGTCACGCGTGACCTTTCCAACGTGATTACGTCATGCGTGGTGTATCGCAGAGCAGTGCAAGATGAGCATTTGTGGTTAAAAAGTATGTACATTTTAATTTTATTTTAGAAATTGACCAATGGTTTCTCTAGATGAGACTCTTATTCCTCGTCTGGGATCGTGTAGAAGCTGCACTGAAACTGACATTTGGACCCGTTGAACCCCAGTGAAGTCCACTATATGGAGAAAAATTCTATTTCTTTTCTTTTCAACTGAAGAAAGAAACATCTTGGATGACATGGGGGCGAGCAAATTATCAACTAATCCTTTAAGCTCTTCATTGGCACTGCTTAAGTAGTTTATTAGGGGTAAAAATGGTTTGGTGTGGTGGAAATGATGCTACAGCTGTAAACATTTTTGAAAAATGTATATAATTCATTTACACACAACTATTGTAATTAACAGTTTCCCTTTTTTGTCTAGATCATCATATTTTAAACATGTAATAATTAACATTTTTGTAATGGATTTCATTGTTCGAGACTGAAAGGGTAAAAATGATCAAATCTATATATGCAAGGAACATGAAAAGTGGCACACACACACAAAAAATTAAAAATAATAATAAATTGGAATGGGAAAAAAACTAATGAAAGTGTGTCTATCAGTCTAGGTAGTACTGCCTCAGTAATCCCAGTGTCATCGTTTATCATTTGCGTGGGGTTGCATTGCTTTCATGCAAATCTCTCTAAAATTCCTCCAGTGCCTCAAGTGGTCGACTGGATTTTTGCATGCTGACAAACATTTGCATACTGCCTTATCAACTTAAATAGAATATGTGTATCAATATAGATCAACCACAGAGCCAGCAGGCAAATAAAAAAACAAAAACTCACCTCAGGATATGTGATGTGAAGTTATCCACAAGGGAAATGACATCTACTACTATACAGGAACACACAGGAAACAATTTCACAAAAATAAACTAAGGAATAAAAACTATATAATAATAAAATCAAACTGAACATCTCCATTTTGCTCCCTGGTAAATGCAAATGATCAGTTTCAAAAGAGCATGAACTCATTCAATGTAACTTCTAACATGACGTCCTTCCTTTTGCGAATGGTCATTCGGTTTATAACTACAATAACATGAGTCTGAATAAAACTTGTAATCGGTCTGTAAGTATCATAGACCTAGAGTGTATGTAAAGTGTATTTGTCTCTTGCTGCCATGCTCTGCTTAACTTAAAACCAAGTTATCTGTGTTAAAACAAACACCCATTTTGATTATATGACCTATCTACAGTAAAATAACTTTCAAAATGATCAAAGATAAGCTGTCTGATCATGAACATCGTATATCATGTCTTGACTGAAGTGAAATTATGACTGGTAAGAGAAATCATGACCCACCTGAAATTAAGGTTTAATTTATTTCGCCAATGACTTCTAGGCCTAATTAAAGTAAAACAGGTAATTCCATAATTCTCCAATTGCTATTGTTTCAGCATATAAATACTAATTTTTAGGTAAGCATCAGCAGAACTCAGAATATGTCCTCCTCACTGCTACCACAGGTGTTTCTCACTGATGTAATGCCACACATCCACCTCTAGATGGAGTCATTCTCAACCCGTCTGTCTACAGTTGATTGACTGTTGCTTACATCCCGACCCCTAGTGATTGTATTTTGCATTTTAACTTCATTCAAAGTTATTAATAATATTTTCTCTGACTATTTTGCTGCATTTAATGCCATTATATACTGTAACTTCATTGGCTTTCCTGTACAATGCAAAAAAAAAAAAATGTTTTGTCTCGTTTCCAGTCTAAATATCTAAAAATTCTTAAATTCAGATGCTTTTACTAGATAAGTAAAATGACATAAGATATTTTTTGATTTCGAAAAAAAAGTTTTTTTGTTTAAAACAAATTATCTGCCAGTGGGATAAGAAAAATAATCTTGTTTCAGTTTGAAATCTTGTTTCTGTCCCAAACAGTAACAAGATTTTTTTTTTTTTTTTTTACCCCGTTGGCAGATAATATTTTAAGCAAAATACACCTAATTTAGATTTGGAAAACAAAACAAAATATCTTGTTTAATTTTCTTGAATAGAATTTTTTTAAAGATTTTTTTTAGATATTTGCAAATATATTTTTTGTAGATTTTTTTTTAGATATGTGTAAAGCTTGTAGTTTTGTAGATGTGGTCTGAAGATTCTGCACATGAGTGAATGGTTTCACTGAATACCACTTTTAGCGTGTAAGCAATCTAAAAAAAAAAAAAAAAAAGTAATACAATTATATTATCAGCATAACGATTTGAGTAAAAAGTTTAAATAACAATAATAATAATAAGAAAACTATTTAATTATATAAGTTATGATGTAGAATGGTCCTAATATGGGTGTCACATTGTCAGAATCCAGAAACTGGCATTGTGATTAATGATGGCAATGAATAGGTGTTACTGACATGCTTGTTGAGTAGCAATGGCCTTACAAATGTGAGTTGAAAATGACAGCAGGGATGCTAAAAGATAGTCTACCAAAAGATACTATATCATACGATATTATATTTTTATTTTATTTATTTATTTTTAAAGAATGGTTGACAACATTAGATTCAGGTCAACATTCAAAATTTAGTTTAACAGTGACTTTGATTATGTTAAATCCTTTTAATAAAAACAGCTAATTCACCTTATTGTAAGTGCGGTGCAGTCATTATCGTGTCGAGGCTTCCGGTCTTATTTTAGCTTATTTTAGTTATGCTGCTTGATATTGTAAACTGTTATCATATTATTTGATCATTAAAAAATAAAAATCTTACACTTGTTTGTAGCGCAAATTATTTTACAATTTACAGCATTTTGTTATTCTTCCTATTATTTATTATTGCTCATAAATCGGAAGTGCCCATAAGGTGCTTATTCAGGCTACTTTTCCTTGAATGTCTGGTAAATTCGTGATTTCAAGTAATTTTAATCCCATCCCCTACAGAGATATTTTACATTGCAATGGGTTGCACGCCTTTCATTATGCTGTAAGGGATAATGAAATAAATCCCAATGCTGTAAGGCTGACTGACTGCAATAAATGGCTAAATACCAAATAAAATATGTGGACATAAATTATTATTTTGACTTTAGATTATTGTATAATAATAGGCCAGGGACACACTGCTAAATCAATTAGATTTAGGCCTTATGTGCTTCTTGAGATCAGGCCTTTAATCAGTTTGTGCAGGCTTTTTTAACTTAAGGGCAAAGTGGGAAAAAAGTAGTTTACATTATTTATTTTTATTGCAATGTGTAACAACAAACAGCCGAAACAATCTGCATAATTTCTAAAATATAGGCTATGGCTTTATATATATATGTATATATATTTATTTATTTATATGTATTTCAAATATTTTTTTCCTCAATATTTTTTCTTGCATAGTCGAGATGCATTGAAAGATATAGAAATTTCAAAATAAAACATTTTAATTTTATTCTCTGGATTTTTATAAGAAAATCAAATATTTCTGGAGAAATGATTTATTTCTGTTATACAATAGGATACTGATACCTACGGCATTAATGCAAATAGCAAACAAGACAATATTATTCACTTTCTTTCTATTCAAGTGTAAACACTCCCATATATTAACAACTTCCTTGTTATTTCCAAGAAGTCATTCCAGAAGGTCTAAAAGTGTCTGAACATGGCAACAAGCTTCTAAATACAAACAAAATAAGCTATTGCTACAGAGATGAAATTTTAGTCTTCATTCCTACTAGACATATATTTCACTTGGTGTGTGAGAAATTTTCTTTGCTATTTTTCTGCTGTAGGTTGTTAAAACTGACACAGAGATACTGAGCACTTAGAATAAAAAACCCCAATGCCAGCATAGAGGGGTTCAGTGAATGTGGTGTTGAATGTGTATAAGTGTTTGAGTGTGTGTGTGTCAGAGACGCAGTAGAAGGACAGAGTGCCGGCCGGCCAGTCCAGATACACTCCTACTCTATTAGAATTTGAGAAAGGTACGGGGATATCAATGCTGATTTTATCATACCAGACAGTGAACCTGCCCTTAATACAGCTCAGACTCCAGGACTTTTCATTGAGTCCATAATCACAATCATCACTTCTTCCTTTCCTGCTGATTCCTTTATATGTCATGGCTATATCAACCCAGCCGCTCCATTCAGCCTCCCAGTAACAGCGTCCAGTCAGACTCTCTCGAGACAGAACCTGTTCATAGTTTTCAAATCTCTCTGGATGATCAGGATATGACTGCAGCTCATCCACAAGAGTTGCCTTTCTGTTCTCATCAGACAGAATGAGTTTGGCATTTGCTGTGTTTGGATCTAGTGTGAGATCACAGGCATCTGAACACAAGATGAGAGATTAGAAGTATATAACAGACAGTTTTTAAGATATGTTGAATAATACATGTTGTGTTTGTAGACCTACATTTTCGCAGTCCTGGTGATATCCTGAAATGTCCTCCGTGATTCAAACTAGACAAATATATACACACTAGACAATTAAAATCTGTCAGAGAATCAGCAGAACCTCATTAACACTAACACAAACAAATCACTGACTTTCATGATGTAATGACAAAATTACTGATATCTACAACACCTAACCTCTTAATCGCTACAAAAGTATTTTTGTCATGTCCATATTTAGCTAATTTTAAAATTGCTTTTCAGTGAAAATTTTATTGTAAAGTGCGTTTTACATTACATACAAAAGATAATCACAACCGATTTTTGAGTTTGAGTGTTTTGTTTTAAACTGAAATGTTATGCAATGTGAAGAAGTTATACGATTTTGGTAGCGCTCATAGTGCTCAGTCCTAATCAACTCTTTGTGGGTCAAAAATGACTGATAATGTATGTTAAACAAGAAAACATTGTAGTGTTTATTTTAACAGTTAAGAGTAAAACGAATCCCTGCTAAACAGAAGCACATGCACACACACACATGTATTATACTGCACACATACTTGAGTATCTGCAGTGCGCAGTTTGGATCCTTCAGTTTGTCGCTGAGCAGCTGAACTCCTGAATCTCCTGGGTGATTGTAGCTCAGATCCAGCTCTCTCAGGTGTGAGGGGTTTGAACTCAGAGCTGAAGACACATAACTACAGCCTTTTTCTGTCACCATACAGCCTGACAACCTACAGAGAGATATGTAATATGTTGCATTAGAATTACACATTAAAATTTAGAAATCTTTTACATTCTATGGTGACTGCTGAAGTCACATACAAAATAAGATTGAATAAACAACTTTCTGCATATGGGCACAGTACAAAAACAAGTGAGTACTATTTTCCACTTAGAAATTAACAGAATTGAGCAATAATAATTTTATAATTCCCTGCTGGTATGAGGCAAATTTATATAGATCCCTAGGGCTCCCTAGCTTTTATTTGTTTAAAATGGCCACTTGAACACATCATTCCTAATAATATCTTAAACATATTTACTACTGTAGTAAAGTGTTTGCTCAGGAAGATTGCGGATGCTCGCACGAACCTGAGCAAGGTACTTATTAAGTTTTTTTTTTTTAAATGTACCTACCTGCGCCTGTACTGCTGCTACACAGAGTGAGATGTGATCAAACTATGTAAATTACCTCAGGAATTATTGAAAACTCTTGCGTTTATATCAATTAATTATATATAATAAAAATAATTCCACTATGATATTAAAGGGTTAGTTCACCCAAAAATAAAAATTCTGTCATGAATTACTCACCCTCATGTCATTCCAAACCAGGAAGACTTTTGTTCATCTTCAGAACACAAATGAAGATCTTTTTGATGAAATCCATGAGCTTTCTGGCCTCCAATAGACTGCAACGCAATTATTACTGTCAAGGCCCAGAAAGGTAGTAAAGGCATCGTTCAAATAGTCCATGTGACTACAGTGGTTCAACCTTAATTCTATGAAGCGATGAGAATAATTTTTGTGTGCAAAAAACAAACAAAAATAACTTTATTTAACAATTTCTTCTCTTCCATATCAGTTGCTGATGCTGTTGACATAGTAAACACAGTGCAGCGCTTCCAGGTTCTACGTCAGAATGCCAGCTCAGTATTGGCCAACGCCGTACACGTGAGCAGCACAACACATGCGTGTGATGCTAACGCAGGAGCCGGCCAATAATGAGTCAACATTCTGACGTAGAACCCGGAAGCGCTGCACTGTGTTTACTACGTCAACATCGTATGAGAATGACAGGTACAATACACAAAAAGTATTCTCGACGCATCATAACATTAAGGTTGAACCACTGTAGTCACATGGACTATTTTAACAATGTCTTTACCACCTTTCTGGGCCTTGAAAGTGGTAATAACATTGCAGTCTATCAGAGGCCAGAGAGCTCACAGATTTCACAAAGGTCTTACAGGTTTGGAACGACATGTGGGTGAGTAATTAATGGCAGAATTTTCATTTTTGGGTGAACTAACACTTTAATATGCCTACTCCACTGTCTGTAAGCACGAAAGAACATGCTTTTGAGCACTTAAATCACTCCTACATGCTCTGTTATCCGTGTGAACAGGCTGTATGAAAATGACGTCACGCTGACTGTCCGTGAGCCGGAGAGGAGCATGGACGATGAAAGTTTACTTTTGGCTTTAGAGTATAAAGGTGAAATACACAGGACATTAAAGACACTGACAATAACAAAAAGCACATCCTGCATTCTGATTTTTATACACATACATGATATCAGAACACTGTAGAGATCAGGGGCCGTATTCACAAAACATTTTATCTTACCACTAAGAGTTCTCCTAAATAGCAGTAAAAGTTCTTAGCTAAGAGTTTTCTCTCAAAACCTATTCACAAAGCTACTGAGACAAACATTTACTAAGGAATAGACGGAAGTCTTAAGCTAAGAGTAAGGGCGGGATTGACCTTGTTGCCATGGATCATGTCAACACGCTTACTAACTATGCCCACAGTGATTGGCTGATGGGAGAGGAGTCTCTGTCCGTTATTTAATCATAGAAATATTGTAGAATGAGGTATCATGTTTCCATATTAAAATAAAGGTTTTAAAATACAAATGTTGCCCTATTCAAAAAGATTTTTGTTTAATAAAAATGTTGCTATATTCAAATAAAGGTTTCAAAATGTAGGCTAAGTGTCACTAATTAAACTAGTATATGTTCAGTTAATTGTCAGCATCTTACATGTCTGCATCTCGAGAGATTCAGAATTCAAGCAACAAATTATGTTTTATAAACAAAGTTTGGGAGGAGCGCATTCAAATGGTCTATCTAATCAGCTCGAGTGGAGGTATATATACACAGATGAGAGCCGACTCACCAATAGTTACCTCGATAGTTTTAGAGAAGAAACTGCATCCCTCCGCAACCCCGTTCCTTCCTCAATCTCGGCTGCGATACGAGGCAGATCTCTGGGTTTGAGCTAAACTCCAAGCTCGGAGTCCTCCATCCCTTTGGACAGCACGCCAAATACGCTTATTATAATTTTTTTACTCTATTCAATAATTTGTAAGTATGAACTGATGAAAACAACTGCCACAGATAATCTTTTTTTTAAATTATTAAATATTTATTTTTGGTGTCTGATCATAAATTCAAATTTATGAATCAAAATATGTATTGCATTTATGAAGAAAAGGTTCAGCACCTAAGGCTCTATCGCTATTGCCTAATGGTTTTACAGTGTCTGGATTTCACAGTGGGTGGATTAAGATTGTTTGCGATTTGGTCTTAATGATAGTCCTCTTGACTACTCCTAACGTTTCACAGATTTAGGAGCTAGTTTTAGTGCTAAAATGCTTTGTGAAATACTCTTAGAACAAAAATTTAGGAGTCCTAAAATTAGGACTGACACGCCCATTATTTTTAAGAGTTTCTCCTAAATTGGCAACTTAGGAGCTACTTTCAGCCTTAAGATGTTTTGTGAATACGCCCCCAGACATGGAAATCCTGTTTTTAAAGAACACACCCAAGATTTTATTATTATTATTAGGGATGCACTGATACCATTTTTTAAGGACCGAGTACGAGTACCGAAACGTATTTTCTAGTACTCGCCGATACCGATACCTATACATTTATTGATTTCTCTCTCTCTCTCTTTTTTTCTTTTTTCTTTTGGTGATGTTGCACTTTTCCAAGCACAACACAGTGAGACTAATGAATGTAGGACAGCTTCTTTATTATTACTCTAATGAAAAAAGTAATCATTTTTATGTGTTGTCACAAATTTAATAAACAAAAATTTCACAGTGTCCAATAACCTTCAAAGGGCACAATTACCAGTATGTATATAATTGTTGTTATATAAAAAAAATGTACAAACAAATTACAGACAATACAACAAATACTATAGTGATACAAATTAAATAAACATGTTTTTCAGATACAGTAGGTTTATTTACTATGTATACATTTATTTAACATATTTTGTTGTTTTATTAACATTGCTGACAAATATAGGCTACGGTCCCTTTAAGACCGAATCCATGGATACTGACACATATCCTGTTTTTACCCAAATGTTTACATCCACTTAAGCCATAACCCACTGTGTTTATGTGAGATACTCCACACGATGGACATTTTGACAACTATGTGTGCATTTGACCATTCAGGCACAAGGAGAACTGATCGCGTGCTGTCTAAGAGAACTGGGATCGCGCGCAAGAAAGAGAGAGAGAGCGCGTGAGAGGTTCTGGTCTGTGTCATTCAGCACAATTCCGCCTATGCCGCCTTCACTAATCAATAATGAATTGTGATTGAAAGCATGCAGTTCGCAATGTGTGTGTTGTCTTCATTAATTTGAAATATTTCCACTCCCTTGAGGCTGACATTATTTCTGCTGCTGCTGCCGGTGTCTCTGTGCACGGAAAATTCTGTCAGTTACGTCACGTGAGGTATCGGTCTTTAGTATCGGGGGTATTTTTACGAGTACGAGTACAAGTACACAAGCTTGGTATCGGGCCCGATACTGATACTGGTATTGGTATACTCTGATACCTGAGTCGTAACAAAGCACTGTTCGCCAGAGGAGAACTGGCCCCCCGACTAAGCCTGGTTTCTCCCAAGGTTTTTCTCCATTTTAACACCTGTTTGCCACCTGATGTCACCTGTTGGAGTTTGGGTTCCTTGCTGCTGTCGCCTTTGGCTTGCTTAGTTGGGGACACTTGATAATTGATATTTGATATTCAACAGTGCTTTGATCTGCCTGCATTGACACTATTCCTTAAGAGCTGCTGTGCAGCCAAAATAATGTACCAGTTATCACTGTAAAGCTGCTTTGACACAATCTACACTGTAAAAAGCGCTATATAAATAATGGTGACTTGACTTGACTATTGGTGCATCTTTAATTATTATTATTATTAAGTTTTTTATTGTTGGTATTTTTGGCCACCAGCTAGAAAGACTGGAAAGTAATGGATTTTTTTTTTTAAATTCTAAAATATAAAATGACATGACACAAACTTTCACTTTCCTGCATAACATTTAGAAAAACAAAATGAATAATATGAAAAATAGCTGAAATGCAAAATGATTTGTCCCTGTGTAAAAATACCCACATTTGGGTGGTGGTGGGTGTGAATGTCCCACTCACTCTGTTCACAAACCTCAGTATCTCCAGCCGACAGTTTGGACTCTTCAGTCCATCAGAAAGCAGCTTCACTCCTGAATCCTGCAGGTCATTATTACTCAGATCCAGCTCTCTCAGGACAGAGTTTGAGGACTGAAGAGCTGATGATACAATTTCACAGGACTGACCAGTGAGATCACAACCAGCAAAACTGAAAGAGAGTAAAATAAATATTTTCAAATTATTACAATTCAAAATGACTTTATTTCTTGTGAACATCACAAATTATCATTTCTTTCAGAGAGGACAATGCTTCCCTGCAGAAACATTTTCTTCACTGTAACACTCACAGGGCTTTTGTGCAGTTGATCACAGCTGGAATCAGTCTTCTTCTACCTTCATCTGATGTGTTGTATTTCTCGAGGTTCAGCTCATCCAGCACCTCCTCTGACATCTGAAGCATGTAGGCGATTGTTGAGCAGTGAGCAGGAGAGAGTTTGTTCTCTGAGTGTTTGTCTGATTTTACAAACTCCTGAATCTCTCTGGACAGAGTCTGATCTTTGACTTCCAGCAGACAGAGAAACAGATTGATGGATCTTTCAGTGGAGAGTCCATGTCCATCTTTGATCTTCTCTTTAATGTACTGTGTGGTTCTCCTTATGCTCTCTGAACTCTTCTCTGTGTGTGTCAGTAGATCCTGTAAGAGCCTCTGATTGGACTCCATTGAGACGCCCAGCAGGAACCGCAGGAACAGATCCAGCTGTCCATTCTCACTCTTAAGAGCTTTATCTACAGCCCCTTCAAGCAGATTATGCACCACATCGATAAACTGCAATGTGTCAACATTTTTTATTACATAATGGTAAAACAAATAGAAAGCAGCAAGAAACTCCTGAACGCTCAGATGAATGAAGCTGTAGACTTTCCTCTGATGAATTACAGATTCCTCCTTAAAGATCTCAGTGCAAATCCCAGAATACACTGAGGCATCAGTGACATCTATGCCGCTCTCTCTCAGGTCCTCCTCATAGAACATCACATTGCCCTTCATCAGCTGTTTGAAAGCCACTTCAGCAAGTTTCACAATCACTTCTCTGTTGGACTGCAGGAGTTTCTCTGGATCTCTCTCTTCATATTTCTGATTCCTCATGTTGATCTGAATCAGCAGGAAGTGGATGTACATTTCAGTCAGAGTTTGAGGGATTTCTGTGCTCAGATCTTCTTTCAGGAGCTTTTGAAGCACAGTGGATGAGATCCAGCAGAAGACGGGTATGTGGCACATGATGTGGAGGCTTCTTGCTCTTCTGATGTGTGAGATGATTCTGCTGGCTTGATGCTCGTCACTGATTCTTTTCCTGAAATATTCCACCTTCTGAGGCTCATTGAATCCCTGAATTTCTGTCAGACGGTTGATATACTTTGAATGAATCTGACTGGCTGCTGCTGGTCTAGAGGTGATCCAGATGAGAGCAGAGGGAAGCAGCTCTCCTTTCATGAGGTTTGATATCAACACACCCACTGATGAAGTCTCAGTCACATCAGACACTTTCTGAGCTTCTGAAAACATCAGTGTCATTCTGCTTTCATCCAGACCATCAAAGATGAACACAACTTTACAATCTTCATAAATCTTTGAGTCCAGATCTTGAAGTTCAGGATGAAAGTCCAGCAGAAGTCTGTGAAGACTGTACTGATGAACTCGGATCAAGTTCAGCTCTCGAAATGGAAGCACAAAGATGAAATCTATATCCTGATTGGCTTTTCCCTCGGCCCAGTCTAGAATGAACTTCTGCACAGAGACGGTTTTTCCGATTCCGGCGATGCCTTTAGTAAGAACAGTCTTGATTTGGTCTTTCTCCTCACATCCTGGTTCAGATGAGGCTTTAAAAATGTCATTGCAGTAGATTGGAGTGTCTTCTAAATGTTGTGTTCTGGCTGTTTTCTCCATCTGTAAAACCTCATGTTCTTCATTCACTACTTCACTCTCTCCCTCTATGATGTAGAGCTGTGTGTAGATCCTGTTCAGGAGGGTTTCATTCCCTTGTAGTTTGTTTCCCTCAAATAACCTCTCATACTTTTTCTTCATGCTGGTTTTGAACCAGTCTTTGACTTTCTGTAGTTCATCATTTATTGGTTTCTGCAGGTCTCCAGACTTCTTTTGCATCGTTACTTGTGTGTCCTGATGTGTGATGTGGGTCTGACAAGAGTTCATCATTCCGATCAGACCATCTCTCTCCACTCTTCAGAGAAATTAAGAAACAAAGAAAAAATGTTTCAATGAACAACACAAAACATTGAAACGCTATGTAATTTTCTCTTGTGGAACAGAAAAAAAATATTTTGCAAAAATATTTTTCAATGCATCATGCACAAACCTAACCAACACTGGCATTTTGTTCTTAAATGTAAAAGGTTAGTTTGTTTGTCTTTAATACTCCCTCACTCTGACAGTAAAATCTGTATATAATTTACCGTATGTGATAGGGATGGGAATCTTTAGTCACCTCACAATCCGATTCTGATTCTGGGAATCACGATCTGATTTTAAGGTTTAAAACGATTCTTGATCTACTTTTTTTGTTGTTGTTGTTAATTAATTCGTTTACCGACTTAAAAACCTTAAAATCTTTACATTTACATATCTTTACATAAGTAATTATAAGTAGGCCTACTGTTTAAATTAATCACAAATTGAAAAAAAAATTTATCAAACAATTGTAGGCCTATGTTAAGATTTTTAAATTAATATAACTTCAAAACATACAAGCAAGTAGCAAATAATAAAGAGTAGCAATGAAACATATTACAAGCAATAAACAAAGAGTGCTTTTTTTCAGTATTTAAGATTATCTGAACGTTTTCTTTCTCATGTATACTGTCATTTGATTGTTACATCATAGACAGCGGGAGATCTAATAAGTTGCATTCACGCACAGATCTCTTTTGAAATATAATAAGTAATGCGGTTTGTCTTGTCCATTTAATCCCTTAAGACAAAACTGGCAGTGTTTACATTAATTTTGCATCATAAAGCCATTTTGAGATCCATGTACATTAAACCACTTACACAGAGTTTGCTTCAACCTTTCCGAACTTTATGAAAGATTATTTTACGGAAGGTTCGAGTGGTGTATGTGTGTGATGAATTGGAAGCAAGCAGAATACAGGTGTTTCTAAAGCACACTCAGCGTCATCGCGCATCTGAATAAAAACTAAGCTCAAAATTGATTCTGAAATTCTAGAGAGAGAATCGCGGTGCATCAATGGATCAATTTTTTCTCCCACCCCTAATATGCGATCTCATTATTTTGATAAATATTATGTTAATGACATATATTATCTTAATATTTGTGAAGCTATGATTTTAAAATGGGTTAAAACAGATATTGACAACATGTCTCTCAATATTATTCATGATTAAAAGTTGTATATACAAATCTGGAGGTTCCCTCATAGAGTTGTTACTCTTCAAAGACACACAGCTGGATACTGCAGATGCTGCTGTCTGTGGAACTATTGTTATTTTACTTCACTGAACATGTAGGCAGTTCTCAAAGTGCAAACCGAATTCTGACCACCACCAAATTATTACCCCCCTAGTATTGTTAGGTTTAGGATTAGGTGTGGGGAGGGGTTAGGATTAGGCAATAAGATAGCGAGGGGGGTATTAATTTGGCAGGGAGTCGAAATTCTGCACAACACTTGCACTTTTATTTTTCCAACTCAAGCACTGAATGTAGGCTACATTGCTCGTATGCAGCTGTAAAATATACGATTGAAATGAGAGAGAGAGTTGACTTTAAAAGCTAGGATCAATATCAAAACAAATCAATGTATCAAAATCAACGAATGAGTGATCAAAAACGGATTAAGTGCTTCAATATCATTTTAAAATGATATCTTCTAGAGAAAATAGTACCTTTATTAAAATTGTATCTGAACCATGCATCTGTTTACACACCAGGCATTCTAATCTATTGGGAAAATAACGATAGTTTTTGTCAGCTTGACATTTATTATGTATTAGTATTCCTATATGACAATGTTTTAAGTAACTTACGTGATGGCATTTTAGGTTGTGGTTAATATAATGTATAAAAAAACGTCGTCATGTCGAGCATTCCACTTCCGCTTTCGGTTTGAAGAGTTGAATTAAGCTCCACCCACAAAGAGTGCGAGGCCAACCCAATCGCGCAGTCACGTCTCAGTAATTTTTTTAGTCTTTAGAAAAATAGAAGAATGCATGAATGAGTGCGATAGCTACAAACACTAATGCTGTGTTCTGACTTTTTTTTTTCCCCCTCATAATTTCTGTAGTAAATAACAAATACGTCTGAGAAGTCTGAAGTTTATTCCGTCTTTCACTCTGCCATATTCTCTTATCTCAAAGGTAAAATCGTCTGCAGTCTGCCATTTTTCTGTTCTGGCTGTTTTCTCCATCTGTAAAACCTCGTGTTCTTCATTCACTCCTTCTCTCTCTCTCCCTCTATGATGTAGATCTGGGTGTAGATCCTGTTCAGGAGGGTTTCATTCTCTTGGAGTTTGTTTCCCTCAAATAATCTCTCATTCTTGATCTTCATGCTGGTTTTATGTTGGTCTTTGACTCTCTGAAGTTCATCATCCACTGGTTTCTGCAGGTCTCCAGTCTCCTGCAGGGCTGTCTGTGTGTAACAGTGAGCAGAACCAGATCCTCTCATGACTGTGTGTGTTCTGGATCTCCTTCTGCACTGAGGACAGTCAAAGTCTTCTGATGATCTGGACTGTGACAGGTGAAAGAGACCAGATCTCTGCTCACAAACTCAGCATCTGGGCTGAACCTGGATCAGATCTACAATGAAAATGGAAAACATTTACTATAGTTCATTCATAAACACACAACTGCACTAAATATAATTCAGAATTTAGAAATATCATTTTAAATGTCCATAAATAACTTTTTAAATAGCTTGATTATAATACAATCACATGTGATCATTGTGATCATCTGAAAACATCTTCATCTTTATATTATCTCCATGTTAGAATACAGGATATCAAGATGATTAATTAAGATATTAATTTCATTTTTAAACTTCAGTAAAACGAACATATGATGAAACCTTGTTTAAATCATATCCATATAACTTTAGCTGGAAAACAATTACCTTGAAATATACTGATCATAGGATTTTCCGTGTCTGTAATTGTTTGTAAGATACTTCTGTATGTTTTACTGTCAGTTCCAGTCTATTGATCTGTTCTTCCAGTTTCATACAAAAGCAGACATGAGGAGTGTCCTTAAAAAGACACAAAAGGCATGCGCAAAAGCACAAAGCTGGAAATGTCACTGTGCACCAGTTTTTGTGTTCCTGTTTCAAACCTTGTGGCATCAGTATGTGTTGATCATAAGCCCGTGTTTACTCAAGTTCTGTTCCTCTCTTTATGGTCTGTGGTCCAACAGTGTCTGTCTCAGCATGTCTGTGTGAGTTCATACTTCTGTAAAACTGCTGTGCCTGTAAGATCTTCAGTAGAATTTATAATTCATCATTCAAATTATTTTGTCCTGCAAAGGTGTCCAATTCCAACTTCATCTCCAGGTATTCCTGATCCTGCCAGTGCATGAGTGTCTATTATGTATGTAAATAAAAGTATTATAAATACATATTGAAAGAAACCATGTAAAACGTAAGCCGTTTAAAAATGTTCATTTTCATCAAAAATAGATCAGTTTTTGAAACCTCTTATTAAAATCCATCTCTGTCCAGAAGAGGGTGCTACATGATCATCAGATCGTCTATCTATGGCTGTGCCAATCCACTCAAGAGTTCATAGAAATGCTTTTGTGTACTAAAACAAGTGTTATGTCTCTTGCTCATCTTTTATTCAAATGGTGATCAAATAAATTAAATTCCATTCTAATTACAGTTGCTGAATTAATGAGCAAACTGGCAGTACAAATAGAACTGTGTGGTGTAAGACACTGCTCGTTTCTCATGACGGTTTCGCGACGCGTTGACCAGCAAATTTGCTTGGTTTGACTTTTAATGCGAGTTGTGCTTCATACATCTCTACACTACATTACAATGTAAAATTATTGCTCTTGAAATTTCGGGTAAAAAACAGACCACACCTTTACAGTAATCAAAAAGCTGGAACTACATCTGGAGGAACCAGTTTATGGCTTTTTTTCTTTCCACAAACCAGTTCTCATGACATAGGCCTACTGTTCCAGTGCCCTCCTGCGATGCTTTTATAACGGTTGAGTAGACCAGATGAACATTTCTTTTCTGATTTCATAAACCGAGATCAACACTAAAAGGCTGTAGCAGATAATATGAACATTTAGGTGGTTTTTTTTTTTTTTTTTTTTTTTGTGCCTTACAAAAACTCCTTTCTGTGATTCTTTTTAGATATGTGTAAAGCTTGTAGTTTTGTAGATGTGGTCTGAAGATTCTGCACATGAGTGAATGGTTTCACTGAATACCACTTTTAGTGTGTAAGCAATCTAAAAAGAAAAAAGGAAAAAAAGCAATACAATTATATTATCAACAAAACGAGTAGAAATTTTAAATAATAATAATAATAATAATAAGAAAACTATTTAATTATATAAGTTATGATGTAGAATGGTCCTAATATGGGTGTCACATTGTCAGAATCCAGAAACTGGCATTGTGATTAATGATGGCAATGAATAGGTGTTACTGACATGCTTGTTGAGTAGCAATGGCCTTACAAATGTGAGTTGAAAATGACAGCAGGGATGCTAAAAGATAGTCTACCAAAAGATACTATATCATACGATATTATATTTTTATTTTATTTATTTATTTTTAAAGAATGGTTGACAACATTAGATTCAGGTCAACATTCAAAATTTAGTTTAACAGTGACTTTGATTATGTTAAATCCTTTTAATAAAAACAGCTAATTCACCTTATCGTAAGTGCGGTGCAGTCATTATCGTGTCGAGGCTTCCGGTCTTATTTTAGCTTATTTTAGTTATGCTGCTTGATATTGTAAACTGTTATCATATTATTTGATCATTAAAAAATAAAAATCTTACACTTGTTTGTAGCGCAAATTATTTTACAATTTACAGCATTTTGTTATTCTTCCTATTATTTACTATAGTTGCTCATAAATCGGAAGTGCCCATAAGGTGCTTATTCAGGCTACTTTTCCTTGAATGTCTGGTAAATTCGTGATTTCAAGTAATTTTAATCCCATCCCCTACAGAGATATTTTACATTGCAATGGGTTGCACGCCTTTCATTATGCTGTAAGGGATAATGAAATAAATCCCAATGCTGTAAGGCTGACTGACTGCAATAAATGGCTAAATACCAAATAAAATATGTGGACATAAATTATTATTTTGACTTTAGATTATTGTATAATAATAGGCCAGGGACACACTGCTAAATCAATTAGATTTAGGCCTTATGTGCTTCTTGAGATCAGGCCTTTAATCAGTTTGTGCAGGCTTTTTTAACTTAAGGGCAAAGTGGGAAAAAAGTAGTTTACATTATTTATTTTTATTGCAATGTGTAACAACAAACAGCCGAAACAATCTGCATAATTTCTAAAATATAGGCTATGGCTTTATATATATATATATATGTATATATATTTATTTATTTATATGTATTTCAAATATTTTTTTCCTCAATATTTTTTCTTGCATAGTCGAGATGCATTGAAAGATATAGAAATTTCAAAATAAAACATTTTAATTTTATTCTCTGGATTTTTATAAGAAAATCAAATATTTCTGGAGAAATGATTTATTTCTGTTATACAATAGGATACTGATACCTACGGCATTAATGCAAATAGCAAACAAGACAATATTATTCACTTTCTTTCTATTCAAGTGTAAACACTCCCATATATTAACAACTTCCTTGTTATTTCCAAGAAGTCATTCCAGAAGTGTCTGAACATGGCAACAAGCTTCTAAATACAAACAAAATAAGCTATTGCTACAGAGATGAAATTTTAGTCTTCATTCCTACTAGACATATATTTCACTTGGTGTGTGAGAAATTTTCTTTGCTATTTTTCTGCTGTAGGTTGTTAAAACTGACACAGAGATACTGAGCACTTAGAATAAAAAACCCCAATGCCAGCATAGAGGGGTTCAGTGAATGTGGTGTTGAATGTGTATAAGTGTTTGAGTGTGTGTGTGTCAGAGACGCAGTAGAAGGACAGAGTGCCGGCCGGCCAGTCCAGATACACTCCTACTCTATTAGAATTTGAGAAAGGTACGGGGATATCAATGCTGATTTTATCATACCAGACAGTGAACCTGCCCTTAACACAGCTCAGACTCCAGGACTTTTCATTGAGTCCATAATCACAATCATCACTTCTTCCTTTCCTGCTGATTCCTTTATATGTCATGGCTATATCAACCAAGCCGCTCCATTCAGCCTCCCAGTAACAGCGTCCAGTCAGACTCTCTCGAGACAGAACATGTTCATAGTTTTCAAATCTCTCTGGATGATCAGGATATGACTGCAGCTCATCCACAAGAGTTGCCTTTCTGTTCTCATCAGACAGAATGAGTTTGGCATTTGCTGTGTTTGGATCTAGTGTGAGATCACAGGCATCTGAACACAAGATGAGAGATTAGAAGTATATAACAGACAGTTTTTAAGATATGTTGAATAATACATGTTGTGTTTGTAGACCTACATTTTCGCAGTCCTGGTGATATCCTGAAATGTCCTCCGTGATTCAAACTAGACAAATATATACACACCAGACAATTAAAATCTGTCAGAGAATCAGCAGAACCTCATTAACACTAACACAAACAAATCACTGACTTTCATGATGTAATGACAAAATTACTGATATCTACAACACCTAACCTCTTAATAGCTACAAAAGTATTTTTGTCATGTCCATATTTAGCTAATTTTAAAATTGCTTTTCAGTGAAAATTGTATTGTAAAGTGCGTTTTACATTACATACAAAAGATAATCACAACCGATTTTTGAGTTTGAGTGTTTTGTTTTAAACTGAAATGTTATGCAATGTGAAGAAGTTATACGATTTTGGTAGCGCTCATAGTGCTCAGTCCTAATCAACTCTTTGTGGGTCAAAAATGACTGATAATGTATGTTAAACAAGAAAACATTGTAGTGTTTATTTTAACAGTTAAGAGTAAAATGAATCCCTGCTAAACAGAAGCACATGCACACACACACATGTATTATACTGCACACATACTTGAGTATCTGCAGTGCGCAGTTTGGATCCTTCAGTTTGTCGCTGAGCAGCTGAACTCCTGAATCTCCTGGGTGATTGTAGCTCAGATCCAGCTCTCTCAGGTGTGAGGGGTTTGAACTCAGAGCTGATGACACATAACCACAGCCTTTTTCTGTCACCATACAGCCTGACAACCTACAGAGAGATATGTGTTATGTTGCATTAGAATTACACATTAAAATTTAGAAATCTTTTACATTCTATGGTGACTGCTGAAGTCACATACAAAATAAGATTGAATAAACAACTTTCTGCATATGGGCACAGTACAAAAACAAGTGAGTACTATTTTCCATTTAGAAATTAACAATAATAATTTTATAATTCCCTGCTGGTATGAGGCAAATTTATATAGATCCCTAGGGCTCCCTAGCTTTTATTTGTTTAAAATGGGCACCTAAACACATAATTTCCTAATAATATCTTCCTAATTCCCCCAAAAATGAAAATTCTGTCATTAATTACTCACCCTCATGTTATTCCCAACCAGTAAGACTTTTGTTCATCTTCAGAACACAAATTCTTTTTGATGAAATCCATGAGCTTTCTGGCCTCCAATAGATTGCAACGCAATTATTACTGTCAAGGCCCAGAAAGGTAGTAAAGGCATCGTTCAAATAGTCCATGTGACTACAGTGGTTCAACCTTAATGCTATGAAGCGATGATAATAATTTTTGTGTGCAAAAAACAAGCAAAAATAACTTTATTTAAAAATTTCTTCTCTTCCATGTCAGTTGCTGATGCTGTTGACATAGTAAACACAGTGCAGCGCTTCCAGGTTCTACGTCAGAATGCCAGCTCAGTATTGGCCAACGCCGTACACGTGAGCAGCACGATACATGCGTGTGATGCTAACGCAGGAGCCGGCCAATAATGAGTCAACATTCTGACGTAGAACCCGGAAGTGCTGCACTGTGTTTACTACGTCAACATCGTATGAGAATGACAGGTACAATACACAAAAAGTATTCTCGACGCATCATAACATTAAGGTTGAACCACTGTAGTCACATGGACTATTTTAACAATGTCTTTACCACCTTTCTGGGCCTTGAAAGTGGTAATAACATTGCAGTCTATCAGAGGCCAGAGAGCTCACAGATTTCACAAAGGTCTTACAGGTTTGGAACGACATGAGGGTGAGTAATTAATGGCAGAATTTTCATTTTTGGGTAAACTAACACTTTAATATGCCTACTCTACTGTCTGTAAGCACAAAAGAACATGCTTTTGAGCACTTAAATCACTCGTACATGCTCTGTTGTCCGTGCGAACAGGCTGTATGAAAATGACATCACGCTGACTGTCCGTGAGCCGGAGAGGAGCATGGACGATGAAAGTTTACTTTTGGCTTTAGAGTATAAAGGTGAAATACACAGGACATTAAAGACACTGACAATAACAAAAAGCACATCCTGCATTCTGATTTTTATACACATACATGATATCAGAACACTGTAGAGATCAGGGGCCGTATTCACAAAACATTTTATCTTACCACTAAGAGTTCTCCTAAATAGCAGTAAAAGTTCTTAGCTAAGAGTTTTCTCTCAAAACCTATTCACAAAGCTACTGAGACAAACTTTTACTAAGGAATAGACGAAAGTCTTAAGCTAAGAGTAAGGGCGGGATTGACCTTGTTGCCATGGATCATGTCAACACGCTTACTAACTATGCCCACAGTGATTGGCTGATGGGGGAGGAGTCTCTGTCAGCGATTTAATATAGTAATATTGTAGAATGAGGTATTTTAAAAAATATATTTTAAAATATTTTAAAATACAAATGTTGCCCTATTCAAAAAGATTTTCGTTTAATAAAATTGTTGTTATATTCAAATAAAGATTTTAAAATGTAGGCTAAGTGTCACTAATTAAACTAGTATATGTTCAGTTAATTGTCAGCATCTTACATGTCTGCATCTCGAGAGATTCAGAATTCAAGCAAAAAATTATGTTTTATAAACAAAGTTTGGGAGGAGTGCATTCAAATGGTCTATCTAATCAGCTCAAGTGGAGGTATATATACACAGACGAGAGCCGACTCACTAATAGTTACCTCAACAGTTTTCTGCATCCCTCCGCAACCCCGTTCCTTCCTCAATCTCGACTGCGATACGAGGCAGATCTCTGGGTTTGGGCTAAATTCCAAGCTCAGAGCCCTCCATCCTTTTGGACAGCACGCCAAATACGCTTATTTATTTATTTTTTACTCTATTCAATAATTTGTAAGTATGAACTGATGAAAACAACTGCCACAGGTAATATTTTTTTTAAATTATTAAATATTTATTTTTGGTGTCTTATCGTAAATTCATATTTACACAGTCCTAAAATTAGAACTGACAATTCATTTTAAGAGTTTTTTAAGAGCTACTTTTAGCCTTAAGATGTTTTGTGAATACGGCCCCAGACAGTTCTAAAGAACACACCCAAGATTTTATTATTATGATTATGTGCCGAAACCATTTGTTAAGGAGTACGAGTACCGAAACTTATTTTCTAGTACTCGCCGATACCGATACCTATACATTTATTGATTTCTCTCTCTTTTTTCTTTTGGTGATGTTGCAGTTTTCCAAGCACAACACAGTGAGACTAATGAATGTAGGACAGCTTCTTTATTATTACTCTAATGAAAAAAGTAATAATTTTTATGTGCTTGTCACACATTTAAAGAACAAAAATGTCAGTGTCCAATAACCTTGAAAGGGCACAATTACCAATATATATATATATATATATACATATATTTTGGTAATTGTGCCCTTTGAAGGTTATTTCACAATTATATATATCTATATATATATATAATTGTTGTTATATAAAAAGAAATTTACAAACAAATTACAAACAATACAACAGATACTATAGTGATACAAATTAAATAAACTTGTTTTTCAGATACAGTAGGTTTATTTACCATGTATACATTTATTTAACATATTTTGTTGTTTTATTAACATTACTGACAAATATAGGCTACGGTCCCTTTAAGACCGAATCCATGGATACTGACACACATCCTGTTTTTACCCAAATGTTTACATTCACTTAAGCCATAACCCACTGTGTTTATGTGAGATACTCCACACGATGGACATTTTGACAACTATGTGTGCATTTGACCATTCAGGCACAAGGAGAACTGTTCGCGTGCTGTCTAAGAGAACTGGGATCGCGTGCAAGAAAAAGAGAGAGAGCGTGCGAGAGAGAGCGCTTCTGGTCTGTGTCATTCAGCGCGATTCTGCCTATCCCGCCTTCACTAATCGATATTGAATTGTGATTGAAAGCATGCAGTTCGCAATGTGTGTGCTGTCATCATTAATTTGAAGTATTTCCACTCCCTTGAGGCTGACATTATTTCTGCTGCTGCTGCCGGTGTCTCTGTGCACGGAAAATTCTGTCAGTTACGTCACGTGAGGTATCGGTCTTTGGTATCGGGGGTGTTTTTATGAGTACGAGTACAAGTACACAAGCTTGGTATTGGGCCCGATAACGATACTGGTATCGGTGCATCTCTAATTATTATTATTAATGACTTAGTTTTTTATTGTTGGTATTTCTGGCCACCAGCTAGAAAGACTGGTAAGTAATAATAATAACTAAATATAAAATAACATGACACAAACTTTCACTTTCCTGCATAACATTTTGAAAAACAAATTAGGTTTGAACAGCCCCTAATGAATAATATGAAAAATAGCTGAAATGCAAAATTATTTTTCCCTGTGTAAAAATACCCACATTTGGGTGGTGGTGGGTGTGAATGTCCCACTCACTCTGTTCACAAACCTCAGTATCTCCAGCCGACAGTTTGGACTCTTCAGTCCATCAGAAAGCAGCTTCACTCCTGAATCCTGCAGGTCATTGTTACTCAGATCCAGCTCTCTCAGGAAAGAGTTTGAGGACTGAAGTGCTGATGATACAATTTCACAGGACTGACCAGTGAGATCACAGCCAGCAAAACTGAAAGAGAATAAAACAATTATTTTCAAATTATTACAATTCAAAATGACTATTTCTTGTAAACATCAAAAATGATCATTTCTTTCAGAGAGGACAATGCTTCCCTGCAGAAACATTTTCTTCACTGTAACACTCACAGGGCTTTTGTGCAGTTGATCACAGCTGGAATCAGTCTTCTTCTACCTTCATCTGATGTGTTGTATTTCTCTAGGTTCAGCTCATCCAGCATCTCCTCTGACATCTGAAGCATGTAAGCGATTGTTGAGCAGTGAGCAGGAGACAGTTTCTTCTCTGAGTGTTTGTCTGATTTCACAAACACCTGAATCTCTCTGGACAGAGTCTGATCTTTGACTTCCAGCAGACAGAGAAACAGATTGATGGATCTTTCAGTGGAGAGTCCATGACCATCTTTGATCTTCTCTTTAATGTACTGGTTGGTTCTCCTGATGCTCTCTGAGCTCTTCTCTGTGTGTGTCAGTAGATCCTGTAAGAGTCTCTGATTGGACTCCATTGAGACGCCCAGCAGGAACCGCAGGAACAGATCCAGGTGTCCATTCTCACTCTTAATGGCTTTATCTACAGCTCCTTTAAGCAGATTATGCACCACATCGATAAACTGCAATGTGTCAGCATTTTTTATTACATAATGGTAAAACAAATAGAAAGCAGCAAGAAACTCCTGAATGCTCAGATGAATGAAGCTGTAGACTTTCCTCTGATGAATTACAAATTCCTCCTTAAAGATCTCAGTGCAAATCCCAGAATACACTGAGGCATCAGTGACATCTATGCCGCTCTCTCTCAGGTCCTCCTCATAGAACATCACATTGCCCTTCATCAGCTGTTTGAAAGCCACTTCAGCAAGTTTCACAATCACTTCTCTGTTGGACTGCAGGAGTTTCTTTGGATCTCTCTCTTCATACTTCTGATTCTTCAAGTTGATCTGAATCAGCAGGAAGTGGATGTACATTTCAGTCAGAGTTTGAGGGATTTCTGTGCTCAGATCTTCTTTCAGGAGCTTTTGAAGCACAGTGGATGAGATCCAGCAGAAGATGGGTATGTGGCACATGATGTGGAGGCTTCTTGCTCTTCTGATGTGTGAGATGATTCTGCTGGCTTGATGCTCATCACTGATTCTCTTCCTGAAATATTCCACCTTCTGAGGCTCACTGAATCCCTGAATTTCTGTCAGACGGTTGATATATTTTGAATGAATCTGACTGGCTGCTGCTGGTCTAGAGGTGATCCAGATGAGAGCAGAAGGAAGCAGCTCTCCTTTCATGAGGTTTGATATCAACACACCAACTGATGAAGTCTCAGTCACATCAGAAACTTTCTGAACATCTGAAAACATCAGTGTCATTCTGCTTTCATCCAGACCATCAAAGATGAACGCAACTTTACACTCCTCGTAAATCTTTGAGTCCAGATCTTGAAGTTCAGGATGAAAGTCCAGCAGAAGTCTGTGAAGACTGTACTGATGAACTTGGATCAAGTTCAGCTCTCGAAATGGAAGCACAAAGATGAAATCTATATCCTGATTGGCTCTTCCCTCGGCCCAGTCTAGAATGAACTTCTGCACAGAGACAGTTTTTCCGATTCCGGCGATGCCTTTAGTAAGAACAGTCTTGATTTGGTCTTTCTCCTCACATCCTGATTCAGGTGAGGCTTTAAAAATGTCATTGCAGTAGATTGGAGTGTCTTGTGAGTGTTGTGTTCTGGCTGTTTTCTCCATCTGTAAAACCTCATGTTCTTCATTCACTCCTTCACTCTCTCCCTCTATGATGTAGAGCTGTGTGTAGATCCTATTCAGGAGGGTTTCATTCCCTTGTAGTTTGTTTCCCTCAAATAACCTCTCATACTTTTTCTTCATGCTGGTTTTGAACCAGTCTTTGACTTTCTGTAGTTCATCATTTATTGGTTTCTGCAGGTCTCCAGACTTTTTTTGCGGTGTTACTTGTGTGTCCTGATGTGTGATGTGGGTCTGACAAGAGTTCATCATTCCGATCAGACCATCTCTCTCCACTCTTCAGAGAAATTAAGAAACAAAGGAAAAATGTTTCAATGAACAACACAAAACATTGAAACGCTATGTAATTTTCTCTTGTGGAACAGAAAAAAAAATATTTTGCAAAAATATTTTTCAATGCATCATGCACAAACCTAACCAACACTGGCATTTTGTTCTTAAATGTAAAAGGTTAGTTTGTTAACTCCTGTGTCGGTCTTTAATACTCCCTCACTCTGACAGTACATTTCTGTATATAATTTACCCTATGCGATAGGTATGGGAATCTTTAGTCATCTCACGACCCGATTCCGATTCTGGTAATCACAATCTAATTCCAAAACGATTCTTGATCTACTTTTTTTTTTTTTTTTTTGTTAATTAGTTTACTGACTTAAAAACATTAAAATCTTTACATTTACATATCCTTACATAAGTAATTATAAGTAGGCCTACTATTTAAATTAATCACAAATTGAAACAAAAAATGTATCAAACAATTGTAGGCCTATGTTAAGATTTTTAAATTAATATAACTTTTAAAACATACACAGTAAAATCCCCAGAGTTAAATCAACTCTGCTCAGAGTACATTTGGTCCCTCTCTGAATAGTGTTAAAATAAACCTGAAGCAGAGTTAAAGTTAATGAGATAATTAAGCAATTAATTAAGTGATGATTGGGCATTTATGATGAACACCTGCTGTTAACAAGCAGAATAGAAAAGAGAAACACAAGAACTGCAACTGACTTCAGCCAAAACCATTTAACTGAAATCAACTGAAGATAAAAGACATTAAATCTCTCAAGATCTGATTCACTTATTTCTAACCAGATTGACTTTATTTCTGTCACACTTCTAAAGAAGTTCTTATTGAGAATTAACAGAGATTTAGATGTCGGTGTTTTATTGGTCAAAAAATTATGCCACCATCATGATGGTCAGGGTTTGTTTTAGTTGTGCTCTTGAGCTTTTATGTCTTTAAAATAATTTGTGTTTGAGCCATTGCAATAGTGTTTCACAGCAAACACTTCGTCACATTGCTGATTCAAAAGACTAAAGGAGCAGATCAGCTTGAATTTGCTGCTTGAAAGCTGTTTTAAATTACCATCACAAAGAGGTTTCTTTCACTTTGGTTCCTTGACTGAGATTCAGCTATTACAAAATTGCAAAAAAAAAAAAAAAAAAAATTCCATTAAACAAATGCCACCATAATGCTTCAGTGGTAAAAATGAACAACACTTATTGCTCAGGCTTATAAATGAAAACATAGCATACAATCCTCAACAGTGGTGACAATAATTATTCATACTGCAGTGCATGATGGGAGTTTTGTCCTATGATGATACCCAGCATGCATTTCAGCGTGAAGCATTTTAAAAAAAAACATTTTTTATCACCATTATTGAGATTCATATGCTGATTCTTTATGTCTGTGTGTGTCTAAGTGATGCTGTAGTTAAATTATTTTATGCACTGAATAGTTTTAAATTTACTCA
The DNA here is from genome assembly GCA_037101425.1 of Elopichthys bambusa. Lineage (NCBI taxonomy): Eukaryota > Metazoa > Chordata > Actinopteri > Cypriniformes > Xenocyprididae > Elopichthys > Elopichthys bambusa. The sequence goes on along the minus strand of CM074436.1, from coordinate 39,809,830 downwards.
AGATATCAGTTTGCTGCAACTCTTTCTTCACATGCTGTAGTTTCACAGAGTTGATCAGGCAAAACCAAAACATACAAATGACAATATATGATTAGTTGTTTTGGATGTAGTCAGGCAGTCTCACAATGACTACATCATATAAAAGAAGCTAATATTGGCTCACTGTAAAGCACTGACTTCTCTGCTTTACAACACCATATGCATTAATAAAAAAAAATCTAGCATAGAAAGTCACGCTGATCTCCATGATGGTGGTGTCTTTTTTCTTTTCTTTTCTTGACCAATACACCTCTGTTAATTCTCAATTCTGTAGATGTTTGAAAATAAAGTCAATCTGATTAGTAATATGTGAAGCTGGTAATGCTGTTTCTGGAGTTGTTTAATCAGATCTACATAGATTTAATGATTTTTATCTTCAGTTGATTTCATCTAAGGCTGTGACAGTTGTGGTCAGTTGTAGTTGTAGTCAGTCGTCAGTTGTAGTCAACTGTGTACAAGCAAGTAGCAAATAATAAAGAGGAGCAATGAAACATATTACAAGCAATAAACAAAGAGTGCTTTTTTTCAGTATTTAAGATTATCTGAACGTTTTCTTTCTCATGTATACTGTCATTTGATTGTTACATCATAGACAGCGGGAGATCTAATAAGTTGCATTCACGCACAGATCTCTTTTGAAATATAATAAGTAATGCGGTTTGTCTTGTCCATTTAATCCCTTAAGACAAAACTGGCAGTGTTTACATTAATTTTGCATCATAAAGCCATTTTGAGATCCAAGTACATTAAACCACTTACACAGAGTTTGCTTCAACCTTTCCGAACTTTATGAAAGATTATTTTACGGAAGGTTCGAGTGGTGTATGTGTGTGATGAATTGGAAGCAAGCAGAATACAGGTGTTTCTAAAGCACACTCAGCGTCATCGCGCATCTGAATAAAAACTAAGCTCAAAATTGATTCTGAAATTCTAGAGAGAGAATCGCGGTGCATCAATGGATCAATTTTTTCTCCCACCCCTAATATGCGATCTCATTATTTTGATAAATATTATGTTAATGACATATATTATCTTAATATTTGTGAAGCTATGATTTTAAAATGGGTTAAAACAGATATTGACAACATGTCTCTCAATATTATTCATGATTAAAAGTTGTATATACAAATCTACCATAAATATTCTAAAAATGCCAATCAATTAAAATTCCATTGCATCTCTATGTTAATGTGTTTGTTACGTAGCGTCTTACTTGGGGTCAGAGGTCACTGTTCCATCACTCAATACAGGAGGTTGCCTCATAGAGTTGTTACTCTTCAAAGACACACAGCTGGATACTGCAGATGCTGCTGTCTGTGCCTGATCTTCTCTCTCCTCATTGAGACTTATTTTAGAGACAGCTCCCTCCATTCTCTCCAGAAGCAGTGATCTGTTTGAGGAAACACAATACATAAGAGATACATTAGTTTAACTGAGAGTTGGTTGAAAGAGGTCCCAGTTCATTGTCTGGTGTTGTTTGTGTTAGCTCGCACTGTTACAAGTGTTTGCCTTCGTTGTATCTTTGTTTTCTGCTGTGAACAGCTGCCTGTTTCTGACCGTGAGGTGGGATGTCCCTGTTGGTTCTATTTGCTTCTTGCCTGACTATCCTGTGTGTCTGACATTGATTCTCGCCTCACTATTGGGATTGATTGCCCTAGACTCTGACCCCAGCCTGCCTGACCAATCACTTTGTTACTGTTCCGATCTGGTCTGGAGCTGTGTGGCTTAAACTGTCTTTATTATTGTTTCAATAAAAAGTTCTTCTGCTTTCGGGTCCTCCTTCCTTCGTCACAGAACCCATTTTAATCAGTGATACTGTCTACACTGAATGTGGCGTGTGACGTGACAAGACGTAAACTGATGCCCTGTTCTATTTCTGATGTACTTCAAGCACTTGTGATACTTCCAAAAACTGTACAAATTGATTTTTAACTTTCAGATTTCTTAGAATTGGAACAGGATATGCACATGGAAATCTACCCTCTCATGTCAAATTTACTACATAAAATGTCTCATCCAGTAATTACAAAACTTAAGTTGAAATGTCTTAAATCTAATGTAATTTGTTACAAAACAATTTAAATAATTCACCTATTGATGATGATATCTTGTAAAGTGTGGTGTTCTTTTCATTTGTATTTAAAAAAAAAAAAAAAATGAATACATGTGTTACGGCTTGGTTTGCTGAAGGGATGAGGCATGCACGGATTTCCACAGAATAGGATATTTAATAGATGAAAGAGAACAGAATAACCAAAAGCACGTATAGTATAACAATAATACAACAATAAGAACAGACCAGGAGTGAGAGGAGTGAGTCCATTATAAAGGGTGTGCAGATGATGAGTGCTGATGGGGAGATGACGAGGAAGTGAGTGCAGGTGTGGAAACAAGGAGGATCATGGGAAATGGAGTCAGGGAACGCAGGGAACTGTGACAACATGGCTTATGAAATGAATCACATAACCAAATTTTGATAATGCAGAACATTTGTGTACTTATCTTAAATAATATTATGTCTTTCTGTTCATTTGTAGTCTTTTATGACAGAACCTGTTCTGTATCAGAACAGGTATGTTTTTATACAAATCTAACAATTCGTTAAAGGGTTAGTTCACCCAAAAATGAAAATTCAGTCATTAATTACTGACCCTCATGTCGTTCCACACCCGTAAGACCTTCGTTCATCTTCAGAACACAAATTAAGATATTTTTGATGAAATCCGATAGCTGTCTGACTCCTCAATAGACAATTTAACAACCACTTTCAAGGTCCAGAAAGGTACTAAAGACATTGTTAAAATAGTCGACGTGACGAATTTTATGAATCGACGAGAATACTTTTTGTGCGCAAAAACAAAACAAAAATAACAACTTTATTCAACAATATGTTCTGTTCTGTGTCATTCTGGTACGTTGTTTGTGCTCAGCACTTCCAGATTCTACACCTGAACGCAGGCACGGTACAAAACGTATTACGAAAAGTATTCTCGGCGCTTCATAAAATTAAGGCTGAACCACTGCAGTCATGTCGACTATTTTAACAGTGTCTTTAGTACCTTTCTGAACATTGACTGTGGTTGTTAAATTGCTTAATTGACAAGTCTATGGACAAACTTAATTTGTGTTCTGAAGATGAAAGAAGGTCTTATGGGTGTGGAACGACATGAGGGGGAGTAATTAATGACAGAAATTTAATTTTTGGGTGAACTAACCCTTTTAGGCCAGAGGTCTTCAACCGTGCACTGTCCTGCAAAATGTATTTCCAACTTGCTTCAGCACACCTCCCTGTGATTTTCAAGTGATCCTGAAAAGCTTGATTAGCTGGTTCAGGTGCGTTTGATTAGGGTTGGAGCTAAACATTGCAGGACAGTGGGTCCCCAGGAGCAGGGTTGAAGACCTCTGCTTTAAGCCAAATAAAGGATTTTTAATGTGTAAATAAAATTGCCAATCATTTAAAATTTCATTGCATCTCTATGTTAATGTGTTTGTTACGTAGCGTCTTACTTGGGGTCAGAGGTCACTGTTCCATCACTCAATACAGGAGGTTGCCTCATAGAGTTGTTACTCTTCAAAGACACACAGCTGGATACTGCAGATGCTGCTGTCTGTGCCTGATCTTCTCTCTCCTCATTGAGACTTATTTTAGAGACAGCTCCCTCCATTCTCTCCAGAATCAATGATCTGTTTGAGGAAACACAATACATAAGAGATACAAAGAATTTAAACACACTGAAAAAAATCTGCACAAGCACAAGGACTCAACCTCACTTTTTTTTTAGAATCTACTACATATGCACAATGTTTTGATGAACTGCAGTGTTTGTCTGCCATAATGTTAGAACAGTGAGTAATCTGTCTCTCCATCACTAAACCCATTATTTGCTCATGTAGGCCAGTTCACACCTTTAGTTTATCTTTCTTAATTACTTGTGCAATCAGAAGCCTATTATTCCTTTTGATTACATTTATTTGCTTTCTTATTACTCTGCACTGATAGCTTATTAATTTTTTTATTTCATTTTGCACTAATATTGTTTATTAATGTTACTTCCTTATTGGAACTATTGTTATTTTACTTCACTGAACATGTAGGCAGTTCTCAAAGTGCAAACCGAATTCTGACCACCACCAAATTATTACCCCCCTAGTATTGTTAGGTTTAGGATTAGGTGTGGGGAGGGGTTAGGATTAGGCAATAAGATAGCGAGGGGGGTATTAATTTGGCAGGGAGTCGAAATTCTGCACAACACTTGCACTTTTATTTTTCCAACTCAAGCACTGAATGTAGGCTACATTGCTCGTATGCAGCTGTAAAATATACGATTGAAATGAGAGAGAGAGTTGACTTTAAAAGCTAGGATCAATATCAAAACAAATCAATGTATCAAAATCAACGAATGAGTGATCAAAAACGGATTAAGTGCTTCAATATCATTTTAAAATGATATCTTCTAGAGAAAATAGTACCTTTATTAAAATTGTATCTGAACCATGCATCTGTTTACACACCAGGCATTCTAATCTATTGGGAAAATAACGATAGTTTTTGTCAGCTTGACATTTATTATGTATTAGTATTCCTATATGACAATGTTTTAAGTAACTTACGTGATGGCATTTTAGGTTGTGGTTAATATAATGTATAAAAAAACGTCGTCATGTCGAGCATTCCACTTCCGCTTTCGGTTTGAAGAGTTGAATTAAGCTCCACCCACAAAGAGTGCGAGGCCAACCCAATCGCGCAGTCACGTCTCAGTAATTTTTTTAGTCTTTAGAAAAATAGAAGAATGCATGAATGAGTGCGATAGCTACAAACACTAATGCTGTGTTCTGACTTTTTTTCCCTCATAATTTCTGTAGTAAATAACAAATACGTCTGAGAAGTCTGAAGTTTATTCCGTCTTTCACTCTGCCATATTCTCTTATCTCAAAGGTAAAATCGTCTGCAGTCTGCCATTTTTCTGTTCTGGCTGTTTTCTCCATCTGTAAAACCTCGTGTTCTTCATTCACTCCTTCTCTCTCTCCCTCTATGATGTAGATCTGGGTGTAGATCCTGTTCAGGAGGGTTTCATTCTCTTGGAGTTTGTTTCCCTCAAATAATCTCTCATTCTTGATCTTCATGCTGGTTTTATGTTGGTCTTTGACTCTCTGAAGTTCATCATCCACTGGTTTCTGCAGGTCTCCAGTCTCCTGCAGGGCTGTCTGTGTGTAACAGTGAGCAGAACCAGATCCTCTCATGACTGTGTGTGTTCTGGATCTCCTTCTGCACTGAGGACAGTCAAAGTCTTCTGATGATCTGGACTGTGACAGGTGAAAGAGACCAGATCTCTGCTCACAAACTCAGCATCTGGGCTGAACCTGGATCAGATCTACAATGAAAATGGAAAACATTTACTATAGTTCATTCATAAACACACAACTGCACTAAATATAATTCAGAATTTAGAAATATCATTTTAAATGTCCATAAATAACTTTTTAAATAGCTTGATTATAATACAATCACATGTGATCATTGTGATCATCTGAAAACATCTTCATCTTTATATTATCTCCATGTTAGAATACAGGATATCAAGATGATTAATTAAGATATTAATTTCATTTTTAAACTTCAGTAAAACGAACATATGATGAAACCTTGTTTAAATCATATCCATATAACTATAGCTGGAAAACAATTACCTTGAAATATACTGATCATAGGATTTTCCGTGTCTGTAATTGTTTGTAAGATACTTCTGTATGTTTTACTGTCAGTTCCAGTCTATTGATCTGTTCTTCCAGTTTCATACAAAAGCAGACATGAGGAGTGTCCTTAAAAAGACACAAAAGGCATGCGCAAAAGCACAAAGCTGGAAATGTCACTGTGCACCAGTTTTTGTGTTCCTGTTTCAAACCTTGTGGCATCAGTATGTGTTGATCATAAGCCCGTGTTTACTCAAGTTCTGTTCCTCTCTTTATGGTCTGTGGTCCAACAGTGTCTGTCTCAGCATGTCTGTGTGAGTTCATACTTCTGTAAAACTGCTGTGCCTGTAAGATCTTCAGTAGAATTTATAATTCATCATTCAAATTATTTTGTCCTGCAAAGGTGTCCAATTCCAACTTCATCTCCAGGTATTCCTGATCCTGCCAGTGCATGAGTGTCTATTATGTATGTAAATAAAAGTATTATAAATACATATTGAAAGAAACCATGTAAAACGTAAGCCATTTAAAAATGTTCATTTTCATCAAAAATAGATCAGTTTTTGAAACCTCTTATTAAAATCCATCTCTGTCCAGAAGAGGGTGCTACATGATCATCAGATCGTCTATCTATGGCTGTGCCAATCCACTCAAGAGTTCATAGAAATGCTTTTGTGTACTAAAACAAGTGTTATGTCTCTTGCTCATCTTTTATTCAAATGGTGATCAAATAAATTAAATTCCATTCTAATTACAGTTGCTGAATTAATGAGCAAACTGGCAGTACAAATAGAACTGTGTGGTGTAAGACACTGCTCGTTTCTCATGACGGTTTCGCGACGCGTTGACCAGCAAATTTGCTTGGTTTGACTTTTAATGCGAGTTGTGCTTCATACATCTCTACACTACATTACAATGTAAAATTATTGCTCTTGAAATTTCGGGTAAAAAACAGACCACACCTTTACAGTAATCAAACAGCTGGAACTACATCTGGAGGAACCAGTTTATGGCTTTTTTTCTTTCCACAAACCAGTTCTCATGACATAGGCCTACTGTTCCAGTGCCCTCCTGCGATGCTTTTATAACGGTTGAGTAGACCAGATGAACATTTCTTTTCTGATTTCATAAACCGAGATCAACACTAAAAGGCTGTAGCAGATAATATGAACATTTAGGTGTTTTTTTTTTTTTTTTTTTTTGTGCCTTACAAAATCTCCTTTCTGAGATTCTTTTTAGATATGTGTAAAGCTTGTAGTTTTGTAGATGTGGTCTGAAGATTCTGCACATGAGTGAATGGTTTCACTGAATACCACTTTTAGTGTGTAAGCAATCTAAAAAGAAAAAAGGAAAAAAAGTAATACAATTATATTATCAACAAAACGAGTAGAAATTTTAAATAATAATAATAATAAGAAAACTATTTAATTATATAAGTTATGATGTAGAATGGTCCTAATATGGGTGTCACATTGTCAGAATCCAGAAACTGGCATTGTGATTAATGATGGCAATGAATAGGTGTTACTGACATGCTTGTTGAGTAGCAATGGCCTTACAAATGTGAGTTGAAAATGACAGCAGGGATGCTAAAAGATAGTCTACCAAAAGATACTATATCATACGATATTATATTTTTATTTTATTTATTTTTAAAGAATGGTTGACAACATTAGATTCAGGTCAACATTCAAAATTTAGTTTAACAGTGACTTTGATTATGTTAAATCCTTTTAATAAAAACAGCTAATTCACCTTATCGTAAGTGCAGTGCAGTCATTATCGTGTCGAGGCTTCCGGTCTTATTTTAGCTTATTTTAGTTATGCTGCTTGATATTGTAAACTGTTATCATATTATTTGATCATTAAAAAATAAAAATCTTACACTTGTTTGTAGCGCAAATTATTTTACAATTTACAGCATTTTGTTATTCTTCCTATTATTTACTATAGTTGCTCATAAATCGGAAGTGCCCATAAGGTGCTTATTCAGGCTACTTTTCCTTGAATGTCTGGTAAATTCGTGATTTCAAGTCATTTTAATCCCATCCCCTACAGAGATATTTTACATTGCAATGGGTTACACCTTTCATTATGCTGTAAGGGATAATGAAATAAATCCCAATGCTGTAAGGCTGACTGACTGCAATAAATGGCTAAATACCAAATAAAATATGTGGACATAAATTATTATTTTGACTTTAGATTATTGTATAATAATAGGCCAGGGACACACTGCTAAATCAATTAGATTTAGGCCTTATGTGCTTCTTGAGATCAGGCCTTTAATCAGTTTGTGCAGGCTTTTTTAACTTAAGGGCAAAGTGGGAAAAAAGTAGTTTACATTATTTATTTTTATTGCAATGTGTAACAACAAACAGCCGAAACAATCTGCATAATTTCTAAAATATAGGCTATGGCTTTATATATATATGTATATATATTTATTTATTTATATGTATTTCAAATATTTTTTTCCTCAATATTTTTTCTTGCATAGTCGAGATGCATTGAAAGATATAGAAATTTCAAAATAAAACATTTTAATTTTATTCTCTGGATTTTTATAAGAAAATCAAATATTTCTGGAGAAATGATTTATTTCTGTTATACAATAGGATACTGATACCTACGGCATTAATGCAAATAGCAAACAAGACAATATTATTCACTTTCTTTCTATTCAAGTGTAAACACTCCCATATATTAACAATTTCCTTGTCATTTCCAAGAAGTCATTCCAGAAGTGTCTGAACATGGCAACAAGCTTCTAAATACAAACAAAATAAGCTATTGCTACAGAGATGAAATTTTAGTCTTCATTCCTACTAGACATATATTTCACTTGGTGTGTGAGAAATTTTCTTTGCTATTTTTCTGCTGTAGGTTGTTAAAACTGACACAGAGATACTGAGCACTTAGAATAAAAAACCCCAATGCCAGCATAGAGGGGTTCAGTGAATGTGGTGTTGAATGTGTATAAGTGTGTGAGTGTGTGTGTGTCAGAGACGCAGTAGAAGGACAGAGTGCCGGCCGGCCAGTCCAGATACACTCCTACTCTATTAGAATTTGAGAAAGGTACGGGGATATCAATGCTGATTTTATCATACCAGACAGTGAACCTGCCCTTAACACAGCTCAGACTCCAGGACTTTTCATTGAGTCCATAATCACAATCATCACTTCTTCCTTTCCTGCTGATTCCTTTATATGTCATGGCTATATCAACCAAGCCGCTCCATTCAGCCTCCCAGTAACAGCGTCCAGTCAGACTCTCTCGAGACAGAACATGTTCATAGTTTTCAAATCTCTCTGGATGATCAGGATATGACTGTAGCTCATCCACAAGAGTTGCCTTTCTGTTCTCATCAGACAGAATGAGTTTGGCATTTGCTGTGTTTGGATCTAGTGTGAGATAACAGGCATCTGAACACAAGATGAGAGATTAGAAGTATATAACAGACAGTTTTTAAGATATGTTGAATAATACATGTTGTGTTTGTAGACCTACATTTTCGCAGTCCTGGTGATATCCTGAAATGTCCTCCATGATTCAAACTAGACAAATATATACACACCAGACAATTAAAATCTGTCAGAGAATCAGCAGAACCTCATTAACACTAACACAAACAAATCACTGACTTTCATGATGTAATGACAAAATTACTGATATCTACAACACCTAACCTCTTAATCGCTACAAAAGTATTTTTGTCATGTCCATATTTAGCTAATTTTAAAATTGCTTTTCAGTGAAAATTGTATTGTAAAGTGCGTTTTACATTACATACAAAAGATAATCACAACCGATTTTTGAGTTTGAGTGTTTTGTTTTAAACTGAAATGTTATGCAATGTGAAGAAGTTATACGATTTTGGTAGCGCTCATAGTGCTCAGTCCTAATCAACTCTTTGTGGGTCAAAAATGACTGATAATGTATGTTAAACAAGAAAACATTGTAGTGTTTATTTTAACAGTTAAGAGTAAAATGAATCCCTGCTAAACAGAAGCACATGCACACACACACATGTATTATACTGCACACATACTTGAGTATCTGCAGTGCGCAGTTTGGATCCTTCAGTTTGTCGCTGAGCAGCTGAACTCCTGAATCTCCTGGGTGATTGTAGCTCAGATCCAGCTCTCTCAGGTGTGAGGGGTTTGAACTCAGAGCTGATGACACATAACCACAGCCTTTTTCTGTCACCATACAGCCTGACAACCTACAGAGAGATATGTGTTATGTTGCATTAGAATTACACATTAAAATTTAGAAATCTTTTACATTCTATGGTGACTGCTGAAGTCACATACAAAATAAGATTGAATAAACAACTTTCTGCATATGGGCACAGTACAAAAACAAGTGAGTACTATTTTCCATTTAGAAATTAACAATAATAATTTTATAATTCCCTGCTGGTATGAGGCAAATTTATATAGATCCCTAGGGCTCCCTAGCTTTTATTTGTTTAAAATGGGCACCTAAACACATAATTTCCTAATAATATCTTCCTAATTCCCCCAAAAATGAAAATTCTGTCATTAATTACTCACCCTCATGTTATTCCCAACCAGTAAGACTTTTGTTCATCTTCAGAACACAAATTCTTTTTGATGAAATCCATGAGCTTTCTGGCCTCCAATAGATTGCAACGCAATTATTACTGTCAAGGCCCAGAAAGGTAGTAAAGGCATCGTTCAAATAGTCCATGTGACTACAGTGGTTCAACCTTAATGCTATGAAGCGATGATAATAATTTTTGTGTGCAAAAAACAAGCAAAAATAACTTTATTTAAAAATTTCTTCTCTTCCATGTCAGTTGCTGATGCTGTTGACATAGTAAACACAGTGCAGCGCTTCCAGGTTCTACGTCAGAATGCCAGCTCAGTATTGGCCAACGCCGTACACGTGAGCAGCACGATACATGCGTGTGATGCTAACGCAGGAGCCGGCCAATAATGAGTCAACATTCTGACGTAGAACCCGGAAGTGCTGCACTGTGTTTACTACGTCAACATCGTATGAGAATGACAGGTACAATACACAAAAAGTATTCTCGACGCATCATAACATTAAGGTTGAACCACTGTAGTCACATGGACTATTTTAACAATGTCTTTACCACCTTTCTGGGCCTTGAAAGTGGTAATAACATTGCAGTCTATCAGAGGCCAGAGAGCTCACAGATTTCACAAAGGTCTTACAGGTTTGGAACGACATGAGGGTGAGTAATTAATGGCAGAATTTTCATTTTTGGGTAAACTAACACTTTAATATGCCTACTCTACTGTCTGTAAGCACAAAAGAACATGCTTTTGAGCACTTAAATCACTCGTACATGCTCTGTTGTCCGTGCGAACAGGCTGTATGAAAATGACATCACGCTGACTGTCCGTGAGCCGGAGAGGAGCATGGACGATGAAAGTTTACTTTTGGCTTTAGAGTATAAAGGTGAAATACACAGGACATTAAAGACACTGACAATAACAAAAAGCACATCCTGCATTCTGATTTTTATACACATACATGATATCAGAACACTGTAGAGATCAGGGGCCGTATTCACAAAACATTTTATCTTACCACTAAGAGTTCTCCTAAATAGCAGTAAAAGTTCTTAGCTAAGAGTTTTCTCTCAAAACCTATTCACAAAGCTACTGAGACAAACTTTTACTAAGGAATAGACGGAAGTCTTAAGCTAAGAGTAAGGGCGGGATTGACCTTGTTGCCATGGATCATGTCAACACGCTTACTAACTATGCCCACAGTGATTGGCTGATGGGGGAGGAGTCTCTGTCAGCGATTTAATATAGTAATATTGTAGAATGAGGTATTTTAAAAAATATATTTTAAAATATTTTAAAATACAAATGTTGCCCTATTCAAAAAGATTTTCGTTTAATAAAATTGTTGTTATATTCAAATAAAGATTTTAAAATGTAGGCTAAGTGTCACTAATTAAACTAGTATATGTTCAGTTAATTGTCAGCATCTTACATGTCTGCATCTCGAGAGATTCAGAATTCAAGCAAAAAATTATGTTTTATAAACAAAGTTTGGGAGGAGTGCATTCAAATGGTCTATCTAATCAGCTCAAGTGGAGGTATATATACACAGACGAGAGCCGACTCACTAATAGTTACCTCAACAGTTTTCTGCATCCCTCCGCAACCCCGTTCCTTCCTCAATCTCGACTGCGATACGAGGCAGATCTCTGGGTTTGGGCTAAATTCCAAGCTCAGAGCCCTCCATCCTTTTGGACAGCACGCCAAATACGCTTATTTATTTATTTTTTACTCTATTCAATAATTTGTAAGTATGAACTGATGAAAACAACTGCCACAGGTAATATTTTTTTTAAATTATTAAATATTTATTTTTGGTGTCTTATCGTAAATTCATATTTACACAGTCCTAAAATTAGAACTGACAATTCATTTTAAGAGTTTTTTAAGAGCTACTTTTAGCCTTAAGATGTTTTGTGAATACGGCCCCAGACAGTTCTAAAGAACACACCCAAGATTTTATTATTATGATTATGTGCCGAAACCATTTGTTAAGGAGTACGAGTACCGAAACTTATTTTCTAGTACTCGCCGATACCGATACCTATACATTTATTGATTTCTCTCTCTTTTTTCTTTTGGTGATGTTGCAGTTTTCCAAGCACAACACAGTGAGACTAATGAATGTAGGACAGCTTCTTTATTATTACTCTAATGAAAAAAGTAATAATTTTTATGTGCTTGTCACACATTTAAAGAACAAAAATGTCAGTGTCCAATAACCTTGAAAGGGCACAATTACCAATATATATATATATATATATACATATATTTTGGTAATTGTGCCCTTTGAAGGTTATTTCACAATTATATATATCTATATATATATATAATTGTTGTTATATAAAAAGAAATTTACAAACAAATTACAAACAATACAACAGATACTATAGTGATACAAATTAAATAAACTTGTTTTTCAGATACAGTAGGTTTATTTACCATGTATACATTTATTTAACATATTTTGTTGTTTTATTAACATTACTGACAAATATAGGCTACGGTCCCTTTAAGACCGAATCCATGGATACTGACACACATCCTGTTTTTACCCAAATGTTTACATTCACTTAAGCCATAACCCACTGTGTTTATGTGAGATACTCCACACGATGGACATTTTGACAACTATGTGTGCATTTGACCATTCAGGCACAAGGAGAACTGTTCGCGTGCTGTCTAAGAGAACTGGGATCGCGTGCAAGAAAAAGAGAGAGAGCGTGCGAGAGAGAGCGCTTCTGGTCTGTGTCATTCAGCGCGATTCTGCCTATCCCGCCTTCACTAATCGATATTGAATTGTGATTGAAAGCATGCAGTTCGCAATGTGTGTGCTGTCATCATTAATTTGAAGTATTTCCACTCCCTTGAGGCTGACATTATTTCTGCTGCTGCTGCCGGTGTCTCTGTGCACGGAAAATTCTGTCAGTTACGTCACGTGAGGTATCGGTCTTTGGTATCGGGGGTGTTTTTATGAGTACGAGTACAAGTACACAAGCTTGGTATTGGGCCCGATAACGATACTGGTATCGGTGCATCTCTAATTATTATTATTAATGACTTAGTTTTTTATTGTTGGTATTTCTGGCCACCAGCTAGAAAGACTGGTAAGTAATAATAATAACTAAATATAAAATAACATGACACAAACTTTCACTTTCCTGCATAACATTTTGAAAAACAAATTAGGTTTGAACAGCCCCTAATGAATAATATGAAAAATAGCTGAAATGCAAAATTATTTTTCCCTGTGTAAAAATACCCACATTTGGGTGGTGGTGGGTGTGAATGTCCCACTCACTCTGTTCACAAACCTCAGTATCTCCAGCCGACAGTTTGGACTCTTCAGTCCATCAGAAAGCAGCTTCACTCCTGAATCCTGCAGGTCATTGTTACTCAGATCCAGCTCTCTCAGGAAAGAGTTTGAGGACTGAAGTGCTGATGATACAATTTCACAGGACTGACCAGTGAGATCACAGCCAGCAAAACTGAAAGAGAATAAAACAATTATTTTCAAATTATTACAATTCAAAATGACTATTTCTTGTAAACATCAAAAATGATCATTTCTTTCAGAGAGGACAATGCTTCCCTGCAGAAACATTTTCTTCACTGTAACACTCACAGGGCTTTTGTGCAGTTGATCACAGCTGGAATCAGTCTTCTTCTACCTTCATCTGATGTGTTGTATTTCTCTAGGTTCAGCTCATCCAGCATCTCCTCTGACATCTGAAGCATGTAAGCGATTGTTGAGCAGTGAGCAGGAGACAGTTTCTTCTCTGAGTGTTTGTCTGATTTCACAAACACCTGAATCTCTCTGGACAGAGTCTGATCTTTGACTTCCAGCAGACAGAGAAACAGATTGATGGATCTTTCAGTGGAGAGTCCATGACCATCTTTGATCTTCTCTTTAATGTACTGGTTGGTTCTCCTGATGCTCTCTGAGCTCTTCTCTGTGTGTGTCAGTAGATCCTGTAAGAGTCTCTGATTGGACTCCATTGAGACGCCCAGCAGGAACCGCAGGAACAGATCCAGGTGTCCATTCTCACTCTTAATGGCTTTATCTACAGCTCCTTTAAGCAGATTATGCACCACATCGATAAACTGCAATGTGTCAGCATTTTTTATTACATAATGGTAAAACAAATAGAAAGCAGCAAGAAACTCCTGAATGCTCAGATGAATGAAGCTGTAGACTTTCCTCTGATGAATTACAAATTCCTCCTTAAAGATCTCAGTGCAAATCCCAGAATACACTGAGGCATCAGTGACATCTATGCCGCTCTCTCTCAGGTCCTCCTCATAGAACATCACATTACCCTTCATCAGCTGTTTGAAAGCCACTTCAGCAAGTTTCACAATCACTTCTCTGTTGGACTGCAGGAGTTTCTCTGGATCTCTCTCTTCATACTTCTGATTCTTCAAGTTGATCTGAATCAGCAGGAAGTGGATGTACATTTCAGTCAGAGTTTGAGGGATTTCTGTGCTCAGATCTTCTTTCAGGAGCTTTTGAAGCACAGTGGATGAGATCCAGCAGAAGATGGGTATGTGGCACATGATGTGGAGGCTTCTTGCTCTTCTGATGTGTGAGATGATTCTGCTGGCTTGATGCTCATCACTGATTCTCTTCCTGAAATATTCCACCTTCTGAGGCTCACTGAATCCCTGAATTTCTGTCAGACGGTTGATATATTTTGAATGAATCTGACTGGCTGCTGCTGGTCTAGAGGTGATCCAGATGAGAGCAGAAGGAAGCAGCTCTCCTTTCATGAGGTTTGATATCAACACACCAACTGATGAAGTCTCAGTCACATCAGAAACTTTCTGAACATCTGAAAACATCAGTGTCATTCTGCTTTCATCCAGACCATCAAAGATGAACGCAACTTTACACTCCTCGTAAATCTTTGAGTCCAGATCTTGAAGTTCAGGATGAAAGTCCAGCAGAAGTCTGTGAAGACTGTACTGATGAACTTGGATCAAGTTCAGCTCTCGAAATGGAAGCACAAAGATGAAATCTATATCCTGATTGGCTCTTCCCTCGGCCCAGTCTAGAATGAACTTCTGCACAGAGACAGTTTTTCCGATTCCGGCGATGCCTTTAGTAAGAACAGTCTTGATTTGGTCTTTCTCCTCACATCCTGATTCAGGTGAGGCTTTAAAAATGTCATTGCAGTAGATTGGAGTGTCTTGTGAGTGTTGTGTTCTGGCTGTTTTCTCCATCTGTAAAACCTCATGTTCTTCATTCACTCCTTCACTCTCTCCCTCTATGATGTAGAGCTGTGTGTAGATCCTATTCAGGAGGGTTTCATTCCCTTGTAGTTTGTTTCCCTCAAATAACCTCTCATACTTTTTCTTCATGCTGGTTTTGAACCAGTCTTTGACTTTCTGTAGTTCATCATTTATTGGTTTCTGCAGGTCTCCAGACTTTTTTTGCGGTGTTACTTGTGTGTCCTGATGTGTGATGTGGGTCTGACAAGAGTTCATCATTCCGATCAGACCATCTCTCTCCACTCTTCAGAGAAATTAAGAAACAAAGGAAAAATGTTTCAATGAACAACACAAAACATTGAAACGCTATGTAATTTTCTCTTGTGGAACAGAAAAAAAAATATTTTGCAAAAATATTTTTCAATGCATCATGCACAAACCTAACCAACACTGGCATTTTGTTCTTAAATGTAAAAGGTTAGTTTGTTAACTCCTGTGTCGGTCTTTAATACTCCCTCACTCTGACAGTACATTTCTGTATATAATTTACCCTATGCGATAGGTATGGGAATCTTTAGTCATCTCACGACCCGATTCCGATTCTGGGAATCACGATCTGATTCCAAAACGATTCTTGATCTACTTTTTTTTTTTTTTTTTTGTTAATTAGTTTACTGACTTAAAAACATTAAAATCTTTACATTTACATATCCTTACATAAGTAATTATAAGTAGGCCTACTATTTAAATTAATCACAAATTGAAACAAAAAATGTATCAAACAATTGTAGGCCTATGTTAAGATTTTTAAATTAATATAACTTTTAAAACATACACAGTAAAATCCCCAGAGTTAAATCAACTCTGCTCAGAGTACATTTGGTCCCTCTCTGAATAGTGTTAAAATAAACCTGAAGCAGAGTTAAAGTTAATGAGATAATTAAGCAATTAATTAAGTGATGATTGGGCATTTATGATGAACACCTGCTGTTAACAAGCAGAATAGAAAAGAGAAACACAAGAACTGCAACTGACTTCAGCCAAAACCATTTAACTGAAATCAACTGAAGATAAAAGACATTAAATCTCTCAAGATCTGATTCACTTATTTCTAACCAGATTGACTTTATTTCTGTCACACTTCTAAAGAAGTTCTTATTGAGAATTAACAGAGATTTAGATGTCGGTGTTTTATTGGTCAAAAAATTATGCCACCATCATGATGGTCAGGGTTTGTTTTAGTTGTGCTCTTGAGCTTTTATGTCTTTAAAATAATTTGTGTTTGAGCCATTGCAATAGTGTTTCACAGCAAACACTTCGTCACATTGCTGATTCAAAAGACTAAAGGAGCAGATCAGCTTGAATTTGCTGCTTGAAAGCTGTTTTAAATTACCATCACAAAGAGGTTTCTTTCACTTTGGTTCCTTGACTGAGATTCAGCTATTACAAAATTGCAAAAAAAAAAAAAAAAAAAATTCCATTAAACAAATGCCACCATAATGCTTCAGTGGTAAAAATGAACAACACTTATTGCTCAGGCTTATAAATGAAAACATAGCATACAATCCTCAACAGTGGTGACAATAATTATTCATACTGCAGTGCATGATGGGAGTTTTGTCCTATGATGATACCCAGCATGCATTTCAGCGTGAAGCATTTTTAAAAAAAACATTTTTTATCACCATTATTGAGATTCATATGCTGATTCTTTATGTCTGTGTGTGTCTAAGTGATGCTGTAGTTAAATTATTTTATGCACTGAATAGTTTTAAATTTACTCAAGATATCAGTTTGCTGCAACTCTTTCTTCACATGCTGTAGTTTCACAGAGTTGATCAGGCAAAACCAAAACATACAAATGACAATATATGATTAGTTGTTTTGGATGTAGTCAGGCAGTCTCACAATGACTACATCATATAAAAGAAGCTAATATTGGCTCACTGTAAAGCACTGACTTCTCTGCTTTACAACACCATATGCATTAATAAAAAAAAATCTAGCATAGAAAGTCACGCTGATCTCCATGATGGTGGTGTCTTTTTTCTTTTCTTTTCTTGACCAATACACCTCTGTTAATTCTCAATTCTGTAGATGTTTGAAAATAAAGTCAATCTGATTAGTAATATGTGAAGCTGGTAATGCTGTTTCTGGAGTTGTTTAATCAGATCTACATAGATTTAATGATTTTTATCTTCAGTTGATTTCATCTAAGGCTGTGACAGTTGTGGTCAGTTGTAGTTGTAGTCAGTCGTCAGTTGTAGTCAACTGTGTACAAGCAAGTAGCAAATAATAAAGAGGAGCAATGAAACATATTACAAGCAATAAACAAAGAGTGCTTTTTTTCAGTATTTAAGATTATCTGAACGTTTTCTTTCTCATGTATACTGTCATTTGATTGTTACATCATAGACAGCGGGAGATCTAATAAGTTGCATTCACGCACAGATCTCTTTTGAAATATAATAAGTAATGCGGTTTGTCTTGTCCATTTAATCCCTTAAGACAAAACTGGCAGTGTTTACATTAATTTTGCATCATAAAGCCATTTTGAGATCCAAGTACATTAAACCACTTACACAGAGTTTGCTTCAACCTTTCCGAACTTTATGAAAGATTATTTTACGGAAGGTTCGAGTGGTGTATGTGTGTGATGAATTGGAAGCAAGCAGAATACAGGTGTTTCTAAAGCACACTCAGCGTCATCGCGCATCTGAATAAAAACTAAGCTCAAAATTGATTCTGAAATTCTAGAGAGAGAATCGCGGTGCATCAATGGATCAATTTTTTCTCCCACCCCTAATATGCGATCTCATTATTTTGATAAATATTATGTTAATGACATATATTATCTTAATATTTGTGAAGCTATGATTTTAAAATGGGTTAAAACAGATATTGACAACATGTCTCTCAATATTATTCATGATTAAAAGTTGTATATACAAATCTACCATAAATATTCTAAAAATGCCAATCAATTAAAATTCCATTGCATCTCTATGTTAATGTGTTTGTTACGTAGCGTCTTACTTGGGGTCAGAGGTCACTGTTCCATCACTCAATACAGGAGGTTGCCTCATAGAGTTGTTACTCTTCAAAGACACACAGCTGGATACTGTAGATGCTGCTGTCTGTGCCTGATCTTCTCTCTCCTCATTGAGACTTATTTTAGAGACAGCTCCCTCCATTCTCTCCAGAAGCAGTGATCTGTTTGAGGAAACACAATACATAAGAGATACATTAGTTTAACTGAGAGTTGGTTGAAAGAGGTCCCAGTTCATTGTCTGGTGTTGTTTGTGTTAGCTCGCACTGTTACAAGTGTTTGCCTTCGTTGTATCTTTGTTTTCTGCTGTGAACAGCTGCCTGTTTCTGACCGTGAGGTGGGATGTCCCTGTTGGTTCTATTTGCTTCTTGCCTGACTATCCTGTGTGTCTGACATTGATTCTCGCCTCACTATTGGGATTGATTGCCCTAGACTCTGACCCCAGCCTGCCTGACCAATCACTTTGTTACTGTTCCGATCTGGTCTGGAGCTGTGTGGCTTAAACTGTCTTTATTATTGTTTCAATAAAAAGTTCTTCTGCTTTCGGGTCCTCCTTCCTTCGTCACAGAACCCATTTTAATCAGTGATACTGTCTACACTGAATGTGGCGTGTGACGTGACAAGACGTAAACTGATGCCCTGTTCTATTTCTGATGTACTTCAAGCACTTGTGATACTTCCAAAAACTGTACAAATTGATTTTTAACTTTCAGATTTCTTAGAATTGGAACAGGATATGCACATGGAAATCTACCCTCTCATGTCAAATTTACTACATAAAATGTCTCATCCAGTAATTACAAAACTTAAGTTGAAATGTCTTAAATCTAATGTAATTTGTTACAAAACAATTTAAATAATTCACCTATTGATGATGATATCTTGTAAAGTGTGGTGTTCTTTTCATTTGTATTTAAAAAAAAAAAAAAAATGAATACATGTGTTACGGCTTGGTTTGCTGAAGGGATGAGGCATGCACGGATTTCCACAGAATAGGATATTTAATAGATGAAAGAGAACAGAATAACCAAAAGCACGTATAGTATAACAATAATACAACAATAAGAACAGACCAGGAGTGAGAGGAGTGAGTCCATTATAAAGGGTGTGCAGATGATGAGTGCTGATGGGGAGATGACGAGGAAGTGAGTGCAGGTGTGGAAACAAGGAGGATCATGGGAAATGGAGTCAGGGAACGCAGGGAACTGTGACAACATGGCTTATGAAATGAATCACATAACCAAATTTTGATAATGCAGAACATTTGTGTACTTATCTTAAATAATATTATGTCTTTCTGTTCATTTGTAGTCTTTTATGACAGAACCTGTTCTGTATCAGAACAGGTATGTTTTTATACAAATCTAACAATTCGTTAAAGGGTTAGTTCACCCAAAAATGAAAATTCAGTCATTAATTACTGACCCTCATGTCGTTCCACACCCGTAAGACCTTCGTTCATCTTCAGAACACAAATTAAGATATTTTTGATGAAATCCGATAGCTGTCTGACTCCTCAATAGACAATTTAACAACCACTTTCAAGGTCCAGAAAGGTACTAAAGACATTGTTAAAATAGTCGACGTGACGAATTTTATGAATCGACGAGAATACTTTTTGTGCGCAAAAACAAAACAAAAATAACAACTTTATTCAACAATATGTTCTGTTCTGTGTCATTCTGGTACGTTGTTTGTGCTCAGCACTTCCAGATTCTACACCTGAA
Organism: Elopichthys bambusa; assembly: GCA_037101425.1. Classification (NCBI taxonomy): domain Eukaryota; kingdom Metazoa; phylum Chordata; class Actinopteri; order Cypriniformes; family Xenocyprididae; genus Elopichthys; species Elopichthys bambusa. The sequence goes on along the minus strand of CM074436.1, from coordinate 39,789,541 downwards.
CGCAGGCACGGTACAAAACGTATTACGAAAAGTATTCTCGGCGCTTCATAAAATTAAGGCTGAACCACTGCAGTCATGTCGACTATTTTAACAGTGTCTTTAGTACCTTTCTGAACACTGACTGTGGTTGTTAAATTGCTTAATTGACAAGTCTATGGACAAACTTAATTTGTGTTCTGAAGATGAAAGAAGGTCTTATGGGTGTGGAACGACATGAGGGGGAGTAATTAATGACAGAAATTTAATTTTTGGGTGAACTAACCCTTTTAGGCCAGAGGTCTTCAACCGTGCACTGTCCTGCAAAATGTATTTCCAACTTGCTTCAGCACACCTCCCTGTGATTTTCAAGTGATCCTGAAAAGCTTGATTAGCTGGTTCAGGTGCGTTTGATTAGGGTTGGAGCTAAACATTGCAGGACAGTGGGTCCCCAGGAGCAGGGTTGAAGACCTCTGCTTTAAGCCAAATAAAGGATTTTTAATGTGTAAATAAAATTGCCAATCATTTAAAATTTCATTGCATCTCTATGTTAATGTGTTTGTTACGTAGCGTCTTACTTGGGGTCAGAGGTCACTGTTCCATCACTCAATACAGGAGGTTGCCTCATAGAGTTGTTACTCTTCAAAGACACACAGCTGGATACTGCAGATGCTGCTGTCTGTGCCTGATCTTCTCTCTCCTCATTGAGACTTATTTTAGAGACAGCTCCCTCCATTCTCTCCAGAATCAATGATCTGTTTGAGGAAACACAATACATAAGAGATACAAAGAATTTAAACACACTGAAAAAAATCTGCACAAGCACAAGGACTCAACCTCACTTTTTTTTTAGAATCTACTACATATGCACAATGTTTTGATGAACTGCAGTGTTTGTCTGCCATAATGTTAGAACAGTGAGTAATCTGTCTCTCCATCACTAAACCCATTATTTGCTCATGTAGGCCAGTTCACACCTTTAGTTTATCTTTCTTAATTACTTGTGCAATCAGAAGCCTATTATTCCTTTTGATTACATTTATTTGCTTTCTTATTACTCTGCACTGATAGCTTATTAATTTTTTTATTTCATTTTGCACTAATATTGTTTATTAATGTTACTTCCTTATTGGAACTATTGTTATTTTACTTCACTGAACATGTAGGCAGTTCTCAAAGTGCAAACCGAATTCTGACCACCACCAAATTATTACCCCCCTAGTATTGTTAGGTTTAGGATTAGGTGTGGGGAGGGGTTAGGATTAGGCAATAAGATAGCGAGGGGGGTATTAATTTGGCAGGGAGTCGAAATTCTGCACAACACTTGCACTTTTATTTTTCCAACTCAAGCACTGAATGTAGGCTACATTGCTCGTATGCAGCTGTAAAATATACGATTGAAATGAGAGAGAGAGTTGACTTTAAAAGCTAGGATCAATATCAAAACAAATCAATGTATCAAAATCAACGAATGAGTGATCAAAAACGGATTAAGTGCTTCAATATCATTTTAAAATGATATCTTCTAGAGAAAATAGTACCTTTATTAAAATTGTATCTGAACCATGCATCTGTTTACACACCAGGCATTCTAATCTATTGGGAAAATAACGATAGTTTTTGTCAGCTTGACATTTATTATGTATTAGTATTCCTATATGACAATGTTTTAAGTAACTTACGTGATGGCATTTTAGGTTGTGGTTAATATAATGTATAAAAAAACGTCGTCATGTCGAGCATTCCACTTCCGCTTTCGGTTTGAAGAGTTGAATTAAGCTCCACCCACAAAGAGTGCGAGGCCAACCCAATCGCGCAGTCACGTCTCAGTAATTTTTTTAGTCTTTAGAAAAATAGAAGAATGCATGAATGAGTGCGATAGCTACAAACACTAATGCTGTGTTCTGACTTTTTTTCCCTCATAATTTCTGTAGTAAATAACAAATACGTCTGAGAAGTCTGAAGTTTATTCCGTCTTTCACTCTGCCATATTCTCTTATCTCAAAGGTAAAATCGTCTGCAGTCTGCCATTTTTCTGTTCTGGCTGTTTTCTCCATCTGTAAAACCTCGTGTTCTTCATTCACTCCTTCTCTCTCTCCCTCTATGATGTAGATCTGGGTGTAGATCCTGTTCAGGAGGGTTTCATTCTCTTGGAGTTTGTTTCCCTCAAATAATCTCTCATTCTTGATCTTCATGCTGGTTTTATGTTGGTCTTTGACTCTCTGAAGTTCATCATCCACTGGTTTCTGCAGGTCTCCAGTCTCCTGCAGGGCTGTCTGTGTGTAACAGTGAGCAGAACCAGATCCTCTCATGACTGTGTGTGTTCTGGATCTCCTTCTGCACTGAGGACAGTCAAAGTCTTCTGATGATCTGGACTGTGACAGGTGAAAGAGACCAGATCTCTGCTCACAAACTCAGCATCTGGGCTGAACCTGGATCAGATCTACAATGAAAATGGAAAACATTTACTATAGTTCATTCATAAACACACAACTGCACTAAATATAATTCAGAATTTAGAAATATCATTTTAAATGTCCATAAATAACTTTTTAAATAGCTTGATTATAATACAATCACATGTGATCATTGTGATCATCTGAAAACATCTTCATCTTTATATTATCTCCATGTTAGAATACAGGATATCAAGATGATTAATTAAGATATTAATTTCATTTTTAAACTTCAGTAAAACGAACATATGATGAAACCTTGTTTAAATCATATCCATATAACTATAGCTGGAAAACAATTACCTTGAAATATACTGATCATAGGATTTTCCGTGTCTGTAATTGTTTGTAAGATACTTCTGTATGTTTTACTGTCAGTTCCAGTCTATTGATCTGTTCTTCCAGTTTCATACAAAAGCAGACATGAGGAGTGTCCTTAAAAAGACACAAAAGGCATGCGCAAAAGCACAAAGCTGGAAATGTCACTGTGCACCAGTTTTTGTGTTCCTGTTTCAAACCTTGTGGCATCAGTATGTGTTGATCATAAGCCCGTGTTTACTCAAGTTCTGTTCCTCTCTTTATGGTCTGTGGTCCAACAGTGTCTGTCTCAGCATGTCTGTGTGAGTTCATACTTCTGTAAAACTGCTGTGCCTGTAAGATCTTCAGTAGAATTTATAATTCATCATTCAAATTATTTTGTCCTGCAAAGGTGTGGCTACCCTGAGCTTAATGTGTAAATAAAAGTATTATATAAAAAAAAAAAAAACAATGTAAAAGTTCAAACAGTTTGTAAAGCATAAATTTTCATTTTCCTCATAAACATCTCTTATGTTTGTCTGATGGTCTCTGTCCAGAAGGGGGCACTAAATAATCATCAGATCGTCTAATGATAATCACATCCCATTGATAGAGTTCATAGCAATGCTTCTGTGTGCTAAAACAGTGTTACGACCTCTAATCTCTAAACATTAGCACTCATATTGTCATCAGTTATTTATTCATAACATAAACAAATACATTAAACTGCATTCTAATTACAGTTATTTAAACCAATGAGCAAACCTGACAGACTGAACTGCATCACGTCAAGCTGATCATTTCAACAGGAACACACTCATCATTCTTGAAACAAAATTCCGGGTAAAAAAAAAAAAACAGGCCAAAGCTTTACAGTAAACAAACTGCAGGAACTACATCTGGAGGAACCGGTTTATTACTTTTTCAGTCGCATTCCACAAACTAGATCTCATGATAATATACGCTTTTATAATTCCTCTGAAACTTCGAGAACTGCTGAACGTTTTTCTGATTTCATAAACTGAGATCATCACTAAAAAGCTGTAGCAGATATTACTAAATACCTGAGAATATTTACCTTGAGTTTATCAGTGTGATTGTGAATGTTCTAGACACTTCGACATTCCTCTCATCTGTATACTGCAGTATTTTTGTGTCTTATAAAGAAGTCTGTCTCCTCTCTGAGTCAAAAGACGAAAGCTATACAGAAAGTGTCAGTCCTAGACAGTGTGTTTGTTACCCATAATCAATTCCCACACCCTTTAATCTTTTCTTACAGAGCAATTCCACTTTAAACGAACATAAAATTAGGTAGTGTCAAAGAATTTTTGTATTTATTGCTTTTTAATTCTGAGAATAGGCAGAATACCCATTATCACATTTCAATAAGAAGAAAAGGAACATAAAATGAAGCAACCTGCACATCTGAAACAGTAATTACATAAATATTCTCTGGAAGTGCTGATTAAACACAAGAACCTGGATTATATAAAATATGTCAAACCAGAAACTAGGCTGAACCCAGAAAGGTTTAATGAGCATCATTACAGTTTAACTTCACTGTTGCCTTTATAGCAGTAAAATATGCGCTTTCTTGTGTTTTTAAGAATCAACAAGTGAATCCAGAACCAGAACCTTCGTCTACGGCTGAGACTCTATTTACAGGAACTTAACAAAGTAAAATGTGACTCAAAATATAACAACTATGAAAGCATCACATTTTTAAGATGTCAGTACCGACTAGGTACCGAAGTCAGTACTTTTGACAACTCATATAATGATGGAGGTAGAAAGCGTCAATTGTGTGTGTTTTTAAATCTGACACAGGGACAGTTCAGACTCAAAAACCTTAAATCCAGCATAGAGGGGTTCAGTGAATGTGGTGTTGTATGTGTGTATGTGTGTGAGTGTGTGTGTGTCAGAGACGCTGTAGAAGGACAGAGTGCCGGCCGGCCAGTCCACATACACTCCTACTCTACTAAATTTTGGTACATGGGTTATGTTTTCACTCTCATTATTGTGCCACACAGTAAATCCATTAACAGTGCAGAAGAGACTCCATGATTTGTCATTGTATCCAAATTTAGAGACAGTCTCTTTCCTGCTGATTTCTTTATAGGCCACTGCTATACGAGCCCAACCAGTCTGTTCAACCTCCCAGTAACAGCGTTCAGTCAGACTCTCTCGACACAGAACCTGAGGAACATCAGCAAATCTCTCTGGATGATCAGGATACGGCTGATGATCTTTCACATATGTGATCTTCCTGTTCTCCTCAGACAGGATGAGTTGAGTGTGTGCTGTGTTTGGATTCAGTGTGAGATCACAGGCATCTGAACACGAAAAGAGATACATTCAGTTTATTAGTTTTATTTGTTATCATTAAATGTGCAAGAGTGTGTCAGAGAAAGAACCTACATTTTCGTAGTCCTGGTATGATCCTGAAGGGCCCTCCATGATCCAATCTAAAACACACACAAACAGACAAAAAGACCCGTTAGTACAGTACAGTCGTTTGATATATAGTCATGTTACATTTATGTGTACAGAGCGTATCATTCCAATACGTATTATTAATACTTATTCCAATGCATATCGATAATATGTATCATTCCAAAGCAGCTTTACAGATCTGTGTGTCTCAATGTCTGTGTCTTTAGGCCCCAGTGAACAGCTTTACAGGAAATATGATATAATGTCTTTGACCCACTAGTGAACAGCCAGAGGAGCTACAATGGATTTGATTTTAGGATATAATCTTAGAAAAAAACATTTTTTAATATTCAGTTGTAATTTTTTTTTTTGCAATGAGTAACTCTACAAACTACAAATCTCTGCCATCTTTAAGTTTTCATTAACCCAATTTATATTTAACATATAATGTCCTGTTTTTTTTCTAGTTCTATTTTCAGTAAATACTTTCTCTGTTAGATTTGGATTACACAGAGCAAATATACTATTTTTGCATTTTTACTGTTAATTGCTAGTAATTATATTAAAACAACAGGGCTCCAGCTGCAAACATTAAAGTTTATTAACCCTTTCACATGCAAGTTCAAAATATTATAACTGAGCCCCTGGTGTGAGTTTTTTAACGCGGCCATTCATTTGGAATGCATCACCTTATTATTTCAATGGCGACACGTCAAGCTTGTAAGTCATGTGACTACGCAGCCACAATAGCGCTGTATAACTTATGTATCGTTCTTTGTTTAATTTTTCACATTTATTCAAAATATCTGAAATATCTGATATTCTGAAATAATTGTAAGGGATGTTACATGTTAGTTTGCGTTGCGATGCTGAGAATCAGAGCTGTCAGATTTATTTACAACATGTAAATTCATCCACTTCCCCTGAAAGACATGAAAGTAATTAGCCGGTGAACTGGGTCTATCTGATATGAATAAAATCATGTTTATTATTTTTTTGCTAGTTCAGATGTGTATTTAAAAAAGTAAATCATGTAGTTGAAAACAATTAACAGTTGTGATACATATGCGCTAAGTGCATCCGTTCTGGCTCAGTGCCAGTCCAAGTGGGAAAGCAATTTTGAATTTACTAGTTGATCAAGTGATGCACTGAACATTCAAATTACACCGGTGTGATCATACGCTTCAAAGGGATAATTGTACTCAACATACCTGAGTATCTGCAGGGAGCAGTTTGGATCATTCAGTTTGTCAGAGAGCAGCTTGACTCCTGAATCTCCTGGGTGATTGTAGCTCAGATCTAGCTCTCTCAGGTGTGAAGGGTTTGAACTCAGAGCTGAAGATACATAACCAAAGCCTTCCTCTGTCACCATACAGCCTGATAACCTACAGACACACATAGTGAGATCATTTACAGACACACATCAACATTATGACCAGATGACTGTACATTATTTCTTATATGTTCTTACGCACCTCAGTATCTCCAGCTGACAGTTTGGACTCTTCAGTCCATCAGAAATAATCTTCACTCCTGAATCCTGCAGGTCATTGTTACTCAGATCCAGCTCTCTCAGGACACAGTTTGAGGATTGAAGAGCTGATGATATAATTTCACAATCCTGAGAAGTGAGATTACAGCCAGCAAGACTGAAAGAAAGTAAAACATAAAAACAAAATTCTTAGCCTCATTCTACAACCAGTATTTCAATAATATCAGCTTCATTCTTGTAAAAGAGGTTCAACAGTGGTTTACTGAATAAACTATGGCTATGGTCTTTAAAAAAAGGTAATGCCTAAAAAATCTCTTACGTTACAAAAATATATGGGAATATACTTCAAAATATAATGCGATATATTACATAATATATAGTATAGGGGAAACTAGTAGGGGTGTAATGATACCCTCATGTCACGATTCGATACATATCATGATACTGAACTCACAATATTATTGCGATACTCCAAGACATATATACTGCAATATATACATTGACCATGTATGACTATATATTGATACATATAAAAATACTTAGAAATGAAAACAAAAATAGCATTAAATGTAATATTCATGTAATATTTATCCTTGATTGTGTACGTATATTGCACATACATGTTCCCATATAAATGTGAATGTATGTACACACATATATACACACATTCACAGAATGAGTTAAAGCAGATTTCTAGTTCCCAGCATGCTTTGCTTCCAACTGTTTAAGGAGAGTAAATGTTAAAATTAAGTGTTATTTCATGTGTTTTTCTCAATATTAATTTAGGGGGAGATCTGCTAGTGTTTGGTGTTGTGTTACATTTTCTGGTATGTGTGAGTTTTTGGTGTTACCAAAAAGAGTAGAACCTGTGATTAGGTTGACGATTGGCCAAAGACCATTAAAACTATACATTACTTTTAAAAACACTTCAGCATAGTGATAGTCTCTTTGCTAAATACTTTAGTGGATGCAGCTGTGCTTGTGCTATTGTTTACTAGCTGTATTTGAAACATAATGTAAATAATTATAAAATATCAAAAATATATTACATTATATACTGCATGAGTAAATATATATTTATACACATGCAGTAACATTTCACAGTGCAGTATGTTAACTCTTCCCAGAGTGCCTAACTTCACTATTCTGATTTGTGAAAGGTTTCTCAAATCAGAATGGTTAAGTTTGTGCACTCAGGGAAAAGTTAACTAAGCAAAACTGTACTGTGAAAGATTTTACAAATCAGGGCTGCATTTATCAAAAGGATTGTGAGCTAAGTGGATCATAGAGACCAAAAGTAATAGTTTGACATTCTTTAAAATATCTTCCTTTGTGTTCAGCAGAACAAAGAAAATCATATAGGTTTGGAAATACTTAAGGGTTTTTGGGTGAACTATCCCTTTAAGGGGGCAGCACGGCGGCTCAGTGGGTAGTACTGTCGCCTCACAGCAAGGAGGTCCCTGGTTCGAGTTCTGTCTGGGGGAACTGTGTGGAGTTTGCATGTTCTCCCCAGCAGGAAGGACATATGGTGTAACACATGCCAACTCGAGTTAAGTTTACGACTGACCAAAACTGTATTGTGACTGATTTTACAAATCAGAATGGTTAAGTTAGGTACTTTGAAGGGTTTACCGATCAAAACTGTACTGTTAAGCCTTTCACAAATCAGGGAATGTCTTTATATTTAACATATAAATATCTTTATTACAAAAAAGTAATAAAAAATGACTCAGATCAGAACAGTGAGAAACACTGAGAAATTACAACACGCAAATACGAAAGTTCTTATAAATCAGGCTTAATCTAAAACAAGTGATTTTGTGTTAATGTGGTCTGTGTTTATTAGAAATAGATATTAAACATGAATAATGCCTATTTTTCAAATTCGTGACTAGTGGACTTACCAAGGGGTTTATGGACAAGAACTTTTCTGTGGAAAAAAAAACAAAGCAAAAAAAAAAAAAAAACACGAAACTGTGACACTCAAGATGACACTGGTTTCAGTCTTCTAAGTGTCCAACTAAAGGCCTGGGTATACTTAATTTTCCACATCCCACTCCATCTCGCTCACAGTTGAGTATGCGAGCCTTTCAAAGTATACTCCTTCTCAAAAATTTGGATATGCACACCCCGTCTGCGTACCCTCCTGATGATGAAAATTACATCATGCAAACAGCCAAAGTATACTTTGAGCTGAAGATTCCATGACTGATATTATTTACATGTTTACGACAGCGCACTGCAGATTTATAGCCAAAAGAAATATGAATATCAAACTATCTTTACTGCGGCATTTCATCGGTGAACAAGCAATGAACACTGAATGAATAGCTTTTATGAATACAGTGTCACATGACATTGTTTTGCAAGCTGTTTTTCTTTCCACGGTTGACTGAGCGATTGCATAAGGCATGATGAGTAAGTTGTACTCTGTCTTTAATGATACCCTCTGAAGTTTTTTCACATTTATTTCATGCTATAACTAGTAGTAAAGCAGAAAAGTTTACTGTCCACTTGCATTCCTCTATTGCAGAGGTTCCCAAACTTTTTAGAGTGTCGTACCCCCTGAAGGGTTTACCATCCATCCTTCCTCTCTTCCGCTTAGACTGCAGTCACACCTTTTCCATTAAAGGACAATATTGCCCCCTAAATTGATTTTCCAGTGCATTTCTTACCTTTATGAATAACTTTATAAAATAAATGTTTTAAATAATAATAATAAAAAGTTCAATAGAGAAATATGCAATGATGGTAAAAACTAAGTGAGACTATTAAAGGATTAGTCTATAAAAAAGAAGTCACGCACATGCAGTGGTTAAAACACTGCTGCATTCATTTGGTACACGTATGCCGAACAGAAGGACAAACATTTTCTGTATGACTGCATGTACTGTTACACCCCTAATTAAGATATATTCAAATTCTGTTTATTAAACTCATGAAGATAAATCACTTACAGGGCTTTTCTGCAGTTGATCACAGCTGGAATCAGTCTTCTTCTACCCTCATCTGATGTGTTGTATTTCTTGAGGTCCAGCTCATCCAGCACCTCCTCTGACATCTGAAGCATGTAGGTGATTGTTGAGCAATCAGCAGGAGACAGTTTCTTCTCTGAGTGTTTGTCTGATTTCACAAACTCCTGAATCTCTCTGGACAGAGTCTGATCTTTGACTTCCAGCAGACAGAGGAACAGATTGATGGATCTTTCAGTGGAGAGTCCATGTTCATCTTTGATCTTCTCTTTAATGTACTGTGTGGTTCTCCTGATGCTCTCTGAACTCTTCTCTATGTGTGTCAGTAGATCCTGTAAGAGCCTCTGATTGGACTCCAGTGAGACTCCCAGCAGGAACCGCAGGAACAGATCCAGGCGTCCATTTTTGCTCTCGATGGCTGTATCTACTGCATTTTTAAGCAAATGTTGTACTGAAGCAAAATTCTTTAGTGTCATCATAGTTGCACTTACATGAAAGTAAAAGATAAAGAAAGCAGCGAGAAACTCCTGAACACTCAAATGAATGAAGCTGTAGACTTTCCTCTGATGAATCACAGATTCCTCCTTAAAGATCTCAGTGCAAATCCCAGAATACACTGAGGCATCAGTGACATCTATGCCGCTCTCTCTCAGGTCCTCCTCATAGAACATCACATTGCCCTTCATTAGCTGTTTAAAAGCCACTTCAGAAAGTTTCACAATCACTTCTCTGTTGGACTGCATCAGTTTCTCTGGATCTCTCTCTTCATACTTCTGATTCCTCATGTTGATCTGAATCAGCAGGAAGTGGATGTACATTTCAGTCAGAGTTTGAGGGATTTCTGTGCTCAGACCTTCTTTCAGGAGCTTTTGAAGCACAGTGGATGAGATCCAGCAGAAGACGGGTATGTGGCACATGATGTGGAGGCTTCTTGCTCTTCTGATGTGTGAGATGATTCTGCTGGCTTGATGCTCATCACTGATTCTCTTCCAGAAATAGTCCTCCTTTTGAGGCTCATTGAATCCCTGAATCTCTGTCAGACGGTTGATGTATTCGAAGGGGATCTGATTGGCTGCTGCTGGTCTAGAGGTGATCCAGATGAGAGCAGAGGGAAGCAGCTCTCCTTTCATGAGGTTTGATATCAACACACCAACTGATGAAGTCTCAGTCACATCAGACACTTTCTGAGCTTCTGAAAACATGAGTGTCATTCTGCTTTCATCCAGACCATCAAAGATGAACGCAACTTTACACTCCTCATAAATCTTTGAGTCCAGATCTTGAAGTTCAGGATGAAAGTCCAGCAGAAGTCTGTGAAGACTGTACTGATGATCTTGGATCAAGTTCAGCTCTCGAAATGGAAGCACAAAGATGAAATCTATATCCTGATTGGCTTTTCCCTCGGCCCAGTCCAGAATGAACTTCTGCACAGAGACGGTTTTTCCGATTCCAGCGATGCCTTTAGTAAGAACAGTCTTGATTTGGTCTTTCTCTTCACATCCTGGTTCAGGTGAGGCTTTAAAGATGTCATTACAGTAGATTGGAGTGTCTTGTGAGTGTTGTGTTCTGGCTGTTTTCTCCATCTGTAAAACCTCATGTTCTTCATTCACTCCTTCTCTTTCTCCCTCTATGATGTAGATCTGGGTGTAGATCCTGTTCAGGAGGGTTTCATTCTCTAGTTTATTTCCCTCAAATAACCTCTCATACTTGATCTTCATGCTGGTTTTGTGTTGGTCTTTGACTCTCTGTAGATCATCATCTTCTGGTTTCTGCAGGTCTTCAGTCTCCTCCAGCAGGACTGGCTGTGGGTCATGATGCCTGAGGTCAGAGGTCACTGCTCCATCAGTGAGTTTAGGGAGCTCAATAATGGATCTCTCACTATACATGGACACACAGCTGGGTTCAGGAGATGTGGCTCTGTCAGCAAATACAGAAAAAAAAATCATGTCGTTTTTCTTGTGACTTGTCGGGTTAAAGCTGCAGTCTGTAAGTTTTGCCTCTTTGTCGCCATCTCTGAAACCTGCAATTGCAGTTATTTGTGGAATTATCATCTTTACGTGGATTGTGCATCGGCACGGCTCCTCAGTGCGGATTAATCTAAGGTTTGCTGTCAGTCACCGAACCGGTGTGGATACTGTACTTGCGAATAACTTATTCTGTGACTTGGAAGTATACATTTTCACTGGAAAATGTCTTTTGAACATGTAAGTAACACGTCTGCCACTTTTGTTCTGACCAACTGAAATAAAATCATTACAATAAATCGTGCTGCCAGTGGTCACCCATACACGCGATGGTCGAAGGACTTTGATGCTCCATCTAAACCCCCTTTATTTTGTAAAATAACAAACTCATAGTACTGACAGCCATTATTTTCCTACTTGATATATTGCCAGCATTTTGTACGGAAACAGAAAACAGGACTCTTCACCATCCACAACCCCCTCCGGGAAGAAAAAGATGAAGCTAGCCAGCACTGAGGCTAATCTGACTGACGCCATTGCGGAGGCACTTTCAAAACAACAAATTTCGCTTGAAACTACGGTTCAGAATGTAATACGAATGGCTATGGAGGATGTTAAAACCTCTCTGATCGAGCTCTGCCAAGAAGTGCAATCTCAAACGAATACGGTACGAGACTTGGTATCAGAAGTAGATAAGATTCAGGGTGAGACGCGACAGATAAAGAAAGATCTAAATATGTGTACAACAGAGCAGCAAAGCCTCACCTTGAAAATCGCGGAGTTAGAGGACAGATCTCGCCGTAATAATGTGCGTTTGGTGGGACTGCTGCAGGGCCGAGAAGGGGATGACCCAATAGGCTTCCTTCAAAAGATGCTCCCCGTCTGGATACCCGCACTGAAGAATAAGGGGGGCGATCGAGATTGACCGAGCGCACAGAATTTACGGCTCCGGAACATCCCGCACGTTGATCTTTCTACGTTACCAAGATCGGCAGGCGATTCTTCAGGGAGCCAGGGAAGTGATGAAAACTGAACCAATTCGTGACCAGAAGCACCTGCTGCGCTTTTTCGCCGACTACAGCGGGTTCACCTCCCGTAGACGGCAGGCCTTCAGAAGTATTCAAAAGAAGCTGCATGCGTTGGGAATTCTAAACCAACACTCATTTGATTCAGTTAAAAAAGCGGAGGAATTCTTAGTGGAAGCTCGTAATACCCATACATCGGGTGCCAGATGTAAATTATCCTTTTATGGACCGCCGCCTCCTCCAGAGTCTATGGATGGGTAAAGCAAGTCCTCGGATGGGTTAGGAGTGAGTACTCTGTTTATGCTGTAAAGTGCAAGCAATGTAACGATCTGTTTTAGTGGATTTGAGTCCTGTTACATTTTTTTTTTTTTTTTTCTGGTTAAATAGGCCAAACACGTATACTCTGTTTATTTATATTATAGTCTATATGGCTGTCACTACTGTTTATACTATGCATAATGTTGTTATACTACATGTTTAATGTTCAATGGAAGAGGGTGGTTAATGTTGATGTTCTGGTGAACAACGGTGGATGTTGCCACGGGCCTTTATAACGTGGGGGGATTTTGCGGTCTCTGATAGGGGGTACTTGTTCATGTTATTTTTATCTAATTTTTGCACTGTTTTGGTTTTGTCACAGGTCAAGCAGATATATTTTCGTTTTGCAAAACATATTAAAATTCGCACCACTTTTTCAATAGATTATGGATAAATTCAAAATTATATCAATCAATATCAGAGGTCTTAATAGTCCAAACAAGAGAGCCAAATTCTTGATTTATTTGCACAGGAAAGCGATTGATATCGCTCTAATTCAGAAAACCCATCTAAAGAGAGCAGACGTTCAAAGATTACAAAATAAATTATATAGAGTTGCAGCTTTTTCTACTGATAATACTAAAACTAAAGGTACTATTGTTTTGATTTCTCATAGCTGTAACCTTATGATTGACAGAGAAAATCAAGATCAATCTGGTAGGCTTGCTTATTTTTGTACAAACATTAAGGGAAAGAACACAGCATTTGTATCAATCTACGCCCCTACAATTTTTGAGCCTAATTTTTTCCCACATGAAACTAATCATTTGCTTTCATTGATAGACTATTTTCTGATTATCGGGGAGGATATGAATGCGGTGATAGATCCGCTGTTGGATAGATCTTCCTCTTGCAATCAGGTTCAGCTTAATTCCTCCGCTGCACTTAATGATTTTGTAAAAGCGCTAAATTTGTCCGACATTTGGAGATCTGGGAACCCCTTAAGTAGAAACTTTACATTTTTCTCAACACGGCATCTCTCATATTCAAGAATAGACTATCTGTTGTGCTCCAAGGAACTTCTGAACTCCTTTGATCAGACAATGATACTACGAGCTATACTTTCAGATCACAATCCTATAATGGCAGATTTTGAATGTAATTGGTTTGTTGAAAGATCTCTGCGGTGGCGTTTTAACACCTCTCTTTTACAGAATAACCAGTTCAATGAAGATTTCAAAGTCGGCCTGTCTCATTTAATATTGGTTCGGTTGAAGACCCTATATTTGTCTGGGAAGCTACGAAAGGTTTTATCAAAGATTTCTCCATAGCTTTTGCCACTAATGTAAAAAAGATGCAGAATCAGAGAATTGACCACTTAGAAAAAGAATGTCAAACAACTGAACTGTCGCTTAAATCTTCATACTCTCACTTCGGGACATTATAATGTTGGAATTATCCACGGCTCGGGTGAACTCGGCACAAATCTCCACATTAAAGATCTGGACTATAGCTGCTGAGAGGATCTCCAAGTATATTGCACAAAGTAATGATCAGGACTCAGAATGAATACCTTAATACTTTATACAACAATCGCTTGTGTCCATCACTGGATAGTGGCTCACCTTAAGTCAGAGGTCACTGCTCCACCACTGAGTTGAGGGGGCTGAATAATAGATCTGTTACTCTTTATAGACACACAGCTGGGTTCAGGAGATGTGGCTCCTTTCTCCTCTTTCTCCCCAGAGAGACTCATTTTAGAAGCAGCTCTTTTCTTTTCATCCATTAAAGAGGATAGTTGTACTCCTGCAAACACATTTATTAATTAACATCACTTAAAACTTTACATCAGTCTTTCTATTTTTATACAATACTATTCCCCCATAAATAGAACCAATATAAGAGAGCCCTACTGTGATATTCCCACCAAAGATTTAAAAATATCAGGAGAGTTGTTGTTGATTTGTCTAGTAAATTATTACAAAATTATCATGATTATTATGAAATTATTTTACATTTTCTGTCCATGTTGCACAATACAAAACAACTTTAAAGTCTTGACATATTGTAATATCTATTACTATACATTTATGGGGTATACACAATGTGTTCGATCTTTGGAAATTAGATAAAACATTAAATTATTCTCTTTATAAACAGCCACTGCAGAAAACGTCATCTAACGACAAACAAAGCAAACAACAAAAAATAAAACGATTGTCATTATGCGGGAATCAAAGCAGGTGAATTAACAAAGTATACACGACTTCATGCGAACATATAATTAATGTTATTGTAATTTAATGTAATAAATAATCTAAGCAACACCTTTCTAGATGTTGTAGAGCTTTTTGAAAATGTACTTACGTGAAAAACTCTCCTGCTTTTACAGCGTCCTTCCTTGTCGATAAAGGTGTGCGTATGTACTTTTGTTTAACCTGTTCTTCCTGTTCCACCTGTTTTCATGTTCATTTAATGCACACAAACATACACCTGACACAAACATCCTGTAGGGAGAACTCATAAAGATCATTTCTAGCAAATCATAATGTATTTCATAACAATAAATAAACAGTGATCAGGGTAGAGTAGCATTATTATTTCATTGTATAACAGTGCACATTTTATTGAATTTAATGCATTGTCATTGTATACTAGTACACACTGACAATAAATGCATGCAATTCAATAAAATATTCTTTAACAAACTATTCAGAATGGCTGAATTCAAAAAATGACCATTATATCACATCTGTAACAGATGTGATATAATGTGTTTTGCCCCCTTTGCTTTATTTTCATTACGTCAGAGTTGCTCTGATGATCACAGACAGTACTGTAATAATGAATTTTCAGAATAGCTTTCATTTCACAGCTCTTATGTGTTTACAGTACGGATGTCTATTCCTGTTCCTGGAGGACCGGTGCCCTGCAGAGTTTAGCTTCAACCCCGGTTAAGCACACCTGAGCCAGTTGTTCAAGCTCTTCAGGAACTTCAAGGCTGGAATGTTAGAGCTGGTAGGAGCTCAATTATGTAGGACACTGGCCCTCCAGGAGCAGGTTTGGACACCCCTGGTCTATAGTATGACAGACATAAAAACATCTCCCTCTCGTGGTGCACATCATCATCACAGTCTGAGGTGACTTAATGACTGCTGATTTTACGTTAACATATTTATCACAATCAGGGAAACGTGAAGTAACTGAACACACACTTTTTATGTAAACTCAGTTTAACATAAAAAACAACAGTGAATAATGAAATATACAATTCCATCATATACCTTTAATAGTTTAAATAAGGGTTTATTTGTTGTCAAAGATAATCCCAGAGTCTTGTGTTCTGTTGTGGTCCTGTTCTATATAAAGCTGAAATAGAACAATACGTAGGCTACCAACAAAGTGCATCTTAATTAAAGTTCATTCATTTATTGAGCAAACTGACAGTAATGAACTGTGTCTCTTTATAAGATATAAAGAAAATGGTACAGATTTACAGTAAACAGTTCTTGTGACTATGTGTGACTATTTGTTGATGATACAGATGTAATCATCACGTAGTGGCATTGTTTGCACTCATGACAGTCATTGATTATTGAAACTCTACAGAATAAAATCCAGCAGTATTTTAGTCAGATAAACTGAATGACTTTTAAAATGTGTACAAAAGTTTCATGCTCCTGTTTAAAAGCACATTGTACACCGAATACTCTTAAACTCCTGCGAGGTTTAGTCACACACAGACATCAAGAATCAGTGTATTCTGGGTGCATCATACACTGTCTAAAAGCAAAAATGTAAAGTTGCATTCACACAGCAACAGAATGCAGTTGTCAGACCAGTATTTGAGTCCTTAATACGATTATATTCATTCACAGTTATTTATTTACAGACATGACAACTGCATTTTATAACCGAACTCACACCAGTAAATTTTCAGGACTCACAACCACATTCTTGGAAAACCTGTACTGTGTGAACTGAACCAGAATGGACAACTATCGGTCGGTCACTCCTAGTGTGAGAGATCAGTTTTGCACTGCGCAAACCCGTGTCTACCGTGTGTTGTTGGTTTTCAGCGACAGAGATATGAGATGTGTTGTTAGACGTGTTTTCAGATACAGTCACTGTTCTCCAGCTGCTCCCGTCAGTTTTTCGTTCTGCGTGTGACTCAAATGATATTACTTTGGTCACTGTCGCTATGTTTACTGGTGGTAAGAGAATATGGCTTGACTCCTGTTGCACGTTTATGTAACTTTTAATAGTAAAAACTATTATATTGATAGTCAACAAATTTCAAAATAAAAATCAATCTTAAACTAAAGTCTCAAAACCTTGTTTATTTAATATGTACAAACAGCAACAGCATGCCAAAGTACAACAATTAGACTTAAACTTTGGTTATACAATGTTAACATTACTTCTTTTTATTCCTGAGTAATAATTAGTATGACAATGCAATGTTTCAAAATGTTCAATGTTTCCTGAGCTGTAACATCTAAAACAGCAGACAGAGAGAGAAAAAAAAACACTGTTTCACTAGTTCACACTTGCATATAATTATATAAGGATATGCATATTTGGCGTGCTGTTCGGGGAAAGGGCTCAGATCTCGGAATTTGGCCCGAACCCAGAATACTCCCCCCAGACCGGGACGTGTTTGGGAAAACCTGTTCAAGAGCGATCATTATTTATGCAAATACCATATGACACCTCTGTAGGAACAGAAACTACATTTCACCATTCAGCTGTGAATGCTTGAAAGAGATACTTTGTGATGGTTCAGATATTTCTCAAAGACACTGAGGCATCATAAACCCTGAATCCAGCATAGAGGGGCTCAGTGAATGTGGTGTTGTATGTGTGTAAGTGTGTGAGTGTGTGTGTGTCAGAGACGCTGTAGAAGGACAGAGTGCCGGCCGACCAGTCCAGATACACTCCTACTCTATTAGACGAGGGTGAAGGAGCAATTAAATCAGTTCTGTCATTATTGTGACAAACAATGTAACTGTTATCAGAGCAGAAGAGACTCCAGGATTTGTCATTCCATCCAAACACGCAGTCACTCACTCCTTTCCTGCTGATTCCTTTATATGTCACAGCTAATCCAGTAACTCTCCCGCTCCATTCAGCCTCCCAGTAACAGCGTCCGGCCAGACTCTCTCGGCAAAGAACCTGAGGGTATGTATCAAACCTGTCTGGATGATCAGGATACGACTGCTGCTCTTTCATATGTGTCACCTTCCTGTTCTCCTCAGACAGCATGAGTTGATTGTTGACTGTATTTGGATCCAGTGTGAGATCACAGGCATCTGAACACAAGATGAGAGTGATAAGTACATTAAGCATGGTTTTAGAGCTGTTTGTGTGTGTGTGTGTGTGTGTGTTCTTGTATACATGTCTTCATAAACCATATGGCTTAAAACACATACTAAACAGTGTTTTTTTTTCTTTTAATTCAAAAAATGCAGACAGTTTAGGGGTAGGGGTAGTGTAGGGGGATAGAATATACAGTTTGTACAGTATAAAAACCATTACGTCTATGGAGAGTCCCCGTAAACCACATATACAAGTGTGTGTGTGTGTGTGTGTAAGAGGGAAAAGACATACATTTTCTTAGTCCTGGTGTGATTCTGAAATGTTCTCCATGATCCAAACTAGAAAAAGGCAAATATAAAGACAAAAAATATATAAATGTTTGATCATTAAATTGATCATCTGCTTTTTACAATGCAGATTGTGTCAAAGCAGCTTTACAGTGATAAATGGTATATAATTTTGGCTGCACAGCAGCTCTTAAAGAATAGTGTCAATGCAGGCAGATGCAAAGCACTGTTGAATATCAAATGTCAAGTGTCTCCAACTAAGCAAGCCAAAGGCGACAGCGGCAAGGAACCCAAACTCCAACAGGTGACATCAGGTGGCAAACAGGTGTTAAAATGGAGAAAAAAAACCTTGGGAGAAACCAGGCTTAGTCGAGGGGCCAGTTCTCCTCTGGCAAACGACTCAGGTTGCTATCATAAGCCCGATAGGATCGCAACATTCAAAGTATTTATTCCAGTTCCATCCAGTTGAGGATCGTATTCATCACGCCGGTATGGCCGGTTTGTTGAGGAACTGTGCCACTGGCTGTCGTGTTGATGAGGCCTTTACAATGGATGATCTAGTTGTCTCAATCTCGGCTGATACTTCAGGGGTGCGTTGTGGTCGTGTCAAGTCGTAGGTCCTCGATCTCACCTGGATATGGCCCGAATCTGGTTGACTACGGTAAACGGTAGTGTAAGACACTTTTTGTGAAGACACGCAGTATGCATGGAGGCGTGAATCTTCATGAATAATGCTGTGATTCCTGCATAATGAGCCCTTTCAGTCAGGTACTTTGAATGTTGCGATCCTATCTGACTTATGATAGCAACCTGAGTCGTAACAAAGCACTGTTCGCCAGAGGAGAACTGGCCCCCCGACTAAGCCTGGTTTCTCCCAAGGTTTTTCTCCAGTTTGCCACCTGATGTCACCTGTTGGAGTTTGGGTTCTTTGCCGCTGTCGCCTTTGGCTTGCTTAGTTGGGGACACTTGACAATTGATATTTGATATTCCACAGTGCTTTGATCTACCTGCATTGACACTATTCCTTAAGAGCTGCTGTAAAGCCAAAATAATGTACCAGTTATCACTGTAAAGCTGCTTTGACACAATCTACATTGTAAAAAGCGCTATATAAATAAAAGGTAAAGGTAGGCTATGTGAAAAAACCCTCTGTGATCATGCTGATAACAGTATTAACGTCCACTCTTGACAAAAAAAACATGATTTTTGTGATCTCATGCATGCACGTATTATTGCACATCATGTGAAGAAAAATTTGTATAGGCCTATTATAGTTTAAATTACAGTACCAGTCAAAAGATTGGATGCATTACTATTATAATGTTTTTAAAAGAAGTCTCAAGCTGTATATCAAACATACAGAAAAAACAGTGAAATATAATACTGTGAAATACTATTACAATTTAAAATGTTTTTCTATTTTAATATACTTTAAAATATAATGTATTTCTGTGATGCAAAGCGTCTGAACATTCATGTTACCTCTATGGCATTTCATATAGGCTTTTAGCTTAAAAGCATGCACATTTGGAGAAATATTGATGGATTCTCATATGTTTATGTCAATTTTCTATACAGAGGAGTAATATTTATTCAGTATTTATTGTCATCACTATGAGTGCTGGATACTGTGTTTTCCATTCATACTTGCAGCCGGAGGGCACTCTGTGCACATTTAGTCCACAAATTACTCCTAATGAAGAACAGGCATACTATGTGACATTCCAGGAACTGACAGAGGCTTCCAGAGATCGCTAACCATGGCTACAACATGCAGATAAACACGTTTGAAGATAATAAATACACTATTGCGACGATGTATACATGTATTGCCTCAGAATTTGCGTCTAAATAGCGCTCGCTCTGTGGGCGTGGCCGAATCAGTGGATGATGAGCTGACTCACGGACGTCTGACATGTCTCTCTTTTCATACAGATTACATAAACAGAGAATTTTTGTTTTCGATTTGACTTACACGATTTAAAACCTGACATTTCAACGTTTCTTTAGACACAAGTCTGTTTTTGTGTCATTAGTATTCACTAAGTTACACTTCATTTTCTGAGAACTATCAGATTGGACTTCGTTCAGAGGGAGACAAGAGATCATGCATCATGTTAGTTTTCTTTATTTTGCAAAAAGCACAACATTTTGTTTTTACCCTGAGTGTACATAAATAAAAGAAGACATTCTATCGTTTCAATTGATATATTACTTATGTCTCTATGACAAAAAATGACGGAGTATTTTAAGTCTGTTTTCCTGCAATGTGAAAAAAATCATGCAAAACGCGCCGGCGCGTTACCCGACTCCAGAGTGTTAAAAGTTTTTACAGCACATTAGATGTTTCACTATAACACTTGTTTTAAGATGGTTATTTATATCTGTTGATTTAGTGAGTCAGTGGGAAATATCAGTTCAGCTGAAATATCAGTTGAAATTTTTGTCTCAACAAGGAATCCTACAACAAACAATATGACCCGCACAGAGATCTAGGGCCGTATTCACAAAACGTTATCTTGAGTGATTGCAAAATTGGATCAGAATTGGATCAGCGCTTCTCAAAACTGTTGTGGAAATGCCCCACTACTGAATATTTTGGATGTCTCCCTCAACTGATAAACCTGATTCAACTCACCAGCTCATAGTGTGGTCCACAAAACAGCTTTGAGAAACTCTGACTTTAATATCTCAACTGAGATTAATACTATTAGTGATCTTAAGTACACCCGAGTTACTGCCCCACATACTTGAGTATCTGCAGTTTATAATTTGGATGGTTGAGTTTGTCAGAGAGCAGCTGGAATCCTGATTGTCCTGGGTGATTGTATCTCAGATCCAGCTCTCTCAGGTGTGAGGGGTTTGAACTCAGAGCTAAAGACACATAACCGCAGCCTTTTTCTGTTACCATGCAGCCAGACAACCTACAGAGAGTGATATCATTAGACTGATAAGCTACAGACACACATCAACAGTCAGATAATCTATAGACACACATCACCATTATGACCAGCTGACTGTACGTTATCCCTTATACTTAAGCACCTCAGTATCTCCAGCTGACAGTTTGGACTCTTCAGTCCATCAGAGAGCAGCTTCACTCCCGAATCCTGCAGGTCATTGTTACTCAGATCCAGCTCTCTCAGGACAGAATTTGAGGACTGTAGAGCTGATGACACAATTTCACAGGTCTGACCAGTGAGATTACAGCCAGCAAGGCTGAAACAGAGCAGAACAAGAGAATAAGCTAAATATTATCAAGATGTATAAGTAAGCATAACAAAAACCTTAATTCTAGTTGACAACCTTTGACAGTAACAAGATTAAACACTCACAGGGCTTTTCTGCAGTTGATCACAGCTGGTATCAGTCTTCTTCTACCATTTTCTGATGTATTGTATTGTTTGAGGTCCAGCTCATCCAGCACCTCCTCTGACATCTGAAGCATGTAGGCGATTGTTGAGCAGTGAGCAGGAGAGAGTTTCTTCTCTGAATGTTTGTCTGATTTCACAAACTCCTGAATCTCTCTGGACAGAGTTTGATCTTTGACTTCCAGCAGACAGAGGAATAGATTGATGGATCTTTCAGTGGAGAGTCCATGTCCATCTTTGATCTGCTTTTTAATGTACTGTGTGGTTCTCCTGATGCTCTCTGAACTGTTCACTGTGTGTGTCAGTAGATCCTGTAAGAGCCTCTGATTGGACTCCAGTGAGACTCCCAGCAGGAATCGTAGGAACAGATCCAGCTGTCCATTCTCACTCTCAAGGGCTTTATCTACTGCTCCTTTAAGCAGATTATGCACTACATCAATAAACTGCAATGTGTCAACATTTTTCATTACATAATGGTAAAAGACATAAAAAGCAGCGAGAAACTCCTGAACGCTCAGATGAATAAAGCTGTAGACTTTCCTCTGATGAATTACAGATTCCTCCTTAAAGATCTCAGTGCAAATCCCAGAATACACTGAGGCGTCAGTGACATCTACACCGCTCTCTCTCAGGTCCTCCTCATAGAACATCACATTGCCCTTCATCAGCTGTTTGAAAGCTACTTCAGCAAGTTTCACAATCACTTCTCTGTTGGACTGCAGGAGTTTCTCTGGATCTCTCTCTTCATACTTCTGATTCTTCATGTTGATCTGAATCAGCAGGAAGTGGATGTACATTTCAGTCAGAGTTTGAGGGATTTCTGCATTCGGATCTTCTTTCAGGAGCTTTTGAAGCACAGTGGATGAGATCCAGCAGAAGACGGGTATGTGGCACATGATGTGGAGGCTTCTTGCTCTTCTGATGTGTGAGATGATTCTGCTGGCTTGATGCTCATCACTGATTCTCTTCCTGAAATATTCCTCCTTCTGAGGCTCACTGAATCCCTGAATTTCTGTTAGACGGTTTATGTATTTGGAGGGGATCTGATTGGCTGCTGCTGGTCTGGAGGTGATCCAGATGAGAGCAGAGGGAAGCAGCTCTCCTTTCATGAGGTTTGATATCAACACACCCACTGATGAAGTCTCAGTCACATCAATAACTTTCTGAGCATCTGAAAACATCAGTGTCATTCTGCTTTCATCCATACCATCAAAGATAAACACAACTTTACACTCCTCATAAATCTTCGAGTCCAGATCTTGAAGTTCAGGATGAAAGTCCAGCAGAAGTCTGTGAAGACTGTACTGATGATCTCGGATCAAGTTCAGCTCTCGAAATGGAAGCACAAACATGAAATCTACATCCTGATTGGCTTTTCCCTCGGCCCAGTCCAGAATGAACTTCTGCACAGAGACGGTTTTTCCGATTCCAGCGATGCCTTTAGTAAGAACAGTTTTGATTTGGTCTTTCTCCTCACATCTTGGTTCAGATGAGGCTTTAAAGATGTCATTGCAGTAGACTGGAGTGTGTTTTGAGTTTTGTGTTCTGGCTGTTTTCTCCATCTGTGAAACTTCATGTTCTTCATTCACTCCTTCTCTCTCTCCTTCTATGATGTAGAGCTGTGTGTAGATCCTGTTCAGGAGAGTTTCATTCCCATGGAATTTGGATCCCTCAAATAATCTCTCATACTTTATCTTCATGCTGGTTTTATGTTGGTCTTTGACTCTCTGTAGTTCATTATCCACTGGTTTATGCAAGTCTCCAGTCTTCTGCTGGGTTGCTTGTGTGTAACAGTGAGCAGAACTGGATCCTCTCATGACTCTGTGTGTCTGTAGAACAGGACGTGTTCTGGATCTCTTTCTGCACCGAGGACAGGCAAAGTCTCCTGATTGTCTAGACTGATCTCGGTAGAAACTGATGCAGTGTCTGCAGAAACTGTGTCCACAGGTGACAGAGACCGGATCTCTCAGAACCTGCTCACAAATTCCACATCTGGACTGAACCTGGATCAGATCCTCCCCCTCACTGCTGAGTGAAAGAAGATATCCATTTTGAATCACAATTAAATAAACACAAAGGTAGAATAGGAGAATTATTTGCACCAGACAATTTTGTTAGGACCGGCCCAGCTTTGCATTTTTTAATTACGACTACTATGCCTCAAAGTCCATTTTTTACATTTCATGAGGTCTGTTCCATATCAGAGTTTGTCTTACCTGGGGTCAGAGGTCATTGCTTCATCAGTCATATTAGGTGGCATAATTATAGATGTGTTACTCTTCATAGACACACAGCTGGGTTCTGGAGATGCTGCTTTGTGATTTTTTAGCCTCATGAGATCAATCAAAGGATTCAGTTAATCTCCATTTACATTTCTTGAGGTTTATTCAATATCAGAGTTTATCTTACCTGGGGTCAGAGGTCACTGCTTCATTAATGAAATTAGGAGGCATAATTATCGATGTGTCACTCTTCATAGACACACAGCTGGGTTCTGGAGAAGCTGCAGTGCCCCTCACCTCAATCTCCTCATTCAGACTCATTTTAGAGGCAATGTCCTCATCCTCCAGCCCCTCATAGAGATTAGTTTTAGATGTGAGTTTTGCTGTTTTTCATTCCTTCTAATAAAATATGCAACACAATTTATGGAACACAATTCACATTTTTTATATAGAACACAACATAAAAAATAATTGGGGCATCATTCAGCTAAGGTCACTGAAACTCTTTGTTTCTTTTGGGCAATAACAGTTGCTTTAAAGATTTTCCATTAATAAGTTTAGGTGAATAATTAATAGCACTGGTTTTTGTGTTAATTTGCAATGAATTGCACCTAAATTAATTTAAGGCATCTAGGAATCATACATACAGTCCATACATCATAGCATTAATTTTACATTTGTAATTATTAGTATTATTTACTTTTAATTTATGAACAATTGCAAAAAATAATAATCTGAACATAATACTGGAAACATGTTCTGAATGTAAAACTCTTTCAAACATGCGATCAGATCATTTGAGTTAACTCTAGAAACCACAATGACTAGAAAAACTGGTTCACAAGGCGATATAAAAATAGAACTTTCAAAACGATGGCCATGAATTCATTTCCCATATGTTTATGAAAACAGATAATTTCCCATACTTTATGAAAGTACTCAAACTTAGTGCCCAAATGCTGCTTACATCAAATAGATTGCTCTTGTAAAATAAAGTCATGTTCTCTGTATGACAAAGTCTTTCAAAACAGTCTTTCAACAGATACCGCACCCACTCCATCTCAAATTTCGTCATCGGTGTCAGACGTGCCTGATTTTAGCACAATACTTTTCACACACCTGTTTTACAGTTCATTCAATATAATCTGGTATATTTGCTTGTAGGCTATAAAATTCATAAAAGTGTCATAAAAACATTGACATGTCATTTATGTGAACCAAGCAGGTGAATTCAATGCAAAGGTCAAACCTAAGTAATTTCTAGTAAATAATCAGTTTTAAATCAGCTACCTGACTTGAACATACCATTGGAAAACCTAACTTGTTTACTGAATGCTTTTTTCAAAAATTAGAAGGAAATTAATTCAGTGGGCACATAGTACAATTCATTGACGGGTCAGGCAAATGTGAATTAAGCAGGTGGATTCTACACAAATGGCTTCAGTTGGTAACATTTTTTTTAGTTTTAAACTGTCTAATCATGTCATGTAGTTTAAACATGTACTTACAATAAATCATATCCCGCAGGTCAATGTTGATTTTTTAGCCTCTTTCCTAGCAGATGAAAAGCTGCTTGTTTGCTTTCAGTTTTAGCCGTTCTACCTGTTATATCATCTTTATTCAGAATTCAAGGCGGAGTTTCATGAGGCAGTTCAGGGGGAAAAAAACAAATCAATGTTTTGAAAAAGAAAAATGCATGCTATTAAGGCAGTCAGAAGAGAGATAATGACAAATGCACAGTCAGTCCCCCGGCAGCTGTTTATACTGTAAATCAACCCCAATTCACAATCATTGCAGAACATGTGTACTTAGTGGGAAAAGCAGCTAGCTAGCCAATAAGTCGAAATGCATCCCCAATAAAATGACTTCCATGGTTTCATAAATAAATGTATTTGCATTCTGTTAAACCAACTTTTATCGAATTAAACACAATGAACTCTTTGCATGGAAGCTTATGCATTTAGCCTCAGTGGCCACAGCAACTTCCAGTGTAGTGAAGTGTAGGTTATAGAAATTGTTAAGCACTAAAATATATCATCACACAACAGGATGCAGCTGTCATGGACTGCATTTCCCATGATCCTCCCTGGCACTTAATCACGCACACCTATTACTCATCAGCTCTCATCAATATATAACATACATGTGTGCCATCACAAGTGGTCTAGCCTTTCTCAAGAGAACATGGCCCTGCTCCCCTATGTGTCTAGGGGGTCAGGAGGGGAGGTAAGAAAGGTAAAAAAAAAGAAAGGTGAGAACACACTTCAATCCTCCGTCCCAGAGTGAAGCTGACACCCGTTTATGTATATGAACAAAAATAATTTTATTTACAAGAAAAAGCATAAAGTAAATGAGAGCAAAGGCTCAGAGGAGTGCAGGGCCTAAAATAGTAAACAAAACTGTTCACTAAATAATTTAGAGAGGAGCTCTAACTAATCTAAAAGATAAGAAAAACAAATAAACATAAAATTCCCTCAACTCCCTTGCTAAACAAAAACAGGGACAAAAAGCAGTATTAAGCAGTACTATTTAGTATTCAAAATCCCACAATATCTTCTGCTTAATCTCAAACGGGAACTGTTAAGATCACTTAACAGTTCCTGCTGACTCCCTGCTGAAACTCAGTTAGCCACTGCCAATACATACTATTGTCTTTATACCAGAAGCAAGCACAAAGTTCAGTCTGAAACAAGGGAGAAGTGTGTCTCAAGCTGTATCTCATTTCGAAGGCTGCGTCCTCCGGAGGTCGCATTTGCATCATAAAGTCTTATTTCAGTAAAGTAACCATTATACAATTGACTGTTATTCCTGATGAAGCGTAAATTGGACTTTGGAATGTAGTTGTCAGTTTACTTAAATAAAGCAGCTTCAATAACGTATGCGCCCCCGGAGGACGCAACCTTTGAAATGAGACTTCGGCTCAGTCAGCAAACTCTGAACTGCCCCAATATACTCTTGGGCTGTGTTGCCGCCGCCACCCTCAAGGGCACTATTTGAGGGCGCAGCCATTTGTAGTGGTGTCTGAAACCACAGTGGACGTTACAGAGTGCAATCATTCAATCCCACAATGCACCGCAAATAACGAGTGTACAACCGATGTACAGTCAATGGCTAGAGAATACCCATAATGCACTGTGAGAGTCGTGCTGCGTGCCAAATGAATTCTCGCGTCTGACCAGAGGATGGCGCCCGCAGCGGAATCATCCATCCATCCACTTCCTAATGTGGCTAGAGTGTAATATCATTCAGGTATGAATTCATTTTTACTTGATTATTAAATTGTTTAATTAAGGTTTATACATGCTCGTTTTCATGACAGCTCAAGAGAAATCTTTTTTATTACTAATGGAGCTGCCAATTTGCTATGTGTCAAATGATTATTAAACAGTAAGCACAAACTATGCAAACTGACCAATCAGCATAAAGTATATGATGTTTTATCAGACAGTGACAGTAACCGTCCATACCGGTGTGATGAATACGATCCTCAACTGGATGGAACTGAATTAAACACTTTGAATGTTGCGATCGTATCGGGCTTATGATAGCAACCTGAGTCGTAACAAAGCACTGTTCGCCAGAGGAGAACTGGCCCCCCGACTAAGCCTGGTTTCTCCCAAGGTTTTTTCTCCATTTTAACACCTGTTTGCCACCTGATGTCACCTGTTGGAGTTTGGGTTCCTTGCCGCTGTCGCCTTTGGCTTGCTTAGTTGGGGACACTTGATATTTGATATTTGATATTCAACAGTGCTTTGATCTGCCTGCATTGACACTATTCCTTAAGAGCTGCTGTGCAGCCAAAATAATGTACCAGTTATCACTGTAAAGCTGCTTTGACACAATCTACATTGTAAAAAGCGCTGTATAAATAATGGTGAAAAGTAACTGTGACTCTTTGACCCTCTTGAAGGGACAGTATCACCCAAACAATGTGTTTGAGGACATCTGAATTTTTTTTCTTTTTCTAAAAAGTTCTCTGACAAAGAAGTGGCAACATTTTTTGGCTGAATCATGCAACGCGTCTGTAATCGTTCTTGTTTATACGTGCTCTTCCCCTTGATTAAAAAGTCCTGCCCATGTGATCACAAACTCACAGTCAGACTCTGGACTTCTGTTTGCAGATGACGAAACTCTTTAAACACCAGATCAGACACAGTTCAACACTCATCTTATTAACCTGTATTTCAGTACATTTTACTGTCATGATACATATTGCTATTCACCAAACCATAAATAAACATGCACACAGTAGGATTCATTGTTAAGTTATATTAAGGTTTAACTGAGTAATCAAACTCTATTAACAATATTCAAAGTGTGCTGTCATTGTTTCAGTGTTTGTAAAGAACATTTTTTACTGAGATTTTGTTTTTGGTGGGGCGAATATAGGCATAATATGGGCTTGAGATATGGGCCTTATATGGTTTTGTCCACACTGAGGATAATTGAACCCATGGACAACCCCATGGGGCCCATATATACCTCAAACCCATATAACGCCTACAACATCAACATATAGTGACCATTAGTTTTTGTTTTGTTTTTTCATATCTTTATGGCCTGTAGTTCAAATACAGTATTTGCTCTTGTAGATTGTTGCTGAGTTTATAATTGTGTAAAGCAAAGAACCCAGGCGAAAAAATTAGTACGCAGAAATAGAGCACATTATAGAAATGTACTTAAAGTGCTTTAATTTCGAGTACTAATTTTGTACGTAATATACTAAAAGTTCTTCTTTAGTACTTCTTAAGATAATATTAAGAACATTAAGTGTACTCAACTGTGCTATTTTGAGACACCATGAAATATGTGATTTTAATATACTATCTCTGTATTTAAAAAATTTATTTAGTTACCACTTATAATACATTTGAAGCCATACCCCTGGTTTCACAGACAAGGCTTAAGCTAGTCCTAGACTAAAATGCATGTTTGAGCTGTTTTAACTGTACTGACAGATCTGAAAATATGTCAGTGCCATTGTTTTGTCTCAAGATGCACAACAGCAATGTTTTTTTTTTTTTTTTTCTAGTGAACGTTTATAAAAGCTACTTAAATATCCTAATTGAACTAAGGCTTAATCCTGGCTTAGGCTAAGCCCTGTCTGTGAAACCAGGCCATAGTGTATTGCAAGTGGTAACTAAATAAATTTTTTTAAAACAGAAAAAGTATATTAAAAGGACATTTTAGTTCATATTCCATGGTGTCTCAAAATAGCACAGTTGAGTACACTTAAAATGTTCTTTTAATATCTTAATTTTTAGTATATTAAGTACTAAATTAGTGTGCGAAAATAGAGCACTTTTAATACATTATAGAAGTGTACTTTTTTCACCTGGTAAGGTGTATGTCTGATGTGTCTGATGTAGACTAACATCTTTAGTAGAATTAATAACTCATGGTTCAAATTATTTGGTCCTGTAAAGGTGTCCAATTTTGCTGTTACACTGTGAGGTATCAGATCTGTTGAGCAAAAATGATTTGACTACATACCAGAATTAATTTTTGCAACTTAAATCAGCAACATATTTTTCTGAAACATTTCAGAGACCCGTGAGCAAAGATGGCAGTGAGCAGGTCACGTTCCAGCCAAGTAACTACCATTGAGATTAATGGCAATGGTTACAATAATGAACTTCAGGTGTTACAGACCTCAATGATCCTGGCAGTGCCTAAGCAACTGCTTGAAATATTCAATCATTATCCATAACATAATACATATTAAAAGGAACAATGTATAAGGTTAAACAGTTTCTGAAGTCTAACTTTAGATTTTCATCATAAATAGATCAATCTCTTACTTGCACAAAACTAAGTGTATCTGACCGTCTCTGTCCAGTAGGAGGTGCTACATAATCTATAAGCTACATAAGAGGTCCAGCATGAAAAATCAAGTCTGATATGGTTCAAACTAATGCTTTTGTGCGCTAAAACTCTGTGACCTCGACTGTAGGTCTAATGTTAACATTCATATTGTCTTCCTTTGTTTACTCATATATTGTGTACACAGATGGTCCTATTCTCTGTAAAGATTGGAGCAAAATAAGTGATCAAATAAATTGAACTGAATGCCACTTATTAATAAGCAAACTGACAATAAAAATAGTTCTTGTCAGACTGCACTGTGTGGATGGATACAGGACACAAAAAACTGCAGATTTACAATAAAAACATCATGGTAACGGTACATTTAAAGGAACCGGTTTATTCACTTCTGTCTGACACACAATTCTGAGAAAACAGGAGGACCTCAGTGTCTTTGCATTGCTTAAACCACAGATCTTATGACATGATTTGGGAGCTGCCTCAGTCACTTTAGAGTATTTTTAACCATTCATGTTTTACAACATTTTTGTAAAATTTACTATGTACTATATTTTGCAGTTACTAATTCTGTAGTTACATTATTTTAGGAATAATACAATAAATGTTGGCAAAGTAATACACACAAAAAGAACAATGGTATTTCTAACTTTTAAATTCCTCTCAGCTCCCTTCTTTCTGTCGTATAAGAGAATAAATGAGAGAGACACTCAGATCCAGTGATCTACCCACCTCGTCAGGCCAAATGAGAGAGAATAATTTTTATTTAATCTGCAGTTCTAATCCATTTTTTAATTATTTTAATTTAATCAGCAATTAAAAGTAATATTAAATAAATACATAAAATAGATGAAAATGAATGATGTAAATAAATAACACGTCCACAATGATTTGTACATACTTGGTACAAAGTGGTGCATGATTCTTGCAGACAATTATAAATGAAATTCAGGGTGGAATGAGTGGAAATGTTTAGTGACTTGTCGCCATATATTAAAACTGGCCATGCATTTTCTTGGTTTCTCACAGTATCCTCCCAGTCCATTTTACATTTTACAACTAAAAGCTATTAGTTATTAGCTATTAGTTTTGTTTATAAATAAAGTACAATGACATTTCAGAACCTCAATGTACAATGACATTTCAGAACCTCATGAACAGAGAATTACGTAGATTAGACTGAGTACAGTTGTTTTGTTTATTGTTGTTGTTTTTGTTTGTTTTTTGCTGTTCTGCACACATGTTGAATAAATATGTTTTTTTTTTTTATCATAGCAAAATTACTTTCTAAGAACTGTCTCCATTACAGTGTGAATGTTCATATACTGTGTGCAACTTGCATGAAAAGGGAAATATTCAGTGTTAGTAACTGTACTCCAGTACATCTGTACTCGCACTACCTTGGCATTTAAGCCTGTGATCGTTGTTAAATCTGACACAGACTCAATTCAGACTCAAAAACCTTAAATCCAGCATAGAGGGGCTCAGTGAATGTGGTGTTGTATGTGTGTATGTGTGTGAGTGTGTGTGTGTCAGAGACGCTGTAGAAGGACAGAGTGCCGGCCGGCCAGTCCAGATACACTCCTACTCTTTTAGATTGTGGTAAATGGGTTATGTTATTGCTGACATTTTTGTGCCAGACAACAAATCCATTACCAGTGCAGAAAAGACTCCATGATTTGTCATTGTATCCAAACTTACAGACAGTCTCTTTCCTGCTGATTCCTTTATAAGCCACTGCTACACGAGCCCAACCGGTCCGTTCAACCTCCCAGTAACAGCGTTCAGTCAGACTCTCTCGACACAGAACCTGAGGAACATCAGCAAATCTTTCTGGATGATCAGGATACGGCTGATGATCTTTCACATATGTGATCTTTCTGTTCCCCTCAGACAGGATGAGTTGAGTGTGTGCTGTGTTTGGATCCAGTGTGAGATCACAGGCATCTGAACACAAGATGACAGATAAAACAGTTTTATTAATCTAATTTGTTTTCATTAAATGTGCAAGAGTGTGCAAGTGGAAGAACCTACATTTTCGAAGTCCTGGTTTGATCCAGAAGGGCCCTCCATGATCCAATCTAAAAAGACACAAACATAGACAAAAAGAATCAATAATATAAAGAGTCAAAACTCATAATTATTTGTATAGCACTTATTTAACACAAATCATTCCAAAGCAGCTTCACAGAGCCGGATGTCTCAGTATCTCAGTGTTTTAGCCCCCAGTGAACACCTTTATAAGAAACATTTGCTGTCATGTTTTTGAGCTTCTGGTGAGCATCTAAAGAAGCTAAAAGTGATTTGATATATGCATATAATCATAAAGCAATTTATGATTATATGCATCAATCTATTTCTACATCAGTGGTTCTCAAACCTGTCCTGAAGTACCACCAGCCCTGCATATTTTGTATGTCTCTCTCATTTATCACACCTGATTCAACTCATGATCTCATTAGTAGAGACTGCAAGACCTGAAATGGGTGTGTCAGATATAGGGAGGCATACAAAATGTGCAGGGCTGGTGGTATTCCAGGACGGGTTTGAGAACCACTGTTCTAAGTAGTTCCCAACCCTGGTCCTGGAGTACACCCAGCACTAAACATTTTGAATGTCTCTTTCATCTGACACCCTCATTTCAGGTCTTGAGGTTTCTTCTAATGAGCTGATGAGTTGAATCGGGTGTGTTTGATTATGGGGACATCTAACATGTGCAGAACTGGGGGCCTCGAGGACCAGGGTTGGGAACAACTCTTCTATTTATTTATTTATTTTATTTAGCAAACACTTTCTGCAAATAGGCCAATTGCACTTGTACTGTTAAAATATATAAAACGGCAATAAGAAATGTTACAATTACATTTTGTGAGTTGAAATTATTTTTATTACATGAGGAGATGAGAAGTACCAGAAAAGAAATTATGATTTTACTTTCAAAGCAAAGTTGATTAAGAGCTGCCACTTCAAACACTGGGGTTCTTAACTTGTACCCCACATACTTGAGTATCTGCAGTTTGTAGTTTGGATCCTTCAGTTTGTCATTGAGCAGCTGGACTCCTGAATCTCCTGGGTGATTGTAGCTCAGATCCAGCTCTCTCAGGTGTGAGGGGTTTGAACTCAGAGCTGAAGACACATAACCACAGCCTTCCTCTGTCACCATACAGCCTGACAACCTACAAACACACAGTTTCATCATCTACAGACACATCAACAGACTGATCATTTACAATCCCATAGCAGTAAATAGGGGTTGTTTTAAAGCTAGAATGGAACCCCTTGAAATAATCATCAACATATGAATGACTCAATGTGAAAGTCAAACCTCAGTATCTCTAGCTGACAACTCTTCAGTCCATCAGAGAGCAGTTTCACTCCTGAATCCTGCAGGTCATTGTTACTCAGATCCAGCTCTCTCAGGACACAGTTTGAGGATTGTAGATCTGATGACACAGTTTTACAATCCTGAGCAGTGAGATTACAGCCAGCAAGACTGAAAGATATGAGATTTATATTTTTATATACAGTATTGTGCAAAAGTCTTAGGCCACCACCAACTTTTTAATGTTTTAATGACCACCTATATTTATTTGTTGGTTTTTATTAAGATACACAAAGAAAATACAGCAAATATGTACACAAAATGTTTTTTAAAAAATTCAGAACAAAATGGCTTATTTAAGCAAAAATCTGTATTTAGTGTGACCTCCTGGACTTCTGAGAAAATCTGAGAAACTTCTCATCATACTTTAAAAGTTTTCTTGGCCTTCCAATCCTTTTCCATTCCATTTAGGTTTAAGAGTGCTTTCTGTTTTTTAATACTGCATACAAACTTGTAATTTATTGTTATATTCTAATAAAGATAACTATATATGGTCATTATACCATTACTAAAATATCTAATGGTGGTCTAAGACTTTTGCACAGTACTGTACATTCTACCATTAGAATTTCAATAATATCATTCTTGTAAAAAGATATTTTAAAATGAGGTAAATGTAAGATGTAAAATTGTCACAACAATTGTGATTTTCTTCTGAAACTCTTCACTGTAATGCATGATGAAACACTCACAGAGCTTTTCTGCAGTTGATCACAGCTGGAATCAGTCTTCTTCTCCCCTCATCTGATGTGTTGTATTTCTTGAGGTCCAGCTCATCCAACACCTCCTCTGACATCTGAAGCATGTAGGTGATTGTTGAGCAGTGAGCAGGAGAGAGTTTCTTCTCTGAGTCTTTGTCTGATTTCACAAACTCCTGAATCTCTCTGGACAGAGTTTGATCTTTCACTTCCAGCAGACAGAGGAACAGATTGATGGATCTTTCAGTGGAGAGTCCATGTCCATCTTTAATCTTCTCTTTAATGTACTGTGTGGTTCTCCTGATGCTCTCTGAGTTGTTCTCTGTGTGTGTCAGTAGATCATGTAAGAGCCTCTGATTGGACTCCAGTGAAATGCCCATCAGGAACCGCAGGAACAGATCCATGTTTCCATTCTCACTCTCAATGGCTGTATCTACAGCATTTTTAAGCAAATTTTGTACTGAAGCAAAATTCTTTAGTCCCTCTATAGTTGTACTTACATAAAAGTAAAACACATAAAAAGCAGCAAGAAACTCCTGAATGCTGAGATGAATGAAGCTGTAGACTTTCCTCTGATGAATTACAGATTCCTCCTTAAAGATCTCAGTGCAAATCCCAGAATACACTGAGGCGTCAGTAACGTCTATGCCGCTCTCTCTCAGGTCCTCCTCATAGAACATCACATTGCCCTTCATCAGCTGTTTGAAAGCCACTTCAGCAAGTTTCACAATCACTTCTCTGTTGGACTGCAGGAGTTTCTCTGAATCTCTCTTTTCATACTTCTGATTCCTCATGTTGATCTGAATCAGCAGGAAGTGGATGTACATTTCAGTCAGAGTTTGAGGGATTTCTGCATTCAGATCTTCTTTCAGGAGCTTTTGAAGCACAGTGGATGAGATCCAGCAGAAGACGGGTATGTGGCACATGAAGTGGAGGCTTCTTGCTCTTTTGATGTGTGAGATGATTCTGCTGGCTTGATGCTCATCACTGATTGTCTTGCTGAAATATTCCTCCTTCTGAGGCTCATTGAATCCCTGAATCTCTGTCAGACGGTTGATGTATTCGAAGGGGATCTGACTGGCTGCTGCTGGTCTGGAGGTGATCCAGATGAGAGCAGAGGGAAGCAGCTCTCCTTTCATGAGGTTTGATATCAACACACCCACTGATGAAGTCTCAGTCACATCAAAAACTTTCTGAGCTTCTGAAAACATCAGTGTGATTCTGCTTTCATCCAGACCATCCAAGATAAACACAACTTTACACTTCTCATAAATCTTCATAAAGTCCAGATCTTGAAGTTCAGGATGAAAGTCCAGCAGAAGTCTGTGAAGACTGTACTGATGATCTTGGATCAAGTTCAGCTCTCGAAATGGAAGCACAAAGATGAAATCCACATCCTGATTGGCTTTTCCCTCAGCCCAGTCTAGAATGAACTTCTGCACAGAGACGGTTTTTCCGATTCCAGCGATGCCTTTAGTAAGAACAGTCTTGATTTGGTCTTTCTCTTCACATCCTGGTTCAGATGAGGCTTTAAAGATGTCATTGCAGTAGATTGGAGTGTCTTGTGAGTGTTGTGTTCTGGCTGTTTTCTCAATCTGTAAAACCTCATGTTCTTCATTCACTCCTTCACTCTCTCCCTCTATGATGTACAGCTGTGTGTAGATCCTGTTCAGGAGGGTTTCACTCTCTTGGAGTTTCATTCCCTCAAATAACCTCTCATACTTGTTCTTCATGCTGGTTTTGTGCTGGTCTTTGACTCTCTGCAGGTCTCCAGTCTCCAGTGTTTTCGTCTGCAGGACTGCTTCAGTGTTGATGTGAGTCTGATAGTGGGATGAAGAGGACGCAGATCTGATAAGCTCATGCATCTGCCCTTTGCTGAATAAAGAGCAGCAAAAAAGTGATTTCATTGACAATTGGAGACCTTCAGAAATATATCAGCTATGCTGAACTACTTAAATAATTATTCATCTGACACTGCACTCCAGTAAATTAGCAACTACAAGTTTATACTAACAAAGGGCCAGAGGTCTCATCATCACTGAATGTAGGGGGTAGGGTCAAGGATCTGTTACTGTTCATAGACACACCACTGGGTTCTGGAGACTCTGATCTCTGTCTCTGCGTCTTGCTGATACTAACAAAGAACAAACAAGCAAAAAAGCATTTACAAATACTCTATAGCTTGAATGCCTATAGATTTACATTTATTCATACAACTAAGTCATTCAATAGCCTGGAAAGTGCTGTAATACAAAGTTCCATGACTGTCCAGGAGTATAGACTGGGTGGACGATAATGCAAAAATATCATATTATGAAATTTTTCTGACAGGATTGTGATTTATGATCTTCATGAATTGCAAGTCACTGAGCAGTAAAAACTACTATTACTAACCTAAATAATTTGATTAAAAAGCTGTCAATCTTATAGAAGTAAACAGTCAGAAGTAAACATGACAGCTAAGTGGCTGTCACTTTCAGACCTGCATGCATCTAATATATTGACACATCCGATTTTTTTCACAACTGTTTACTTTCACTCTAGACATAAAAGATTATGAGAACACACGCCAAGGCTGGCAATTTAAAACTGAGTGTATTTGACAGTTTAAACCCTTGTTCCACTCCGTCTCATCTCAGCACGCATAGAAAGCCACCTGCCAGTATTCCAGTGCCGGATTCAGTTCTCTTTCACAGCTTATTAACTCTTTTTTTAATATGAAGAAAAAACTGCTTTTTGCTTTCTCATTCATCTATGTGTGTTTATTGCTCTAATGTGTTAATAACCTCAACCAGTCATGCCAAATGCATGGATACGCCTTAAATAGGACACAATCTCTGCAATTCACTTGAAAAATACATTGTGGACATCTTTAACATTGATCACAATATAAAATAATCAGATCGCCCACTCCTAGTATAGACTAGAATAAATATAGTGAAAAGAAAAAGTGAGGAACAGTGAAAGTGAAGCTTTGGGAAAGCGATTTTGTGTGTTTCTGTAATGAGGATTCTGGACTGCACTGTGTATTTACATTTATTAATTTGGCAAACACTCATTTCCAAAGCAACACTACATTCAAGACATACACTTTATAAATCCTTGCATTGCTTAGAAATGAAACCTTGGCATTGCTAGAGCCGTATTATACAGTTTGAGCTACGGAGTCATCTTGGATAGAAACATCTGCCAAGATCACAAATGTCTATTGTCATACCTGGGGTCAGAGGTCACTGCATTCATAGCCTTGAGAACATTGTCTATAGATTTATAACTTGAAGATTCACAGTCTGATTCAGGAGATGAACTTTTTTCAGAAATAGTGTCTTGCTTCTTTCTTTCCTCATTGAAACTCATTTTTGAGACACTGCCAAAGACCTTTTATGTGGAAACACAATGATAGAGAGGTAGTTAAAAAGAAAAAGATAAATAGACAGATAGACAGACTATTATAATCTTTGATATTGTGTACTGTCCAATAAAAAATGTTTTGAGCTCAAACTTGCTCTTGCTCAATCCACTATAGCCAACTGAAACAGTCCCAAACTACTGGTCTGAGCTCCGTGTCCTACCCAAATCCAAACTTTTATTATCAGGATGGGAAAAGCCAACTGACCTGCTGCATTAATCCACAGAGAAAATGTAGCTACTATTAAAACTGTAAAAATGGCAGTTCTTTTTTAAGAGGACACGTCATGACATTCAACAAGCATCTCATATTTTGCCATTTTGTGCAAGAGAATCATCAGTCATTGGTTCACTGATATTGTTTTCAATGTGATTATTAGCATTTATGTTCACAACACTCCTCTTTGCATGAAATGAAATATCATCAGACTTACAATTTACTATCAAAATATCAACAAAATCCTTTTGTTGACATCACAGGATCCTTAAATATCAGGATATAATATATAAAATGATTATCGATCTAAAATGTTTAATATTATTTAACAAAATCTGAGTAAATATCAAAAGTGATTTACTTCAATTATTTTAATCAGTGAGATACCTGCCACTGTAATAAGATAAGTTGCACATTAAACAGTGTAAATAATTTATCTACATGGTTACATTAATAATAAATTCTGAACTTACCACAATACGCCACCACTTTAATATCCAGTGACAGGTTTAAACCCTTGAAATGGAGTCCTTTCTTTTACTTTCCTTTTAAAGTAATCTGGTCAAGGTGAGTTTTGCTGACCTTTATATCTGCTGTTATGACAACAAACACACTCTCTCTACAGGTGCAGAGCTTCATCACATTATCAGGTGAGTGGGAATGTAAGGTAATGAGGCTGACCTTGACAGTCCAGTCATTGAATATTATATGTAGATATATAAATATTATATGATATTTTGTAGGGTTTGTTTTGGGAACTGTTGGACTTGTGTTCAATAGCAGTTTTACAGGTTTCAAGATCCTGTTTCAGCACATTAACTGCAGGTAACATGACACAACTACACACTTCTGAACAATCTGTGACATGAGAATGAGAACATACGTGAAAAAATGACTACAAACACACTGATGAGTAATGACATGCTGTATACACACATTTATCAACAGATGTGCATAGACATTTTGGATTTTAAAGAGAACATTATTAAAAGTACTGTTTAAATCCACCCTAATGAAGTGTGATGTGATAGACAGAGATTCATTTCACAGTTTACTGAACTAAACTTGCACTGAAATCTAGCATAAATACTAAAATAAAAAATAAAAGTAAGAATTACAATGAATAGACAATATGCATGAACTGAATGTTTAACGTTGTGTGTGTGAAATGTCTCGTCTGGTCTAATCACCTTAATCTGCCTCTCTCAGCCCTATAAAGAATATAAACTATAAAGATGTGACAGGCAGTGAATGTGACTCACCACATGCAAAGATTTATTGAAGAAAAAACTGTTACACTGTGCAATTTTACAACCGTTTTCACCTGATCTGACCCTTAAAAGTTTGACAAAATACAGGAAAAAAAATAAATAAATATTAAAAAATAGAAACAGTAACAAAGTGTCAGGAAAGCAACAAAACGAAATCAAAAAAAGTCAAATAAAAGTAAATCAGCGCTATTATAGTGTTAGATAACAGAATTTAATAACACTGTAAATAATATCCTGTTAAATGTATGGTAAGGGAAAAAAATTAATAAATAAAAATGACTAACTGATTATCTGTAGCTTGTGATTGCAGCAAGGTTGATATAAAGAGCTGGATTGAGTCAAGGCAGTTCGTTTTTATTACAAAACTCAAAAGAAAAAGAGTATTTCTTTCATACAGCACAGGAATGTGACATCCAACTAAGCATGACCTGAAACAGACAAAGAATGAATCAAAAGTCAAGCCTATAAATACACAGAAGGATGATTAACATAACTCAGAACAGGTGTGTAACTAAATCAGTAACAACACTATTAATCTATGTTTCACAACATCGTAATAAGGGTACATTTATACGACATCGATGTGACTAAAAATGGAAAAAATCTTTACTTTGCATTTTTCGCGTACAGACGACAACGTTGTCAAAACGATCCCTGTTCACACAGATCCACAAAATGACTAAAAAAAAGCACTGTAATCTGCTGCCAGGCCAGTAGTTGGTGATGTCACTTTGTAAAGAAACGCCTATAGACTGAACACGTAATATGCATGTGCATGACATCACCGTTTTGACAAATTGGTGCTTTTGTCGTTTACACAGAGACAATAATGGTATGGTATGCACTTTCAAAAGTTACCTTCTGGCAACGAATCCAGGAATTTCTCTTTTGTTTCACCGGTTATTGTAATGTAACTGTCACACTGAAAGTTTGAACATCATGTATTGGTTAATGGTACTATTTCTGCAATATAACAACATTATGGTGTATGGTGTGCAATTCTGAATTTTAGCCACTTTAAAGGGTCTTTCACATCAAGGACGATATTATAACTACAATTTTTTTAATAATCGATAAAAGAGATACATCTGAGAGAACAGTGAAATCCACACCACAACTGTAACAATATAACAACAGAAGTGACGTATCGATGTGCCCTTATGCCATGTTCGAGACGAGGTCAGATGTGGGAACATCCGAGTTGAAATGTCCCACTTCTGTCACCTCAGTGGCATCTGCCTGCAATTTCTTGGACCCTAGCAATGATTTAGTTGTTTAATTGATTAAGTTTAATTTATATATTGTCCTAACCAACCCCTAGCCCTAAACCTACCCATTGGTAACCCTGTTCCACTCCACTTTTTTTGAAAATAGGCTTATTTTCCAACTCCTCTAGAGTTAAACAGTTGAGTTTTACCGTTTTGCAATCCGTTCAGCCGATCTCCGGTTCTAGCGGTACCACTTTTAGCATAGCTTAGCATAGTTCAGACCGTTAGCATCATGCTCAAAAATGACCAAAGAGTTTAGATATTTTTCCTATTTATAACTTGACTCTTCTGTAGTTACATCATGTACTAAGACCGACGGAAAATGAAAAGTTGCAATCTTCTAGGCCGATATTGCAAGGAACTATACTCTCATTCCGGCGTAATAATCAAGGAAGTTTGCTGCCGTACCATGGGTGCAGCAGGCGCAAAGATATTTGATATCCCCTGCTTGATTATTACGCCTAGCCATATCGGCCTAGAAAATCGCAACTTTTCATTTTCTGTAGTACATGATGTAACTACACAAGAGTCAAGTTTTAAATAGGAAAAATATCGAAACTCTTTGGTCATTTTTGAGCGTGATGCTAACGGTCTAATCAGAATCAATGAACTATGCTAAGCTATGCTAAAAGTTGTACCGCCAGGCTGATACTGTAAAACTCAACTGTTTAACTCTAGGGGAGTTGGAAAATGATCCTATTTTAAAAAAAAAAAGTGGAGTGTTCCTTTAAATATTTAAAACTGTCACAAAAACTAGGGTCCTAGAAATGCAGTCCTAAAAAAGGAAACCTCCGGTATTGCAGGCAGATGATATTGCAGTCAGTTGCAGTCAATCACATGTCATGTTCATGTTGATCACATGATGTCGCCATAACACAACAAGAGCATTTTGAGTTTTGTGTCAATTATGGCAAAAACAGAACAAAAAAAATACATAAAACAGCTGACGAAAGCTAAAATCAAGGTGTCATTTTATAAACTTAATGATAAAGTTTGTTATGCTATGCTAAGCCGCCATCTTGGAAGTGACGTCAAATGAGGTTGAAGGTCGAGGTTGATCGATCTGTCTGGAAAGCAGCATTATTCTCTGTCATCTGCAGTGCCCTTTAACCTGAACTTACACTCCCTTTGGTATCTCACTTTAGATGAAGGAGTACCTTGTGAAATCAGACAGACCTTTATAAAACAAAGTTGAAGTTGAAGATCTGACTACCAACAGAAGACAGGCTGTGCATCTCCACTGCAGACAGGATGAAGCAGAAACAGAACTGCACTTTACCAACATGCACCAAGAAATAGAGTTAATAAATCTTAGTGTATTTTTGTGTAATTAAGGGGACTATTTTCAACTGGAACAAACTGAAGCACTGTGTATTCTGACACCTTTCTATCAGAACCAGCATTAACTTCTGGAGCAATTTGAGCTACAGGAGCTCGTCTGTTGGATCGGACCACACGGGCCAGCCTTGGACCACATGACCCTGTCGCTTGGAGCACTTTTGATAGATACTGACCACTGCAGACCGGGAACACCCCACAAGAGCTGCAGTTTTGGAGATGCTCTGACCCAGTCGTCTAGCCATCACAATTTGGTCCTTGTCAAACTCGCTCAAATCCTTACGCTTGCCCATTTTCCCTGCTTTTTTTGAGGACAAAATGTTCACTTGCTGCCTAATATATCCACCCACTAACAGGTGCCGTGATGAAGAGATGATCAGTGTGATTCACTTCATAATGTTATGCCTATGATCGGTGTATATCGGCTTTAATATATCGGCCAAATTTTTAACGATAACATTAAAAATGAACATCGGTATCGATACCGATCACCCTTATCTCAATAAGTTTGAGGAGAAATTTTACAGTAACTTATCTTTTTTCTGACAAGGAATTGGCAATGTTTTTAAAGCATCTTTTTTGCTGAATCATGCAACGCGTCTGTAATCGTTCTTGTTTATACGTGCTCTTCCCCTTGATTAAAAAGTCCTGCCCATGTGATCACAAACTCACAGTCAGACTCTGGACTTCTGTTTGCAGATGACGAAACTCTTTAAACACCAGATCAGACACAGTTCAACACTCATCTTATTAACCTGTATTTCAGTACATTTTACTGTCATGATACATATTGCTATTCACCAAACCATAAATAAACATGCACACAGTAGGATTCATTGTTAAGTATAATGCTCTGGCTGCTGTTTTCAAGGGGTTCGATGTTTGTAGATTATGTTTATGGTGAGGCCAATGTAGGCATGATATGGGCTTGAGATATAGTTTTGATCCATGTTGGTCCTATCTGAATTAACCCATACTGGGGCTAACTGAACCCATGGATAAACGGTTCTCACGTCTACATTCACCTCACCATGAAATATTGGCTGGGTGGCTGTATATATATTCAGAAAAATGTTTAAATCGTAACACTGATGAATTTATTCTAATGTGCTTAAAAGATCTCCAATCGACAAGTATTGCTGGTTTATGTATGTGTTTTGAACTTTTGCAGCAGAACAAACACTTCCATGCAGAAACACCATCACATGTTCTCGGGTTCTTCTGTGCGTATCTGCTTCTTTCTGTGTTTAGTTTCATTCAGTCTCCACAAACAAACACATTAAATGTTTATTTAGCCATTGAAGACGCCATAGACAACTATTGTTCTTGTATAAAGAGAATTATAATTACTGTAGACGAACCTAAACATTACGCCTACAAGAAGACATTTGGTTTCTAAATTAATATAATTAGCCTGCATGTCTGGCATGTTTTGATGTGAAGTAGGACATTATTTAGTCCCGTTATGAATCTGTCTCCAGCGCGCAACATTCCATGTGGTGAATGCATATAATTTCCTGGCTAACAGGGAACGTTCTCAGAAGGTTCTCTCAATGTTATGAACAAATGTTAATCCAGTAACATTAATAGAACGTTCGTTTAAAGTTATCTGGTCTTTAATAGTGTTCCGAAACTATTATCTATACATTATTCATGGAACTATTTTAACTGAAACGTTAAGATGTAACAGTTTTTTAAATGTTACTACTTGTTTCGGAACGTTCAGAGAACATTCAAAAGTAACATTCACCTAATGTTTGCAAAATGTTCAAATGGAATGTTCGCTTAACATTCATATAACCAAGAAAAAAATGTTTTTAAAAAATGGACATTTGGAACATTCAGAGTGTTATCATGTTATGAGTTCAATAAAACAGATAAGCTCTCTCTGTGATGTGTGTGTGTGCTGATAGGAGGAATATCTATGCAGATTGTGTGATAGAGAGAGAGAGAGGAGGAGTGTAAAACAGTGATCCAGACAGAGAAAGACCTCCAGTTCATCATGAATATCCGAACCGCAGCGCTGATTCTCTCTGTCCTGCACGCAGGTGAAGCACTTTCTCGCATTTTAAATACATTTTTTTAGTTTTGAAAACTGTTTTTTCAGTTAAGGTAAGATAGTTTTAATTTTCCTAAATATATTTAGTTTGCATCAGTAGTGTTACGCCACACATTGAGTCACTTTATGAGATATGATTGGTTGTTTTGTGTGTCAGACGGCTGCTTTGTTTAATTGGCTTTTCTTCATTTTTCTCTTTATCATTTTGTTTGTTTTTTGATTTTTTGACAAAATACAGTGATAGTCAAAAGTCAGGCTGTTGAGACTGATTAAATCACACCGTTATTTGTATTTTTGCGGCAACTTTTGCAAACTCCTGTGTTTTTTTTTCTTAATGAAAATATATTTTCAAATGCTAGTTTCAATCTTTTCAGTGATTTCTGTTGTAATAATCTTGTGCGTTGACTTGCAAATCTTTGTCTTTTTGTGATGTAGTCTTGGTCACACGTCCCATTAGAATAAGATCATGTGGTCACAGCTTTGCTTTCTGATATTCTGGTAATAAATAAATGTATTAAATGAGATCGGATCACACTCACTGGTTTAGTTTGCTCATGAAGTGATTCTGTTGTCCTAAAAACAGAATGTGTTTGATTTTTGCTTGTGTTTGTTTACCAGAGCAGGACAGAAGGTCAGCGAGAGCAAAGGGTTCATCTGACAAAGACTCGAAAATGAAATCAGACAATTCTGAATAATGAAATAAAATATTAATTTGATTAATAAGGATACTACGAAAGAGGAT
This sequence comes from Elopichthys bambusa, assembly GCA_037101425.1. Lineage (NCBI taxonomy): Eukaryota > Metazoa > Chordata > Actinopteri > Cypriniformes > Xenocyprididae > Elopichthys > Elopichthys bambusa. The sequence continues at coordinate 39,745,263 of CM074436.1, read as the reverse complement.
TAGGGCCAAGCAATAATAAAAAAAATGTATAAAACCATCTCAAGATTAAACTCATTGTATTTAGACTTTTTTTCTCAAAATTTAATGTTGAGAATTAAGTTGTTTCGAGAAAAAAACTTAATATGATGACTTTATGTAATGATTTTATTCTCAACATTGTATTTAGACTTTGTTATTATTATTATTATTATTATTATTATTATTACTTGGCCCTAATCCTCTTTTGAAGGATACAAATAAAACGTAATTAAAATAAATAAACATTAAAAATGAAAATAAATAAGAAAACAATAATAAGTAAATAATGCATTTAACGATGCAGTAAAATAGCTAGTAGGAAAAAAAAACTAAATTGGTATATTTTATAAGTTTGCATCATTAATTCAATTTACATTTATTTGCGCTTTTCACAATACATATAGTTTCAAAGCAGCTTTACAGAAAATGCATGTTTCCACATATTAAGAGTAATCTGTTATCAGAGGTGACGGTGTTAAAGTAATGTCCATATGGCAGTTCTGGGATCATTAATTCTGTTACTTTCCTGTTTACCACTGTAAAGCTGCTTTGAAACTATTTCTATTGCATAAATCACTATAAAAATAAAGGTGACTTGACTATAGTATATACTGGGTCTTTAAATATGCATGAAAATATATAGCTGCCTTTTAAATATTAGGATGGGGTCCCACATTTGGTGGTCCGTGGCCTCTAAAAGATTGAAACCCGCTGATCTAACTTACAGTAAGAAGCATTCAGTTATAGGCTGAAAGGTTTGACTCAAACATGTATGTTGTGTACTCATGTCAGTATGCGGTCAGAGTCCTGTTGTCTCCGTCCGGCCGCGAACGGCTGCGGTTAAAATCGGCGAGACCGTGAGTTTTCACTGCCGCGTGACGAGCGGATCGCAGCCCGTCCAGCTGGAGTGGAAAAGGATCAACAACCAGCCGCTGGGAGGTGCGTTCACATCACTAACCATCAGTTTACAGGGGGGAAAAATGATAAAACACAACTTTAACCCTTCTATTGCATTCGGGTCAGTTTTGACCCGGAAGCGGTGCATAAAATCCCTTAAAAATCTCCTGCTTCTCAGACCCTTTGATGTCTTTTCTAGAGTTTCAGAAGAAACAGTATCTCAGTATGTTCTCAGAATTAATCAAAACATTTCTCATCAAATTGATGAATAAGAAGTTGCGTTACATTGTAGGAGAAACATCTGAGATGAAGTTGGTACTTAAATGAAGCTTAATTAATAAACTAAGTGTGTTTTCACAGCGATGCGAAATTTTCATAGGAATCATTTTTGATTGCTAAAAAAAACTTTTCAGTGATCAGTTCTTAAAAGAACCATTTTTAGTGTGAAGAACATTTCAATAATCTTAGGAAGCCTAAAGAACCTTTATGGAATGAAAAGGTTCCATGGATGTTAAAGGTTCTTCATGGAACCATTGATGACAATAAAGATTTTTTTAGAGAGCATAATGTCATTTTAGTTAGCAAAAAGACAGGTGATGCATCAGATTATGGCTAAATGAATTTACTTGCTGTATTTTGTCGCAGACAACGTTAAGCTTGGACCTGATGGTGCCGTCCTGACCATTGCCAGCGCCCGTCTCAATAACCAGGGCGGGTATCGCTGCATTGCGACCAATGCACAGGGAAAATCCACCATCACGGCCACCCTGAGCATCAGACGTGAGTCCAGTGTGTTTAAAGTTAAAAAGTGGGCATAAAAGGGAAGGTGCTCTAGTCTTTTCTTCCCTATAGTGACGTATATTGAGGGAAACTGAGCTTGTAGGGCGGGGCTTCTGTGGGGAATTGATTGGATGGTTGTGCTTTGCTATTGGTGGATCTCATGTGAGTGACAGGTTGCCCCGCCCTCGTCATCAGAGAAGAGATGTCGCTGAGAAAGGGAGAGGAAGGTATTCTGAGTCAAGGTTACGAGGAACATGAATTTAAAACAATAATGACATGCACAGACAAATCATTTAGAATAAAACACTGCAATATGCAATAAAAAATAAGAATTGTTGAGTTTTGATATCAAATAGCTGTCATTGTACCTCCAGCACCAGTCAACGTAATTATCAGTAACGAAAACTATTCCAAAGAAAAATCTAGCAGTAAAAACATATATTATCATGAACTAAAAGAAAAAATCCGGAATTTGCAAAGAACAAAAGCTAGAATAATAATAATAATAATGTGCAAAAAATATAAATGTATTCACTTTACTAGTGTTTTCTGTCAAAATAACTACTCGACTACACCAGAAGGGCGTTTTTTGACATGTAAAACAACACGTTAAACATCCAACCAGAGTTCACGTGCTGCATTTTGAGATGTAGCGGGTAAAACCTGAAAGTAACACTCAAATGAAATAAAAATGAAAACAAAAGATAATGCTATATATGAACAATCAAAACAAAAAATCAAAATTACAAAACAAAATAATAAAAATAAAAAGCAAGTCACCTGTGTGATGACTGTTTGTTTGTTCATTCAGAGCCTCCAAAGGTGCGCGTGACGCCGTCCGGGACGCTGACGGTTCGAGCGGGGCAGAGCGTGACTCTCGAGTGCAGCGTCTCGGGGAAGCCACACCCCTCCATCAGCTGGTTCAAACAGGGAGGAGGAAGTGAGACGGAGCTTGTTTCCATTACAACAGACACTACCGCATCGCTACAAGTATGAAATATATTTCAATTATAACAACTGTTGGAATAGTTATAGCATGTAATTGAACAATGCAGTGTTAGTGTATTTGGTCTTGGTAGATCTGCAGCTGTTGATTATTGTCCAAGTATGGACTTGCTACTGCTAACAGATACACAGACATGCTGCAGTGAGCATGTAAGATCTGCTGCTGCATAAACAGACATACATCAGTCCTGTAGCAGATCTAGGCAGGTGGAGCTGGGGAGGTGGAGGGGTCATTCTAGGATTCATTCACAGGCTTTTGTCAAGTCTCTCTCTCACTTGTCTCCCAAAGGTGGCAGTGATGGCAGCAGAGGATGCTGGGATATTTGTGTGCCGCGCTCAGAGCAGGGACGGGCTTGCTGAGGGGCGGGTGGAGCTGGAACTGGAGGGCGGGGCCTCGGCTCCACAGGCCTCGGTTACAGACACAGATCTCACGGCTGTGGAGGGTCAGAGCGTCACCATGCACTGCCACGCCACCGGTAACAGCACTCTCAGGAACAATTAACATCGATAACTTAGCATCAGATTAACGTTTAAAGTCGTGATGAAACGTAAGTAGCGGCAGATCTATTCTTGTGTATTGTGTAGGGCGGGATTTGGTCCTGTCCGTCAGTTCAGATGTGGACGTTGCACTCAAAAATGCAGATCGAGTTATGACATTTTGATTAAAAATTACATGGACAAAATTTGGAATTTGGGTAAAAATATGAAAAAATTGGGGAATATATTGCATTTTTATTCAAAATTACAAGGTCAAAAATGTTAAAAATATGAAATCTTTGAAAAAAATATGACATTTTTGTTGATTAATTTTACAAGATCAAAACAGTGTTGTTTTAGTATCATTAATATACTATTATAGTTTTCATTTTATTTTAGCTTGTTGTGTTTTGTCATTTTTGTTAGTTTGTGTTTTTTTTTTTTTTTTTTAAAGTAAGTCTAAATTAATTTTTATCTCAGTTTTAGTTTGAGTAATTTTAGTACTATGGCAACTAACTGAAATAAAATATTTTTAGCTTTTTGTATTTTATTTCATTTCCGTTAACATTTATTTTATTTCAATGAATACTTTTTTTTGCTTTTTTTAAAAAATATTTTTAGTTTTTGTTAACTATAATTTATATAATTTAAAAAAAAAAAAAAAAAAAGATTAAAAATATGATTTTCTTTTGTTGTTGAAAATTTATATTTTGTATTAAAAATTATGAGGGCCAAAAAAATGAAAATATAAAGAATTAAACATATGCATAGATGAATCATTCACAATCAGATTAATAACATGCATTTATAAAATAGATGGTACATTTTTATTTTAATGCTGGATTTAATGAATTTAATTTTTTTTTTTTTTCCGTAAAAGCATGTGACATCTGTTTCTTTTAAACAGAAACACAAATGAATGAATGTGGCCGACACTGTTTTAGCCAATCAGAAACGCTCTCTTCCTGCATGTTCAGGTTTGCAGAAGTCAGGCTGGATGACATGTTTTTAGAGGGTTGGAGGGAATTCATGATCTCATTAAAATTCCTCTGTGTTTTTCTCAGGTTCACCCACTCCGGTCATTTCCTGGTCGAAGCTGCGGGCGCCATTGCCATGGCAGCACAAGGTGAGCGGCGGGAGTCTGACCCTCAGTAACGTGGGACGACAGGACTCAGGTACAGAGAGAGCGAGTGAATGCGTGCTTTATATATGGGATGAATGCTGATATTACTGCTTAAAAAAAACTTTGCAATTATTTGCCTGAAATAAGTGTATAGTCAAGTCACATTTATTCAAGCCCTCCAACAGTTAAAAACAAAACTGCATGCATTTTATGGAAGAACATTGCTTTGAGTAAGACAAAAACATGTTTTGGAAGGATTAATGATGTACTGATTTATTGTTTAAAATGTGGTTAATTTGAAACAAAAAAAACTTACATAGTGTACCTTTAATGTTGCATAACTCTTCAGTCATGAAACAAACACATTTCAGGTGTAAAGCAGCTCTACAGAAGACAACAGTTTCATTATTCAGCTCAATTTAGTTCAAGTTTTCTTATGTATTTACATGCATTCTCGAATAATAAACACTGTGCTATGAAATATACTGTAAATTTCAAAGTCAAGTCAAACTCCGTTCCAGTAACATTAATAGTGTTATCTAGCCTTTAATAATGTTCTCAAAACGTCAGCACAAGAACATTCATGGAATGCTTTTCTGAAAAGTTTTAGTTGGACGTTCAACTTTTAAATGTTTCAGAACGTTCAGAGAACACTTAAATAATGTTTCCTTAATGTTCTTAAAATGTGTTTTTGTTAGCTGTGAAAAAAAGCACATTTATTTAAAGGAAACTGCAAAAATGACTCTGATGTAAGATTTACTCGCCTCTCTCTCTCTCAGGTCAGTACATCTGTAACGCCACGAACACGGCGGGCTTCAGCGAGGCCTACGTGCAGCTGGAGGTGGACTGTGAGTGACAGATATAAACTCTTATCACTGCTGACCTTGTCGTCGCCGACAGAGGTTTACATTTTAGTCAGAATTCATGCGTGAGCTCTGTGAGCTGGTCACAGGTCAGTGTAGATGGCAAACGTTGACTTTAGGCTCATACTGTAAGACATCTGAGCTGAACCCACATCAGCTGCGGTCACTGAACTTTGAGCAGATCCTGAGCAGCCAAAGCGAACCTGAAAGAGAGTCACATTTGAGCAAAAAGCATCAGGGGTGAGTTTAGTTTCACATAAACACAGACCGATCACTGAGGCGCAGTGAGGGATCGGGGTGAAAGAGCCTGTGTGTAAACAATAAAGGAGTGTGGGGAAACATCAATGCTTCATTAACTGTCTTGTCTCCTCCTCAGCACCTCCGTATGCCACCACACTGATGGATGAGATTGTCGTTCGTCCCGGTGATGCCTTGCGTCTGCAGTGTCTCGCTCATGGCACTCATCCAATCCGCTTCCGCTGGACGCGTGTGGGCAGAGCCTCCATGTCACCGGGGGCGGAGTCCACCAAAGACGGTCTGCTGAAGATCGCTCAGCTGAAAGTGTCAGACAGCGGGACGTATAAATGTGTGGCGACCAATCACGTGGGATCCAGCGAAGCACTGACCAAAGTCATTGTGAGAGGTGCGTGAAACTCGACTTTTAGAATATGTTCTTCATACGTAAAATGCTTTGGAAATCACTAGGACTTCATTAAGTACTTAAAATAATATCATTAAATGCTTGTTTCAACTCTCTCTCCTTTGTCTTTATCTCCCAACAGCTTAATTACAGACCGTCCTGCTGATTGTAAAAATCTGCCCATTAATTATGAGGACATGAAAGACTTCAGACCTTCAAGACGATGAAGCTCAAAGACAAAACAAACATGTGATGTTTTGCTATGGCGTTCAGAACACCAGTTTTGTCTGTATGTATTCTGCTATTTTGAATATTTCTGAAATGACACAGTAGAAAAGATGCTTTAACTTTGGCACTCAAGTCAAATAAACATAATGAAGGTCACCATCAGAGGACTGTGTGTTTACACTGTTTTTAACTGTTTTGAACCTGTCTGCTAACGGGGAGTTATTTACTGAAAAAAATTAACATTTTCTGGTGGATTTCCCACAATAAATTCATTAAAAAAAAAAAAAAAAAAAAAAAGACTGCCAGTATATAATATATAAAAAAATATATAGCTGTGAGCAGCAATTATTGAGGTTCAAGCACTTTAAGGCCTTTAAGCATGTAAAAAGATATGTTTTAATTAGCAAGACCATAGTCAAGTCACCTTTATTTATACAGCGCTTTTAACAAAGCAGATTGTGTCAAAGCAGCTTTACAGTGATAACTGGTATATAATTTTGGCTGCACAGCAGCTCTTAAACATCTTAAGTAAATTCAGTATTGATTAATTCTGATGTAAGAATCAACAGTTATTAATTTAGTTAATTTATCTATATATCAGCACTGGAGTAAACAGTGATGTCATCATCCAGCTCAGTTCAGTTCGCATACAATGGTGTCAGTGCAGGCAGATCAAAACACTGTTGAATATCAAGTGTCCCCGACTAAGCAAGCCAAAGGTGACAGTGGCAAGGAACCCAAACTCCAACAGGTGACATCAGGTGGCAAACAAGTGTTAAAATGAACAGTGCTTTATGATAGCTGCCTGAATCATCATAAGTCCGATGGGATCGCAACAGTCCAAGTATTTATTCCAGTTCCATCCAGTTGAGGATCGTATTCATCACGCCGGTATGGCCGGTTTGTTGAGAAGATGCGCCACTGGCTGTCGTGTCGATGAGGCCTTCACAGTGGATGATCTAGTTGACTCAATCTCACCTGAATTCTGAGATCGCAATAGACGTGAAGGACTATAATGCGTTAAGAGCTCGCTCAGGTACTGGGGAGCTAAACCATTTAGTGCTTTGTAAGTAATTAGCAAGATCTATATGATGTTTAACAGGAAGCCAATGCAATGTTGATTGCAATGCAATACTTCCTAGTTCTAGTAAGAACTCTAGCTGCTGCATTTTGTACGAGCTGTAGTTTATTTATCAGGCGAGCAGAACAACCACCCAGTAGAGCGTTACAGTAATCTAGCCTTGAGGTCATGAACGCATGAACTAACTGTTCCGCATTTGTCATCGAGAGCATATGTCGTAATTTAGATATATTTTTAAGATGGAAGAATGCAGTTTTACAGATGCTAGAAACATGGCCTTCAAATGAAAGATTGGTATCAAAGAGCACACCCAGGTTCCTAACTGACGACGAAGACTTAACAGAGCAGCCATCAAGTGTTAGACAGTATTCTAGGTTATTACGTGCATTATATTATATACTTCAGCATGGACAGATCAGTTCCTACTGATTTACAGCAGATCACATCCATCTGCGCTTTCATGCTCAACATCTGAACACAAACACATCATCATTACTAAAAGAAGCATTGATAATGAACTGACATGCATTTAAATTCAAAATAATTGTTTACATACAACTGAACAAGAGCAGAACATTTGACAAATCAGAGATGAATATAAAGCCGTTTATTAAGGTTAAAATATGGTTACTGTAGTAAAATAATAAGACATTTGTTATGGTTACGTAGCCATCCCTTACGAAAATTATACGTTATATACATGTTATAGTTAAACCATGGTTACCACAAATTAACCATGATTTTACCGCACGAAGCAGAGTTTAAACATCGTGTTTGTAGTAAAACTAGTTAATGGTAATCAAACACGGTGTCAGTTACTATACTCTTTTTCATAAGGCGAGACAGCCAGGAAAACCTTCATTAAATTCATTTAAAAATTAACAACAAAACAACTAAAACGCATAAATAATGTTAAACAAATTAAACACTCACCATCAGAGGGCTCCAGTCCTTCTTTCTTCAGTGGTTTAAGATTAACACAGCGCCTCCTACAGTACGAGCGATGGGTCGCGTCGGAAACCGACTACTCAATGAGTAGGTACTTAATTTCAATAAGTACTTACATAACGAGCGCTAAAAGAGAAGGTACTAATTTCGTTGAGTATGAATGCAATCCGGAAATCATCCGCCATGTTGACGTTATCATGTGACCTACGACGTTATCACAAGCGCAACAACTTAGATACGAGTGACTGGTTAAATCTAGCTGTAAATATCTTGATATTGATTAAACTTGCTTATTTTGTGGTCTTGTTGAAGAACCAGCTGCCCATTTATTTTGTGACTTGTAGTATAAGCAATACATTTAATTAAATTTAAGGTAATTTAAGCTAACCCTACTAATGTGACCCAGTTTATTTTTTATTACGAAAACCCAAAACCTTGATCTCTTGAATATGTTGTTAATTTCTTTATTTTATATGCAAAAATGTTCATCCACAAGCAAAAGTGGCATAAATCTCCCTAATGTTTCCTAAAACTGTCGTTTTAGGCTTATATGACGAAAATAATAATAAAAATAAATACTTTTTGATGCATTATGATGATGTATTCAAAGATATTTAACCTCGTCATATAATCTCATACTATGATGTACATATTTATGTTTTTTGTCATTATGATTGTTCATTGTTAAAGATACAACCATGGTATTTTCCCTGATCTTGTATGTAATTATGGGTCCTGCAATATATGAGTGACAGGTGCACTAACACCTCACAGCACCAGTAACTCGACAACCCTTCCTAGTGTGGTTTTCCTCAGTGTTAGCAATGTCTGCACAAAGAAGACGTTGGGCAGCTGCTCGAAGATCTCGCCTTTGAAGAAGCACTGTAAGCACTAAAAATTAAGATTACCCCAGAATGACTAGCATTGATAGCCAACCCCAACACACACAATAATAATGATAAATGCTGACCAATATTTATATTACTTTTCATTTTAGTAAAACAAGCAAAATGTAATTTGTTTCATCATAAGACATAGCTGTGCATGAATACACACTAGACAATCATACAGCCGATGTGAATACATCATTCAAGAAATGAATTGATGCATGAATTAATGAAATAAAAATATCAATTTACTGACAACAATAGCAAAATTAAATATAGCTGCAAGCAGCAATTACGGGTCCAAGCACAAAAGCGGCACAACAAGCCAGCCAACATGGCTGGGAGCATCAGACCAACTGCAACAGTGAGCAATTAAAGACCTATTAAGATCATTTTAGTCAAAAGAGCTGAAAAAATGATATACACAGTCAATAATAAAGATTTACTGGTTTATCACTTTCGACCAATAGGTGGCGCTGTGACCAAATTAATGTGGTATGGTCAGAATGAGGATATTTTTGTATCTCCAGACCAGTAGGTGGTGCTGCACCAAAACTCAGCATGTAGTCTCAGGTCATGGTTGTGATGACATGTACCATGTTTGGTCTGAATATGATAAAGTGTTGCAGATATACAGCCAATTTGGGTGCTCTACGTTAAATTAATTTGCGTGTTATTTGAGAATGGTTGAGTTAATCAGAAAGCTTTTGATAACTTTTTGTCAGCATGAACTGATTTAATTTTCATAAAAATCAAACAAAGCATCTAGAACTAGTTCGAAATTCAACTTGGCGAAAAAACATTAGTCAAAACCTAACATGTTTGGTATCGTTGGACTCAGTAGGGATTCAGGAGTGTAAGGAGATTACTCTTGTGAAAATGGGTCGACCACACCCAAAGATATAAGCATTTGAATATGATTTTACCACTAGGTGGTGCTGGTGCGAAATTTCTCAGGCTCGTTCAGGGCAGTGTGCTGATGACCCATACCGAGTTTCGTAATGATACGCTAATGCGTTCATAAAATACAGCATTTTAACACAAAATTCAAAATGGGGTTATTCGATGTGGGATTATTGGATATTATTCGACTCGGCATGATGCCCCGAATCTAACGGGACCACATTTTTGGACAAACCCATTTTTCGTATTTCTGGACCAGTAGGTGGCGCTGCACCGAAACACTGCATGTTGCCTCAGGTCATGCTTATGATGACATGTACCCAGTTTGGTCTAAATACGATAAAGCATTGTGGAGATATAGCCTCAAATCTGATTTGGTGAGCTTTTCGTCGAATTCATTTGTGCAGTTTTCGAGAACGGATGGATCTATCGAAAAGCTTTTGATAACTTTTTGCAAGCATGGACTGAAGATGATCTGGTTCAATTTTTGTGAAAATTCAAAATGGCGGGAAAATTTTCATGACGGAATTTTCAGTGGAACCAAGGAATTTTGTCTCTAGCCCTCATGGTTCAAAAGTTATTAGCATAAACATGAGTGAAACTGTGGACAGGTGGTGGCGCTAGAGGGATTAAGTTTGAGACTCCAAATTTGCTATGGACACAGTTGAGACTGGCCTCTATCAGTGTACCAAATTTCACAACTTTGTAGCATACGGTTCTATGGGCTGCCATAGACTTCCAGAGCGGAAGAATAATAATAAGAAAACTTAACGATTACAAGAGGTGCCTACGCACCTTCGGTGCTTGGCCCCAATAAAAAAAAGTAAAAGAATTTATAAGAAAGTAACAATCACAATAAATAGATACATATTCAAGTCAACAACACATGAAACAAAGCTTTATTCAAACTTATTGTTCTAACAATCATCCTACATCCTGCTGCCATCTCAACACAGCTGTGCCAATTCTGCGGCTGACCACCGTGAACACCTTCATCCATCATGTCCCTCACTGCTGCTCTTCTCAATGTGGACATCGTTGATCCAGAGGATGAGGAAGACCATGATGATGGACTCCTGAACCCCACAACCTTGAAACATGAGTGGGAGAAGATGTGCGGGACAATCCGGCTGCTGCTGTGTCTTCTCCAAACATTCATGTGCTCATCAGCATGACTACCTGTAAAACATTAAAACGTCGTACAACAGCATTCTGTTTCTCGCCATTTCATATTTTAAATGCTAATTTTTGTTGCAGCTTTGTTTCTTTTGTGGTGTAGTGGGCTAAACCACTGAGCTGGTAAGTAGAAGGTTGCTGGTTCAATCTCCGCAGCGTCTCCACCAGTGTGTCCTTGCTCAAGACACTTTACTCCAGGTTACTCCAGAGGGATTGTCCCTGTAATAAGAGCACTTTGGATAAAAACATCTGCCAAAAGCATAAATGTAAATGTGACTTTTTTGTTAGTGTCTGGGGCACTAACGCTCAATAAAGCTGCTTATTTCTTAAAGTTTACTACTAAGGTACTACTATAATATAAATGCATACATGCAGTAAAAGATCATAAACAACGTTTTCACAATGTCTGTAAATCGCTGCTTCTCAGCTGCACTCAATTTAGCCACACCTGCCCAAAGGAGGACTGACCATGAGAAAGAAAAGTTAGACAAATCACAAAATATTGTGCTATTTTATGCAAAAGAACTAAGAGGAAGGTGACAAACCACTGACAGTAACAACAGTGACAACTTTCATTCATTTTACAAAATGGCTGCTGCAAGGAATCAAACCATATGTTGTCAATAAGGTATTCTCACTAAATTAAGTATTTTAATCCATTTGTATTCTAGTGTTTTTTAATTCCCTAACAATAAAGCAGATCATACCAGTGAAATATGAAATCATGAGATTAATGAGAATATTTCTGACAGTGGGCCTCTTTCTTCACAGATCCTCAAGAAATAGAAAAAGAGAAGTCAAGTGATGTCATCTGTGTGATTTTTATTTCAAAATAAGAGTTTTTGTTAAACGGTAACAACTCAAGGGGACCACTACTTTCAATATACAGTTATGTTTTATAATATTTGTTTGGCATTTTGTTTTGTTTTTGTCATTTACATAATATATTTGATAGTTATGCATACATTATTGTACTTTAAATGTTAGAAAAACCTGTTTCTGACCTCAAAGTAAAGCACTTTCCCTCTGTACGTGACTGTGGAGACGAGAGCTTCTGTGGTGCTCGGAATCTATATAATTAATTAAAAACAAATATTGTCACATTGACGGCTCAAGAAGGTGTAATTGTTCAGATAACATTGTTTCATTTTAAAATATAAAGAAATTGTAGTACTAAAGTGTTTTTCAAGTGTAATATTTCTATAAAGGCTAGGGACAGAAAAGTGGACATTTCTGTAGAAAGACCCATATCTATATCTATGTACAGTTAAAATAAATGTTTTTCTCTAATACACATTGCTCACAATTAATCATACCCTTTTATTCAATACTTTTTGCAACCTCCTTTTCCCAAGATACCAGCTCTGAGTCTTATAATGCCTGATGAGTTTGGAGAACACCTGACCAGAGATCAGAAACCATTCCTTCATGCAGAATCTCTCCAGATCCTTCAGATTCCCAGATCCATGTTGGTGCTTCTTCTCTTCAGTTCACTCCACTCATTTTCTTTAGGGTTCAGGTCAGAGAACTTGGCCATGGCAGAAGCTTCATTTTGTGCTCAGTGACACATTTTTGTTTTGATTTTGATGTTTGTTTTGGATCATTGTCCTGATGGAAGATCCAACCATGGCCCATTATATGACTTCTAACAGGGACAGTCAGGTTTTGATTTTTTATCTGTTGGTATTTGATAGAATCCATGATACCCTGTATCTGAACAAGATGTCCAGGATCTCCGGCAGAAAAATAGGCCCACAACATTAAAGATCCAGCAGTATATTTCATTGTACACATGGGTTACTTTTTACCCCTGTATGCACCAAAACAATCTAGAGTGTTTGCTGCTAAAAAGCTATTTTTTTTGTTTCATCTGACCATAGAACCCATCCAGTTTGAAGTTCCAGCAGTGTCAGTTACTTTTCAAATGTTCCATGGTCAGATGAAAACAAAAAAGAAGATGCTTCTTAGCAGCAAATTCTGCAAGAAGGAATGGTCTCTGGTCTCTGGTCAGGTGTTCTCCAAACTCATCAGGCATTATAGGTGAAGACTCAGAGCTGTTCTCTTGGGAAAACGTATTGCAAAAAGTATTGAATAAAAGCGTATGATTAATTGTGAGCAATGTGTATTAGAGAAAAACATTTATTTCATAATGAGATTTTCCCCCCATTTAAAATTATTATTCTCCAGTGAAAGGTTTGTGGATTTTTAAAATAAAAGAACAAAATGATTAACAACGCAGATTTATTTTCACAGCCTTCTTTGGTCATATTTACCAAGGGTATGAATAATTTTGAGCACAACTGTATATATATAATGACATGATGAAGCTATGATGATTCTGGGTCAGCGTGTTTCTTCTGGTGAGTCTGAAGACCCCATTTAAAAGTGAATCTCTCTCCGCAGATGGAGCAGCGGTAAGGTTTCTCTCCTGTATGCATTCGCTCATGGACCTTCATGGCACTTGAACGAGCAAAAGCCTTTTCGCAATGTGAGCATTTAAAAGGTTTTTCTCCTGTATGAGTCCTCTGGTGTGTTTTTAAGTCACTGGCGTTCATAAAACCCTTCCCACAATCACTACAGTGATACGGTCTTTCTCCAGTGTGAACTCTCTGATGAACTTTGAAATAAAATGGACTAGCAAAGCTCTTCCCGCAGTAGGAGCACAGGTATGGTTTCTCTCCGGTGTGAATCCTCTCATGGGTTTTACGGTGAGTTGAATGATGGAAACGTTTCTCACAGTGTGAACACTGATACGGTTTGAAATCAGAGTGTATTTTTTGGTGTGACTTTAGAGAAGTTGAGTTTGAAAAGTTTTTCCCACATTCACTGCATTGGTACGGCCTCTCATTGGTGTGAATGAGCAGATGTTTCTTTAGAGCTGATCCCTGGCTGAAGCTCTTCTCGCAGTGAGGGCACTTGTACGGCTTTTCGCCCGTGTGGACTCTCTTATGCATTGAAAGATGTGGTTTGGTGCGGAAATACTTGTTACACACATTGCATTGTAAAGTCTTTTCACTGTGTGTGTTTATATGAGCTCTCATACTATAAAGAGTGGTGAAAAAATCCTTCCCGCACTGTTCGCAGCGAAACTCCTTCTTCACGTTGTGCTCTTTTGTATGAAGTTTCCTCTCTACGTAATTAGGAAAGCTGAGGTCGCATATCTTGCAGGTGAAGTCTTTCTGTTCTGAGTGTTTTCTCTTACGTCTCGCTAAAGTTTCCTGTTTGCTGAATGTTTTTCCACAGGAGAAACTCTTCATTGTCCGTCGCTCTTTGGATGTAGAGGCAGTTTCTCCATCAGAAGATGAACCAGCGTTGTCATCTGAAAGGAACATAATGGCCATAAAATATCTAACATTTTCAATAACATCTAGAGCTGAACAATCAGTCAAAATAAAATTTAAATTGCTATGTCTTAGTGCGGTTATCAAACTGCAAAGGCTGCACGGTAAATTCCCCAGTGTTAAATTAACACCGCTCGGTGTTCATATGGGAACCACCAGAGTGTTAAAAGTAACACTGAAGCAGTGATAGTGTTAAGTGATAATGAACAGAATCACTGAAGAAAAGAGAAACACCAGAACTACAACTGACTTCTAGCCTCAGCCTAAACCCCGGGATACACTGCACAATTTTTGGCTGTCCCAGACGACCAAAGATAGCCTACGATCATTTTCTGACAGTGTCAGAAATTCAGCATGATCAACGCACAGTGTGTTTGCTACTACGACCTACGTCTACTGACCAGCCAATGAAAATGCGACATGTAATCAACACGACATGGAGCTAAAACTTAAAACTGCTTATCTCAAGCTAGTCTTCAGCACAAACTACAAATGCCAAAAAATGATTCAACATGGTCTTTGTGTTTACCACTAACGCATGCTGATGACGTTTTAATCTTCTATAGAAATGTGCAACGTAGCCTACGAGTCAGTCTACATGCTTGTCGTACCCAAGTTTAATAAATCCTCAAGAAATGCAATCGGGTCCAGCATATGAATCTCAAAAATGGTGACATACTTTATTGCTGCAATGCATGATGGGAGTCCCCAGCTCCCAGCATGCATTGCAGCATGAAGTATGTCACCATTGTTGAGATTCATATGCTGGACCCGGTTGCATGAAACCTCTTAAGTCAGGGTATACCTGATGATAAACGTTAAAAGCGTTGTAACAAATGTCTTAACCGTCACCCTTACATAAATGCGTATTACGTGTTTAGTCTATCCACCTTATTTTTCAGCGCAGAAGTACAGTGTTTTCTGTGAATGTGCAAGACTTCTGATTTATTAGCCGCTATAGAGAAATAATGAGAAGAATATCAAAGTGCAGTAAACAGTAAAAATAAGGTGGATAGGCATGTGTATTGTGGGATTACAAATCTATAAAATGTTGTAAAGATAATGACATTCTAAGGAGATCAAGTCTTGCAGCCCAGGTATTTACTTCCTAACCATTTGGCGTGACAAGCTCAAGGCACAGCATGTATTTGCATGAACAATGTGAAAGGCATTATCTGCTGCCACAGAGAATTTGGTTTAGCGCTAGCTTTACAACAGTCTCAGCATAACTCAGAGCTAGAGGAACAGAACAAAGAGCTCCGTGTTAGAGTATCTTCTTTGACTAAGAAATTGAACCGCAACAAAGCTGCAGCAAAAACTGATGTGGATGAAGCTAGTCAGTCTGATTTATATCTTGATTTTCAAGCTTTCTTTGAAACAGATGTAGCCATCCAATCAGTAACTGATGTGCCTGTAGATTCAGTGAAGGTATGTGGTGCTAGGAGAAGATCTCAGGGAATTGAAGGAATTGAAAGTGTTCCTCCAAACTCTTCTGTTGTCCAAATAAAAACTGCTGCCAAAGCGCTAGGACCTAAAGATATAGAGAGACTATCCCAGAGCTTACCCTCAGCATACACAAATTTTTTTCTGAATTTAGACGAGCACTGATCAGCAAAATGCGTCTCTACGACATGTCGTTGACAGAAGTCACACAGCTGATGTCACAAATTCTTACTGAATCTGAATTCAACAGTTTTGAATCTGCTGTTACTTCTGAACTACAACATGTCAGTAAAGGCGATTTGAGAGAAGGTGTTTTGAACATTTTAAAGAATATCATTGGACCCAAAATAGACTGGTCCAGAATCACTAACTGTGTGCAAAGGAAAGAAGAAACTGTGAGTGAATACATTGAAAGGTTTTGTCAGTCAGCTATAACTTACAGTGAAATAGTTGATGATTCTGAATGTGTGCTAGATGACAAGGGACCCTTAGTCCGCATCTGGTCAGATGGCCTTTTAGCTGAGTACAGAAAAGCCTTGCCATTCCTAGATCTAACTTGGTCTAACAAAACCCTCAGAAGTAACCTAGACAGCTTAGCTACATGGGAAAGAGATGCTGATGTTAAGGCAAAAGTGAGAGTAGCAGCAGCTACGTTTAGTACAACAAATCAAGACAATAGATGGCCTAAAAGAGAAGATAAATGCCACTACTGTGAAAGATCAGGTCACTGGGAGAAAGAGTGTAGGGTGTGTACTCAGGCTCTTCTAAAAGCACAAAAAGAACAGGAAAAAAACTAATTGTTGGGGCTGTGAGTAACTACCTTTCCATCACAATGACAAAAGAATTTTTGTGAAAGGTAGCATACAAGAGAAAGAGATTGACTTTTTGCTTGATACAGGTGCAGAAATTACAGTAATTCCTACAAAATTGGCTTAAGGTTTAAACATCCCATACAAGAAAACTAAACTTTGTTTAACTGGTGTAATAGGTGAAGATTCTGTTTTGTATGAAACTCCGTCCATAGAGGTACAGTTAGGCCCAAAGACTCTGACTACAAAATTGCTATGTGCTCCATTAAATGCAGGTGCAATTCTAGACATATATCTACTCAGACAAGTACATCTAACTTTAGACATGTCCTCAGAATCTGCTAGCATAAAAATTTCCTCAGCACAAGTTTCTACCAATAATGCAACCACTCCTGAGTATGCTTTCTTACATCCAATTTGGGCTAAAGACAAGAATGATTGCGTTTTTTTGACAGGTGTAGAACCTGTCAAATTGACAGGAACTCCAGCTCCTGTTACCAAACAATACCCGATCAATAAGGAAGCTATACAGGGAATCAAACCTATTGTAGAAAAATTGCTGAAGCAAGGAGTGCTAGTTAAAACCAACAGTCCATGTAACTCACCCATATGGCCCATCAAGAAATCCAATGGGACATGGAGACTCACCATAGACTACAGAGTAGCCAATAAACATATTGATAAAATCACCCCCTTAGTAGCAGATCCATCCGATCATTTTTAGGAACAGCAGGTTACTGTAGACCTTGGATTGAAGACTATGCCTTGATTGCTCAGCCTCTCTATGACTTGTTGAAAGGCCAGGTTAAAGATTCTGATACTGTTTGTATGGAAGAAATTCATCTCAAAGCGTTCAATTATTTGAAGAGAGCACTATGTCAAGCACCAGCATTAGGAATTGCACAATCTGATAGGCCCTTTGTGCTTTATATCCATGAACACTTAGGCTTTATGACTGCATGTCTAATACAAGATCATGGGGGCAGTTTACGCCCCATTCATTACCATTCTGGTAAACTTGACATAGTCGCTCAAGGGATGGGCCCATGTCTTAGAGCAGTGCAGGCAGTTCATCTAGCTTTTCAGGCTTCATCAGGAATGGTGTTAGGACGGACAGTAAACGTAAGATGCCCTCATGCGGTGTCTGCACTAATGAATCAAGCAAAAGTCACTTCTGTTACCTCCTTTCGTTGGGGAACTTGGTTAACAACTCTCACAGCCCCGAACATTGTTTTACAGCGTGCGCCAGTCACGAACCTATCCTGATGTATGATGTCTACAATGACTGAAGTTGTGTTAGAGGACAAAGGAGAAATGATTCACGATTGTGTTACACTTACATATGCAGCTACGAGTAAAATAAAAGAAACTCCTATAGAGAACGCAGAATTGGAGTTGAAACGAAGGGGTTCGTTGGTGTATATTAATATCAACTTGAATGGGTGCGAAACACAGCAGGCAGTCGGTCAGAACTGATGAGATGGGTTTAATGTGTGGTTCTGTAACAATTGAACAAGAAAGGATAAACTTATTAATATATACATAAAGATATTTCACAAACATAAACATACATTTAAAATATAAAACAGTATAAAGTAACATTAATAAAGCATTGCTAAACCATATTGAGTGAGACTATTCTGTGAATTTGCACAAGAGGGCGCTACTAGCGCATGAATGCCTTTTAAACGTGCATGCGATGTGCATGTGAAAAGCAGCTGATCACAATCTTCCGAAATAACGCTTACATTCAACAATAATGAGATGTGCAAAGTATATACAAGCACCTTAAATCAGCATAACACTCCAGAATACACCAAATCAAGCAGGGAATACAAGTTGTACGTGCTAACTGGCTATGTCCATAACATGAGAATAAACAGCCGATCTCTTAACAATAAACAGGAAATGCAGACAATAAGCACTTACTTTACATGCGCACACTGTAACCCAATATGAACTTGCATTCTGTGATGATAAAGCACTGATGATTGAGTTAGAATGCAGCCGCTGATCTCGTCACTCTCTCGCGTGCACAGCACCTACTCTCTATTTTGCTGACTAATTTGCTTCAGCGCTGATGACGTTGCGGTAACCTCAAGCACTGGGATTGGTCAGAATCATCCGGGACGTTATGATAACCTGGCCTTTTGTACAGGAGTTGTTTGTTGATGGTTCAGCTCAAGTCATTAACAGACGAGCAGGCTATACAGTTACTTCCATCGCTGAAGTGGTAGCTTCAGGTCGGCTTCCAGATCATTTTTCAGCTCAAGCTGCAGAACTAGTTGCCTTAACTAGAGCATGCATGCATAGTTTCTAACTTCTGCTGGATCCCCCATTAAGCATGCTGGATTAGTGAAAGATCTAATGTTTGCCATGAAACTTCCAAAGAAATTAGCGGTGATCAAAGTGAAAGCACATCTAACAACTAATACTACGGAAGCTAAAGGTAATGCTCTTGCTGATGTAGCTGCTAAACAGGCTTGTTCCTTTGCCACTGTACAAGTGTGTTCAGGTAGTACAGCACAGAAGACAATTCTGCCTCCTGAATCAATAATTGATCAAAGATGTTCCTCTATATGAAGCATGGACATGGTTAGACAAAGAAGCCACAGTGGATTCATCTGGCTGCTGGACCAAAGAGGGGAAGTATGTCGCTCCCGAATCACTGCTGCCATATTTGGCTCAACAAATACACAATTTGGGTCACAGTGGTCCAGCAACGATGAATCACAGGTTCTCAAATCAATGGTGGAATCCAAAATTCAGAAATGTAGCCACCAAAACAGTCAAAAGATGTGTTACATGTCAGAAAAATAATGATGTGCCAGCAACACCTACAGCAGCAGCACATACCCCAGCTCCACCAGGACCATTTCGTCACCTGCAAGTTGATTACATATCATTGCCTCCTTGTAAGGGAAAAACTGATGTTTTGGTAGGATAGAAGCTTATCCAACAGGGCGTGTCATTGATTTCATTCCCAGATGGGGATTACCAGATTACATTGACTCAGATTCAAGGTACACACTTCACAGGACAGGTAGTCAAGGAAGTGTCTAAAATGTTGAATCTTGAAAAAGTTGAACCTTCACTGCCCCTACAGGCCACAAACATCAGGACAGGTTGAGAGAGCGAACAAAACAATCAAAACCAGGCTAAGCAAAATGCATCAGGAAGGATTACCATGGGTCGAGGCGCTGCCAGCGGTACTGTGTAGTATGAGAGCGTCACCTAACAGATTAGTAGGACTGAGCCCTCATGAGATTATTACAGGACACCCAATGCAGATGCCAGGTGTGATTGATCTTAGAAATGCTGATGTACACATTGCCTCAGATGCTCTGATCACTTACTGTGAAAACCTCACAAAGGCAGTACAGAGTGCCAGAGAAAAGAGTTGAGTCGTGTTGGCAGACTCCACCAGAAGGTGGACACACGATCATCCCAGGTCAGTGGGTCATGATAAAGTCATTCAGAAACAAGCCATTAGAGCCTAAGTGGCATGGACCACATCAAGTGATGTTGATTACAGCAGCTGCAGTGTTGTGTCAGGGAAGGAAAACCTGGACTCATGTGTCACATTGTTGTTCCCCCACGTACAGGGATAGGATAGGACACACGGACCAGTGAGGAGCCCGGGAAAGAACCGAATGAACAGGCTTCGGGGGCCAATCCTGTGGTGAAGATTACCTCATAGGCCTTCCCCCACCCACTAGTCCATCCTTACCTCACTGTTCTTTAGGTGTCGCAGAAATTAAGAAATAGGGAAAGAAGGAACAACAATAGCAGACTCAGATTGAACAGAGGATACAACCCTAGCGTTTCCAGTTTTTTTTTTTTAATAACAAATACTGCTCTGTTGTCTTTTGTTTTCTTTCCTACTCTGTGCAGATACCACTTGATGGCTGTCCCAAGACCCATACGCACCGACCTCCTCACCTGCGTATGAAGCCACAACCTCTAAAAGAAAACTAGACCAACTACCGAGCCAACTGTCACGGAAGAAAAATTAAATACACAATGCAGAGAATCACAAAAGGGAACTTCAGTCATCCATCAACATGATCAAGATTGCCGTACTAGTAATCATCATGGACGCCACACAAAGTGTAGACTCCAGAAACAACATATTCTTAGAGCTGATGAATATGTCAAGAAACACCTTGTTTGCTGGAAAGAACGTTGGCATGCCACATCCACCTTCGGTAGGAGCAGGCCCAGGTATGTGCTTCCTGACCATTTGGTGAGACAAGCTCAAGGCACAGCCATGCCTTTGCCTCTATAATGATGTGAAGGTATGGGCGATACTGTCAGACTGATTGGGTTAACATCTATGCATTTGAATGCTTTGATCTTCCTACTGGAAGTCAAACTATGTGTGAATGTTTACATAGTCTTAGTTCTCGTGAACAGCTACTGTTTGTGCTATTTGGGGTACTATTATCTACATAGTTGGTGGTAACTGCCTGTATTGTCTTTAGATGCTTTTGTTTTAGTGGTCACTTCTAAGGCTGTGTGTAAGGGCAACACCTTTAAGGACTGCCCACTGAATACCTATAAAACATCAATGTACACTGACTTGGATGACTACAGCTACCGACAGCATGTGTTCTCAATAAAGAGTAACTTCTGCTTAAAAGATGTCTCCTGGTCTCTGCTTCGACGAGGAAAAAGTCTCCTACACTATGAACTACTTGTCTGAGATGGGTTTTTGCATTTTAGCAATTTTAGCAGATCTGTGTGGACGGGGATAGTTTTGATGATGTTTTCATCTATACAATGAAAAAACTTTGCAGTTTTTAGAACACTGTTGTCGTGTAAACGTACCCCGTGTGTGATTAAAACAAATAAACCCCTGGTTTAAGGCTTAAGCTAGTCCTAGACTAAAAAGCATGTTTGAACTGTTTTAACTGAAAGCAACTTGTCTTGCACTGACATATCTAAATGGTAGATATAACATTTTGTGATAAAACATTTTGTGACATACTTGTCCGCAAGCTGTTTTATTTAAGTCATTCTGTGGTTGAAACTTTGATTAAGTGATTACATTAGAGATGGTTTAATTTCAGTAAGTTGTACTGTATCTTTCAGCATACTTATTGATGTTCATTCATGTGTATTTTGTGTTGTTATAGCAGAAAAAAGGAAGATAACAGGTTCACGTGCCACTTGACCTGAAGCACTCAATACTTAGTTGGGGCTCCTTTTGCCTGAATTATTGCAGCAATGCGGCGTGGCATGGAGTTGATCAGTCTGTGGCACTGCTCAGGTGTTATAAGAGCCCAGGTTGCTCTGATAGTGGCCTCCAGCTCTTCTGCATTGTTGGGTCTAGCATATCGCATCTTCCTCTTCACAATACCCCATAGATTTTCTATGGGGTTAAGGTCAGGCGGGTTTGCTGGCCAATTAAGAACAGGGATACCATGGTCCTACCCACTGGTAGCTTTGGCACTGTGTGCAGGTGCCAAGTCCTGTTGGAAAATGAAATCTGCATCTCCATAAAGTTGGTCAGCAGCAGGAAGCATAAAGTGCTCTAAAACTTCCTGGTATACGGCTGCGTTGACCTTGGACCTCAGAAAACACAGTGGACCAACACCAGCAGATGACATAGCACCCCAAACCATCACTGACTGTGGAAACTTTACACTGGACCTCAAGCAACGTGGACTGTGTGCCTCTCCTCTCTTCCTCCAGACTCTGGGACCCTGATTTCCAAAGGAAATGCAAAATTTACTCTCATCAGAGAACATAACTTTGGACCACTCAGCAGCAGTCCAGTCCTTTTTGTCTTTAGCCCAGGCGAGACGCTTCTGACGCTGTCAGAGTGGCTTGACACAAGGAATGCGACAGCTGAAACCCATGTCTTGCATACGTCTGTGCGTAGTGGTTCTTGAAGCACTGACTCCAGCTGCAGTCCACTCTTTGTGAATCTCCCCCATATTTTTGAATGGGTTTTGTTTCACAATCCTCTCCAGGGTGCGGTTATCCCTATTGCTTGTACACTTTTTTCTACCACATCTTTTCCTTCCCTTCACCTCTCTATTAATGTGCTTGGACACAGAGCTCTGTGAACAGCCAGCCTCTTTTGCAATGACCTTTTGTGTCTTGCCCTCCTTGTGCAAGGTGTCAATGGTCGTCTTTTGGACAACTGTCAAGTCAGCAGTCTTCCCCATGATTGTGTAGCCTACAGAACTAGACTGAGAGACCATTTAAAGGCCTTTGCAGGTGTTTTGAGTTAATTAGCTGATTAGAGTGTGGCACCAGGTGTCTTCAATATTGAACCTTTTCACAATATTCTAATTTTCTGAGATACTGAACTTGGGATTTTCCTTAGTTGTCAGTTATAATCATCAAAGTTAAAAGAAATAAACATTTGAAAAATATCAGTCTGTGTGTAATGAATGAATATATTATACAAGTTTCACTTTTTGAATGGAATTATTGAAATAAATAATCTTTTTGATGATATTCTAATTATATGACCAGCACCTATATACTTCTATGATAACTGGAATATATGTAACAGAATTAATGATAATGTGTGTTTGAAAAGATTGTTTATAAAGCTGTTTATATCTAAACAACTCTCTCTAGATTAGCGGCAGTGTGAACAGATTTGAATGTCACTTTTTAATTTTTGTTAAAGGTTTCATATACGGGCAAATCACTGTCATTTAGGAATTAGATCTTGTGGCTAATGAAATCGAGAATGCGATCTTTCAAAGATCAACTGTGCAGCTTCGTGCTCTCTCTCTCTCGATATCTGATGTATATGAGTAGCGAAGGCTTTTCATTGCATTTATTCCTATAATATTCATGAGGTGAGACGTCTCTATTTAAGGCTATGCTTCTCGAACTTCACCCACCCATCACACTAGAACCGTTTTCGGGAACCAAAACGTAGAAATCTTGCATGGTTCCAGTTCTTAAAAAAACCCAACTACCTAGGGCTCGGTTCCCAGGCCTAATTGCGCTACAGCGCCCCACTGCTCAAACCGCGTTATTGCAGGCCCTTCAAATAGGTCATGTGAGATCAAAAGACTATTTGTCAACAATTTTTTATTGTCGACGTTGTTGATAATGTCGACTAATCGTTTCAGCCCCAGTCGGTGCCATTATTTTGCTTCAAGATGCAGAACAGTATTGTTTATTTCTAGGGCACGTTTATAAAAGCTACTTAAATGTCCTAACTGAACTAAGGCCTAATCCTGGCTTAGTCTAAGCCCTGTCTGTGAAACCAGGCCACAGACTCTGATGTGCAGCACTGTCATATTTTACATGCATGCAGCTCACAATATGTCATTCTCAGTGTCTCAAACTGGCAGAATTCGCAACAAATGCTGCTCCACATGGAATGCAGGTCAGCGCATACATAATTTTTTAACATTTTTAATAATAATTGTTTAATCAGCATATCTGGTTATAAAAGGAAGAAACATACCTGAAGGAACAAAGTCATCATCATCATTCTGATCTTCATCATCCTCCTCCTCCTCCTCCTCATGGCTCTGTTGTTGTTCCTCTTCTGTGTTTTTTTCTATTCTGCTCCCTTCATCATCATCCTCATCATTCCCTTCATCATCATCATCATCATCATCATCCTCATTATTCCAATCATCCTCCTCCTCATGTTTCTGTTGTTGTTCCTCTGCTGTGGTTTTTTCTCCTCTGCTGTCGATCAGGTTCCTGCAGTCCACCAGTCTGACGGAGCACATCTTCAGCGGCGTCTGCAGCATCTGCTGTTCTCCAGCGTTACAGTCAGAGGTTTGATCAGCGGATCCATGATCCTGAGCGTCAGTATAACACAGTAAAGTGAGGCTGAGCTCTGAGTCCTGTGTGTCTCTGGATCTCCAGACTGAATCCTGAGCTTCTGTCCCGTCAGTCACACACACTGAAACCTTCTCCAGATCCTGACAAACACAAATAAAGAACAACCTGTTGATATTAGCCTCATTACTCATTATATTGGTGATGAGATTAGCATATTTTGCTGCTGGTTTAATTTGAGATGTGCATAAGAAGTGAGAAGCTAACTAAACTTTGGTTTGATTGATCTGAAGGATGAAATGAGCCGCTCAAACCTCTCTGTTGGGTTTGTCTCCTCTTTCTCTCAGCTTTGCCTCCAGTGACGCCACCTCTTTCTTCAGCTGACAGATTTCACTGATGAAATCCTCAATATCCAGCATGGACAGATCAGTTCCTACTGATTTACAGCAGATCACATCCATCTGCGCTTTCATGCTCAACATCTGAACACAAACACATCATCATTACTAAAAGACGCATTGATAATGAACTGAAAATTAAAGCTTCAAGCAGCAATGAAAGGCCCCTCGCACACCGCCACCCAATGGCTTTAGGAAAACAGAGCATGGTGGGCAATATACATTTAAGTGTATATAAATATAGGAGGACTATGTCAGTCATTTGTGTTTGCCACAATTCCTGCTACCAGCTGGTGGCGATATAACTATAATTAAATTTTGGCAGTTTTGTAAATGTCTTCAGAACAGGACTCTTCTCAAACATGTGAAGTTTGGGGCAGATCGGACATTGTATGCCAGAGTTACAACAACTTCCCGTTTGGTGGCGTTAATCAGCACTTAGCCATGTGTTACATGATTTAACGTGTTTCTAACATGTTTTACTTAATGGCATATTTAAATATGTTTCTGGGAGTGAATTACAGCATAAAGCATGCCATTTCCTGTTGTCAACAGGTGGCGCTATGAC
Source organism: Elopichthys bambusa (assembly GCA_037101425.1). NCBI lineage: Eukaryota > Metazoa > Chordata > Actinopteri > Cypriniformes > Xenocyprididae > Elopichthys > Elopichthys bambusa. Next base: position 39,719,908 of record CM074436.1, on the reverse strand, counting down.
TAACTGAATATTGGCATGTACAGTATCTCACAGAAGTGAGTACACCCCTCACATTTTTGTAAATATTTTATTATATCTTTTCATGTGACAACACTGAAAAAACACATACTAACTCGTTAGCGTTACAAGGTCTCAGGTGTGAATGGCGAGCAGGTGTGTTAAATTTGGTGTTATCGCTCTCACTCTCTCATACTGGTCACTGGAAGTTCAACATGGCACCTCATGGCAAAGAACTCTCTGAGAATCTTAAAAAATGAATTGTTGCTCTACATAAAGATGGCGTAGGCTATAAGAAGATTGCCAAGACCCTGAAACTGAGCTGCAGCACGGTGGCCAAGACCATACAGCGGTTTAACAGGACAGGTTCCACTCAGAACAGGCCTCGCCATGGTCGACCAAAGAAGCTGAGTGCACGTGCTCAGCGTCATATGCAGAGGTTGTGTTTGGGAAATAGACGTATGAGTGCTGCCAGTATTGCTGCAGAGGTTGATAGGGTGGGGGGTCAGCCTGACAGTGCTCAGATCATACGCCGCACACTGCAACAAATTGGTCTGCAAGGCTGTCGTCCCAGAAGGAAGCCTCTTCTAAAGATGATGCTCAAGAAAGCCTGCAAACAGTTTGCTGAAGACAAAGGTTAAAGGTGACCTGAGGGTAAAGGTGATGGACTGGCCAAGCATGTCTCCAGACCTAAACCCTATTGGAGGAGCGCAAGGTCTCTAACATCCACCAGCTCTGTAATGTCGTCATGAAGGAGTGGAAGAGGATTCCAGTGGCTCCAGAACTTAAGGCAGTGCTGGAAAATAATGGTGGCCACAGAAAGTATTGACACTTTGGACATTTTCACTTAGGGGTGTACTAACTTTTGTGGCCAGCGGTTTTATTGGCTGACATTAATGGCTGTGTGTTGAGTTATTTTGAGGGGACAGCAAATGTACACTGTTATACAAGCTGTACACTCACTACATGATAGCAAAGTGTCAGTTCTTCAGTGTTGTCACATGAAAAGACATAAAATATTTATAAAAATGTGAGGGGTGTACTGTGACATACTGTAGAAGTCTTCAGGCCAGGACTCTTCTCAAACATGTGAAGTTTGGGGCAGATCAGACATTGTATGCCTGAGTTACAACAACTTCCTGTTTCATGACGAAACATCAAATTTTGTCAGGCCGCCACGGGCACGCCCTTCAGCGGAAACTCTAGGTCTTCGCATTTAACATCGCAAAGGCCTTTAGATTAGACTGACAAAATATGATGTTTTGTCTGATAAAATCTCTGGGAGGAGTTCATTAAAGTACAATGTCTGGAAATGGCACTGCAAAAATTTGGCAGAGAAAATTCAAAATATCTCACTTCTATAACTCTAAATGTCTAATTATTCTTCAGCAGTGATGCCATAGAAATGTACAGAGCTACCGCAAAAACAGAAGGTCAAAGACAATATTATAAAGATGGCGGCGCGCGTGTTTCTCTGGCGCATAAGGTCTATAGAGTCTTGTTGCACTCTTACTTCAATTAAAACTGTTGATAACAGCAAATTCATCTTTCAGAGCCAAGCTACTGTAACATACGAATAAGGTTAGCCAACCGTATTATAGATTGTTACTCTCACAATTTCCTCTGATAATGAATGTTCGCACACATCTATAGTAAGCTATTACTTCATGTATGAAAATTAACATTAGACACTTCTACAAGCAACTACCTCAGATGTTGGTGTTTGCTAGCATCAGGGTTAATATCGTTTCATACACACGCCGAACCACTGATTCGAAACAAAAATTAGTAAAGCTTCGAAGCTTCATGAAATCACCCATCACTAGATATGCAATCAAAAATATCTTAATTTGTGTTCTAAAGATACAGAGACAATCACTCACTGCTCTTTAATAACTTTAATAAGGATTCTATTTAATTTATACAAATAAATATGTTGGATTGAAAGAATAATGTTGTATGAAAGTTGTTATAAAGAATGAATATATTATTCACTGAAAAGATAACTACATTATTATGAAAAGTGTCTGTATTGCATGTTCAAATTTTAACATCATTCATATTAACAGGTTAACAGATGTTTTCTCCAGGAGTATATATTGGGTTTGTACATTTTAGTGAAATTCTTAATTAATGCACTACAATTTAACTACATTTTAGTCAGCAAAATCTAAAGTTTTATATTTAGTCGACTAAAACTAGACAAACTATTAAATATGACTAAGACTAAATGGCATTTTAGTTAAAAGACTATGACTAAAACTAATTAAGAATAATAAGACATTGTTATGGTTGCCGTATCAAAACCACCCCTTACGAAAATTAACCATGGTTTTACTACAAATAGACCAAAACACCATGTTATAGTTAAACCATAGTTACCACAAATTAACCATGATTTTACCGCACGAAGCAGAGTTTAAACATCGTGTTTGTAGTAAAACTAGTTAATGGTAATCAAACACGGTGTCAGTTACTATACTCTTTTTCATAAGGCGAGACGCCGAGGAAAACCTTCATTAAATTCATTTAAAAATAGAGACAGAAAAGTAACAACAAATAAAGCACACAAACAGCTAAAACACATAAATAATGTTACACAAATGAAACGCTCACCGTCTGAGGGCTCCAGTCCTTCTTTCTTCAGTGGTTTTACCGGTAGACTAAAGAAAGCCACAGCGCCTCCTACAGCACGAGTGATGGAGTTTGAAGAAAAGAAGGTCCGGCTGCTTAGAGCTTCACCAAACCTAATTTCTCTGATTAAAATACGTATTTCAGTGGCGTTGCCAAGAGACGTATATATACGGTCATATCTTTACATAATTATTAAAGAAAGACATCAATAAAAAAAATGTTAGTCAATCATCCAGTAAATGGAAATAATCATGTACCATTTTTTTTGTCACTGGTTATCTTACTTCTTTTGCAATATTAAAGGTTTTTATGATTTTTTTTTTTTACAGCACATGCAGTCAGAGTTACAGAAAAATAATGATAATGCAACAAATTTGTGTTTTATTTATTTTAATCACGTTTGTTAAAATGGTGAGTGAATGATGTCAGTTCATTTGCACAACCATGTATTTGCTATAATGAAAATATTTGAGTTATAAACAAGTAATGATGCAATCCTTTAAATCTTAATTCTAGAGTCTAGCACAGTTCAATGGAAGTAAAATTATGTCAAATGTGACACGTTTTATTTAATGTGACAGAAAAAAAGTGACATACATATAAGATCCATATTCTTCAGTTATAATTAAGAGATTAAAAGGTTATATTTGGCATACAATCAAAGACTCAATTTAGCCACACCTGCCCAAAGGAGGACTGACCATGAGAAAGAAAAGTTAGAATCACAAAATATTGTGCTATTTTATGCAAAAGAACTAAGAGGAAGGTGACAAACCACTGACAGTAACAACAGTGACAACTTTCATTCATTTTACAAAATGGCTGCTGCAAGGAATCAAACCATATGTTGTCAATAAGGTATTCTCACTAAATTAAGTATTTTAATCCATTTGTATTCTAGTGTTTTTTAATTCCCTAACAATAAAGCAGATCATACCAGTGAAATATGAAATCATGAGATTAATGAGAATATTTCTGACAGTGGGCCTCTTTCTTCATAGATCCTCAAGAAATAGAAAAAGAGAAGTGATGTCATCAGTGTGATTTTTATTTCAAAATAAGAGTTTTTGTTAAACTGTAACAACTCAAGGGGACCACTACTTTCAATATACAGTATGTTTTATAATATTTGTTTGGCATTTTGTTTTGTTTTTGTCATTTACATAATATATTTGATAGTTATGCATACATTATTGTACTTTAAATGTTAGAAAAACCTGTTTCTGACCTCAAAGTAAAGCACTTTCCCTCTGTACGTGACTGTGGAGACGAGAGCTTCTGTGGTGCTCGGAATCTATATAATTAATTAAAAACAAATATTGTCACATTGACGGCTCAAGAAGGTGTAATTGTTCAGATAACATTGTTTCATTTTAAAATATAAAGAAATTGTAGTACTAAAGTGTTTTTCAAGTGTAATATTTCTATAAAGGCTAGGGACAGAAAAGTGGACATTTCTGTAGAAAGACCCATATCTATGTTTTATATATATATATATATATATATATATATATATATTATATATATACACACATACATACATACATACATACACATACATATATAATTACATGATGAAGCTATGATGATTCTGGGTCGGCGTGTTTCTTCTGGTGAGTCTGAAGACCCCATTTAAAAGTGAATCTCTCTCCGCAGATGGAGCAGCGGTAAGGTTTCTCTCCTGTATGCATTCGCTCATGGACCTTCATGGCGCTTGAACGAGCAAAAGCCTTGTCGCAATGTGAGCATTTAAAAGGTTTTTCTCCTGTATGAGTCCTCTGATGTATTTTTAAGTCACTTAGCATATAAAAACCCTTCCCACAATCACTACAGCGATACGGTCTTTCTCCAGTGTGAACTCTCAGATGAACTTTGAAAGAATATGGACTTGCAAAGCTCTTCCCGCAGTAGGAGCACAGGTACGGTTTCTCTCCGGTGTGAATCCTCTCATGGGTTTTCCGGTGAGTTGAATGATGGAAACGTTTCTCACAGTGTGAACACTGATACGGTTTGAAATCAGAATGTATTATTTGGTGTGACTTTAGAGAAGTTGAGTTTGTAAAGGTTTTCCCACATTCACTGCACTGGTACGGCCTCTCATTGGTGTGTATGAGGAGATGTTTCTTCAGAGCTGATCCGAGATTGTAGCTCTTGTCGCAGTGAGGGCACTGAAACGGCCCCTCATTGGTGTGAAGGAGTAGATGGTTCTTCAGATGGGATCCCTGGTTGAAGCTCTTGTCGCAGTGAGGGCACTTGTACGGCTTTTCGCCCGTGTGGACTCTCTTATGCATTGAAAGATGTGGTTTGGTGCGGAAATACTTGTTACACACATTGCATTGTAAAGTCTTTTCACTGTGTGTGTTTATATGAGCTCTCATACTATAAAGAGTGGTGAAAAAATCCTTCCCGCACTGTTCGCAGCGAAACTCCTTCTTCACGCTGTGCTCTTTTGAATGAAGTTTCCTCTCTTCTAAATTAGGAAAGCGGAGGTCGCATATCTTGCAGGGGAAGTCTTTCTGTTCTGAGTGTTTTCTCTTACGTCTCGCTAAAGTTTCCGGTTTGCTGAATGTTTTTCCACAGGAGAAACTCTTCATTGTCCGTCGCTCTTTGGATGTAGAGGCAGTTTCTCCATCAGAAGATGAACCAGCGTTGTCATCTGAAAGGAACATAATGGGCATAAAATATCTAGCATTTTCAATAACATCTAGAGCTGAACAATCAGTCAAAATAAAATTTAAATTGCTATGTCTTAGTGCGGTTATCAAACTGCAAAGGCTGCACAGTAAATTCCCCAGTGTTAAATTAACACCGCTCGGTGTTCATATGGGAACCACCAGAGTGTTAAAAGTAACACTGAAGCTGTGATAGTGTTAAGTGATTAAGTGATTGAGTGATGATTGTTTGATTATTGATGACACCTGATGATAATGATCAGAATCACTGAAGAAAAGAGATACACCAGAACTACAACTGACTTCTAGCCTCAGCCTAAACCCCGGGATACACTGCACAATTTTTGGCTGTCCCAGATGACCAAAGATAGCCTACGATCATTTTCTGACAGTGTCAGAAATTCAGCATCATCAACGCACAGTGTGTTTGCTGCTACGACCTACGTCTACTGACCAGCCAATGAAAATGCGACATGTAATCAACACGACATGGAGCTAAAACTTAAAACTGCTTATCTCAAGCTAGTCTTCAGCACAAACTACAAATGCCAAAAAATGATTCAACATGGTCTTTGTGTTTACCACTAACGCATGCTGATGACGTTTTAATCTTCTATAGAAATGTGCAACGTAGCCTACGAGTCAGTCTACATGCTTGTCGTACCCAAGTTTAATAGATCCATGTTGCAGATTGTGATTTGTAATGATCTTATAAGATTGCTAAAATCATGCAGTGTATCGCGGGCTTTAGGCTGGCCACACACTTGAAGATTTTAAGCCCGATGTGCAACCCCCAACGATCTGGGGGATGTGGCCTGATTCGAGGCTTCTCTTAACTGACTTTTTGTCCAAAAAGGAGAACCAGCTGACAATGTTGATGATCCTCCATTCGTTTTTCTTCAGAAGTAACACTTGATCTCGCGAGTCTCCTAGAGATCTCATCTCGCTGTGAAAGTGTTACAACTGACAGGTGTGTGGTCTCTCAGTCTGGATAAATCTTCTAGTGTATGAATTTGGAGGATTATAAAGAAACTGCCCTTTACACTATATTGCCAAAAGTATTGGGACACCCCTCCAAATCATTGAATTCAGGTGTTCCAATCACTTCCATGGCCACAGGTGTATAAAATCAAGCTAAAAATCAATCTAACATTTGTGCAAGAATGGGTCACTCAGGAGCTCAGTAAATTCAAGCGTGGTACCGTGATAGGTTGCCACCTGTGCAATAAGTCCATTCGTGAAATTTCCTCACTACTAAATATTCCACGGTCAACTGTTAGTGTATCATAAAGTGGAAGCAATTGGGAACAACAGCAACTCAGCCATGAAGTGGTAGACCACGTAAAATCACAGAGTGGGGTCAGCGCATGCTGAGGCACACAGTGCACAGAAGTCACCAAAGTTCGGCAGAGTCAATAGCCACAGACCTCCAAACTTTGTGTGGCCTTCAGATTAGCTCAAGAGCAGTGTGTAGAGAGCTTCATGGAATGGGTTTCCATGGCCGAGCAGCTGCATCCAAGCCTTACATCACCAAGTGCAATGCAAAGCGTCGGATGCAGTGGTGTAAAGCACACCACCACTGGACTCTAGAGCAGTGGAGATGTGTTCTCTGGAGTGACGAATCACGCTTCTCTGTCTGGCAATCCGATGGACGAGTCTGGGTTTGGCGGTTTCCAGGAGAACAGTTCTTGCCTGACTGCATTATGCCAAGTGTAATGTTTGCTGGAGGGGGGATTATGGTGTGGGGTTGTTTTTCAGGGGTTGGGCTTGGACCCTTAGTTCCAGTGAAAGGAACTCTTAATGCTTCAGCATACCAAGACATTTTAGACAATTTCATGCTCCCAACTTTGTGGGAACAGTTTGGGGATGGCCCCTTCCTGTTCCAACATGACTGCGCACCAGTGCACAAAGCAAGGTCCATAAAGACATGCATGAGCAAGTTTGGTGTGGAGGAACTTGACTGGCCTGCACAGAGTCCTGACCTCAACCCGATAGAACACCTTTGGGATGAATTAGAGCGGAGACTGCAAGCCAGGCCTTCTTGTCCAACATCAGTGTCTGACCTCACAAATGCACTTCTAGAAGAATGGGTTCCCATTAACACACTCATAAAAATTCCCATAAACACACTCCTAAACCTTGTGGAAAGCTTTCCCAGAAGAGTTGAAGCTGTAATAGTGGCAAAGGGTAGGCCAACTCCATACTAAACCCTACAGATTAAGAATGGGATGTCATTAAAGTTCATGTGCACATGAAGGCAGGCGTCCCAAAACTTTTGGCAATATACTGTATGTCTGGCTCTCCCACAGTTTTAAAATTGGTTAAGAATTTGAAATAGTCTAGTGTGTCCCAGGCCTTAGAGGAAATCAACTGAAAAGATGCTAAATCTCTCTTATTACAAACTAGACTGTCATTTGTATACAATTCCTTTTGAGAATTAAAAGAGGTTTAATGTTGATGTTTTATTGGAAAATATTTCACCATTATGGTGATCAGTGTTCAATTTAGTTGGTGACATACTTTATGCTGCAATGCATGATGGGAGTCCCCAGCTCCCAGCATGCATTGCAGCATGAAGTATGTCACCATTGTTAAGATTCATATGCTGGACCCGGTTGCATGAAACCAAAAGTCTTAACCGTCACCCTTACCTAAATACATATTACGTGTTTAGTCTATCCACCTTATTTTTCAACGTGGAAGTACAGTGTTTTCTGTGAATGTGCGAGACTTCTGATTTATTAGCCGCTATAGAGAAATAATGAGAAGAATATCAAAGTGCAGTAAACAGTAAAAATAAGGTGGATAGGCATGTGTATGAACTATCTACTTGTCTGGGATGGGATTTTGGTCATTTTAGCAGATCTGTGTGGACGGGGATAGTTTTGATGATGTTTTCATCTGTACAACGAAAAAACTTTGCAGTTTTTAGAACACTGTTGTCGTGTAAACGTACCCTGTGTGTGATTAAAACGAATACACCCCTGGTTTTACAGACAAGGCTTAAGCTAGTCCTAGACTAAAAAGCATGTTTGAACTGTTTTAACTGAAAGCCACTTGTCTTGCACTGACATAACTTAAAATTTGTTTATCACGCCACATCAAAAAGCATCAAAACGGCATTTATTGTTTGAATTTCACAATAAAATGGACAGTTTGAAAGATGGCACTTTGTTTCTTATCGAAAGTAACAAAACACAGAGCTTATTGCGATTTTTGCTGGTTAAAAAATAGGTTAGGCTAAAAAGTATTACAGCGCGCCCCCTTTTGGATTGGAGTGTGGATCGCCTATATTCGTCGTCATACAGCATGAACCGAACCGTGATGGTTCGGGACAAATACATGTACCGTTACACCCCTAGTAATAGTGCATTTCTTTCTTTCTTTACTAACTATTGAGTTTATGGTCACTGAATGGCTTTCCTGAGGTAAATATAACATTTTGTGACATACTTGTTTGCAAGCTGTTTTATTTAAGTCATTCTGCGGTTGAAACTCTGATTAAGTGATTACTTTAGAGATGGTTTAATTTCAGTAAGTTGTACTGTATCTTTCAACAAACTTTTTGATGTTCATTCACCTTTATTTTTTCGTGTTGTAATAGCAGAAAAAAGGAAGATAACAGGTTCACGTGCCGCTTGACCTGAAGCGCTACAGCTATCTGTCACGCCACATTAAAAAGCACCAAAACCACATGTATTGTTTGAATCCCGTAGTAAAATTGACAGAATTGAAAAGCTGAGACTTTGTTTTATATCAAAAGTAACCTGATCTGTCTTATCTGTTGGCGAGTTGTCGGTGTCCTCTTTGCTCTGCTATGCATCTCTGCTATATGCATTTCTCGCTCATAGCAAACTAACGGTTGGAGCGGAGTGGTTTAACTGTTTTCAACCCAAGCCGTCAAACTGTCGTCGTCAGGGAAGGAACGCCATTCCGGACCGGAAGTAACTTTTCAGATTTTGATTTAAGATTACCACGACAAATAATTTTTTCTGTGTATTAACTTGCACGGACTAATTGTTCACCAAAAGACTAGTAATATGCGCTAACAAAGTAAGTAACAAACACTTTACAATAAGGTTCATTAGTTAACATCAGTTAACTACACTAACATGAACTAATAATAAACTGCATTTCTACAGCATTTATTAATCTTTGTTAATGACGTCTCTATTTAAGGCTATGCTTCTCGAACTTCACCCACCCACCAAACCAGAACCATTTTCGGAACCGAAACGTAGAAATCTTGCATGGTTCCGGTTCTTTATAAAAATAAAATAAATAAATAAATAAAAACAACTACCTAGGGCTCAGTTCTCAGGCCTAATTGCGCTACAGCGCCCCGCTGTTCAAATCGCGTTATTGCAGGCTGTTCAAATAGGTCATGTGAGATCAAAAGACTATTTGTCAACAATTTTTTTTATTGTCGACGTTGTCGATAATGTCGACTAATCGTTTCAGCCCCGGTCGGTGACATTATTTTGCCTCAAGATGCAGAACAGTATTGTTTATTTCTAGGGCACGTTTATAAAAGCTACTTAAATGTCCTAACTGAACTAAGGCCTAATCCTGGCTTAGTCTAAGCCCTGTCTGTGAAACCAGGCCACAGACTCTGATGTGCAGCACTGTCATATTTTACACGCATGCAGCTCACAATATGTCATTCTCAGTGTTTCAAACTGGCAGAATTCGCAACAAATGCTGCTCCACATGAATGCAGGTCAGCGCATACATAATATTTTAACATTTTAATAATAACTGTTTAATCAACATATCTGGTTATAAAAGGAAGAAACATACCTGAAGGAACAAAGTCGTCATCATCATTCTGATCTTCATCATCAACTTCATCATTATTCTGATATTCATCATCATCATCATCCTCCTCCTCCTCCTCATGTCTCTGTTGTTGTTCCTCTGCTGTGGTTTTTTCTCCTCTGCTCTCGATCAGGTTCCTGCAGTCCACCAGTCTGACGGAGCACATCTTCAGCGGCGTCTGCAGCATCTGCTGTTCTCCAGCGTTACAGTCAGAGGTTTGATCAGCGGATCCATGATCCTGAGCGTCAGTATAACACAGTAAAGTGAGACTGAGCTCTGAGTCCTGTGTGTCTCTGGATCTCCAGACTGAATCCTGAGCTTCTGTCCCGTCAGTCACACACACTGAAACCTTCTCCAGATCCTGACAAACACAAATAAAGAACAACCTGTTGATATTAGCCTCATTACTCATTATATTGGTGATGAGATTAGCATATTTTGCTGCTGGTTTAATTTGAGATGTGCATAAGAAGTGAGAAGCTAACTAAACTTTGGTTTGATTGATCTGAAGGATGAAATGAGCCGCTCAAACCTCTCTGTTGGGTTTGTCTCCTCTTTCTCTCAGCTTTGCCTCCAGTGACGCCACCTCTTTCTTCAGCTGACAGATTTCACTGATGAAATCCTCAATATCCAGCATGGACAGATCAGTTCCTACTGATTTACAGCAGATCACATCCATCTGCGCTTTCATGCTCAACATCTGAACACAAACACATCATCATTACTAAAACACGCATTGATAATGAACTGGAAATTAAAGCTTCAAGCAGCAATGAAAGGCCCCTCGCACACCGCCACCCAATGGCTTTAGGAAAACAGAGCATGGTGGGCAATATACATTTAAGTGTATATAAATATAGGAGGACTACGTCAGTCATTTGTATTTGCCACAATTCCTGCTACCAGCTAGTGGTGATATAACTATAATAAAATTTTGGTAATTTTGTAGAAGTCTTCAGGCCAGGACTCTTCTCAAACATGTGAAGTTTGGGGCAGATCGGACATTGTATGCCCGAGTTACAACATCTTCCTGTTTCATGACGAAACATCAAATTTTGTCAGGCCGCCACAGACACGCCCTTCAGCGGAAACTCTAGGTCTTCGCATTTAACGTCGCAAAGGCCTTTAGATTAGACTGACAAAATATGATTTGTCTGATAAAATCTCTGGGAGGAGTTCATTAAAGTACAATGTCTGGAAATGGCACTGCAAAAATTTGGCAGAGAAAATTCAAAATATCTCACTTCTATAACTCTAAATGTCTAATTATTCTTCAGCAGTGATGCCATAGAAATGTACAGAGCTACCGCAAAAACAGAAGGTCAAAGACAATATTATAAAGATGGCGGCGCGCGTGTTTCTCTGGCGCATAAGGTCTATAGAGTCTTGTTGCACTCTTACTTCAATTAAAACTGTTGATAACAGCAAATTCATCTTTCAGAGCCAAGCTACTGTAACATACGAATAAGGTTAGCCAACCGTATTATAGATTGTTACTCTCACAATTTCCTCTGATAATGAATGTTCGCACACATCTATAGTAAGCTATTACTTCATGTATGAAAATTAACATTAGACACTTCTACAAGCAACTACCTCAGATGTTGGTGTTTGCTAGCATCAGGGTTAATATCGTTTCATACACACGCCGAACCACTGATTCGAAACAAAAATTAGTAAAGCTTCGAAGCTTCATGAAATCACCCATCACTAGATATGCAATCAAAAATATCTTAATTTGTGTTCTGAAGATGAACGAAGGTCTTACGGGTGTAGAACGACAGTGAGTAATTAATGACAGATTTCTCATTTTTGGGTGAACTAACAATTTAATATCAATCAAACAACAAAAGACAGAGACAATCACTCACTGCTCTTTAATAACTTTAATAAGGATTCTATTTAATTTATACAAATAAATATGTTGGATTGAAAGAATAATGTTGTATGAAAGTTGTTATAAAGAATGAATATATTATTTACTGAAAAGATAACTACATGTAGTTATTATGAAAAGTGTCTGTATTGCATGTTCAAATTTTAACATCATTCATATTAACAGGTTAACAGATGTTTTCTCCAGGAGTATATATTGGGTTTGTACATTTTAGTGAAGTTCTTAATTAATGCACTACAATTTAACTACATTTTAGTCAGCAAAATCTAAAGTTTTATATTTAGTCGACTAAAACTAGACAAACTATTAAATATGACTAAGACTAAATGGCATTTTAGTTAAAAGACTATGACTAAAACTAATTAAGAATAATAAGACATTGTTATGGTTGCCGTATCAAAACCACCCCTTACGAAAATTAACCATGGTTTTACTACAAATAGACCAAAACACCATGTTATAGTTAAACCATAGTTACCACAAATTAACCATGATTTTACCGCACGAAGCAGAGTTTAAACATCGTGTTTGTAGTAAAACTAGTTAATGGTAATCAAACACGGTGTCAGTTACTATACTCTTTTTCATAAGGCGAGACGCCGAGGAAAACCTTCATTAAATCCATTTAAAAATAGAGACAGAAAAGTAAGAACAAAAAGCACACAAACAGCTAAAACACATAAATAATGTTACACAAATGAAACGCTCACCGTCTGAGGGCTCCAGTCCTTCTTTCTTCAGTGGTTTTACCGGTAGACTAAAGAAAGCCACAGCGCCTCCTACAGCACGAGTGATGGAGTTTGAAGAAAAGAAGGTCCGGCTGCTTAGAGCTTCACCAAACCTAATTTCTCTGATTAAAATACGTATTTCAATGGCGTTGCCAAGAGACGTATATATACTATCATATCTTTACATAATTATTAAAGAAAGACATCAATAAAAAAATGTTAGTCAATCATCCAGTAAATGGAAATAATCATGTACCATTTTTTTGTCACTGGTTATCTTACTTCTTTTGCAATATTAAAGGTTTTTATGATTTTTTTTTTTTTTACAGCACATGCAATCAGAGTTACAGAAAAATAATGATAATGCAACAAATTTGTGTTTTATTTATTTTAATCACGTTTGTTAAAAGTATATAAGATCCATATTCTTCAGTTATAATTAAGAGATTAAAAAGGTTATATTTGGCATACAATCAAAGACTCAATTTAGCCACACCTGCCCAAAGGAGGACTGACCATGAGAAAGAAAAGTTAGACAAATCACAAAATATTGTGCTATTTTATGCAAAAGAACTAAATTAATGTATCTATAAATTGGAGTCTGGTGTTCCTGATAACCAGTGACAATTTTCATGAAAGACACATTTTACAAAATGGCTGCTGCAAGGAATCAAACCATATGTTGTCAATAAGGTATTCTCACTAAATTAAGTATTTTAATCCATTTGTATTCTAGTGTTTTTTAATTCCCTAACAATAAAGCAGATCATACCAGTGAAATATGAAATCATGAGATTAATGAGAATATTTCTGACAGTGGGCCTCTTTCTTCACAGATCCTCAAGAAATAGAAAAAGAGAAGTCAAGTGATGTCATCAGTGTGATTTTTATTTCAAAATAAGAGTTTTTGTTAAACGGTAACAACTCAAGGGGACCACTACTTTCAATATACAGTATGTTTTATAATATTTGTTTGGCATTTTGTTTTGTTTTTGTCATTTACATAATATATTTGATAGTTATGCATACATTATTGTTCTTTAAATGTTAGAAAAACCTGTTTCTGACCTCAAAGTAAAGCACTTTCCCTCTGTACGTGACTGTGGAGACGAGAGCTTCTGTAGTGCTCGGAATCTATATAATTAATTAAAAACAAATATTGTCACATTGACGGCTCAAGAAGGTGTAATTGTTCAGATAACATTGTTTCATTTTAAAATATAAAGAAATTACTACTAAAGTGTTTTTCAAGTATAATATTTCTATAAAGGCTAGGGACAGAAAAGTGGACATTTCTGTAGAAAGACCCATATCTATATTATATATATATATACACATATATATATACATTGGGTACGGAAAGTATTCAGACCCCCTTAAATTTTTCACTCTTTGTTATATTGCAGCCATTTGCTAAAATCATTTAAGTTCATTTTTTTTCCTCATTAATGTACACACAGCACCCCATATTGACAGAAAAACACAGAATTGTTGACATTTTTGCAGATTTATTAAAAAAGAAAGACTGAAATATCACATGGTCCTAAGTATTCAGACCCTTTGCTGTGACACTCATATATTTAACTCAGGTGCTGTCCATTTCTTCTGATCATCCTTGAGATGGTTCTATACCTTAATTTGAGTCCAGCTGTGTTTGATTATACTGATTGGACTTGATTAGGAAAGCCACACACCTGTCTATATAAGACCTTACAGCTCACAGTGCATGTCAGAGCAAATGAGAATCATGAGGTCAAAGGAACTGCCTGAAGAGCTCAGAGACAGAATTGTGGCAAGGCACAGATCTGGCCAAGGTTACAAAAAAATTTCTGCTGCACTTAAGGTTCCTAAGAGCACTGTGGCCTCCATAATCCTTAAATGGAAGATGTTTGGGATGACCAGAACCATTCCTAGAGCTGGCCGTCCGGCCAAACTGAGCTATCGGGGGAGAAGAGCCTTGGTGAGAGAGGTAAAGAAGAACCCAAAGATCACTGTGGCTGAGCTCCAGAGATGCAGTCGGGAGATGGGAGAAAGTTGTAGAAAGTCAACCATCACTGCAGCCCTCCACCAGTCGGGGCTTTATGGCAGAGTGGCCCGACGGAAGCCTCTCCTCAGTGCAAGACACATGAAAGCCCGCATGGAGTTTGCTAAAAAACACCTGAAGGACTCCAAGATGGTGAGAAATAAGATTCTCTGGTCTGATGAGACCAAGATAGATGCTCATCACCTGTCCAATACAGTCCCAACAGTGAAGCATGGTGGTGGCAGCATCATGCTGTGGGGGTGTTTTTCAGCTGCAGGGACAGGACGACTGGTTGCAATCGAGGGAAAGATGAATGCGGCCAAGTACAGGGATATCCTGGACGAAAACCTTCTCCAGAGTGCTCAGGACCTCAGACTGGGCCCAAGGTTTACCTTCCAACAAGACAATGACCCTAAGCACACAGCTAAAATAACGAAGGAGTGGCTTCACAACACCTCTGTGACTGTTCTTGAATGGCCCAGCCAGAGCCCTTACTTAAACCCAATCGAGCATCTCTGGAGAGACCTAAAAATGGCTGTCCACCAACATTTACCATCCAACCTGACAGAACTGGAGAGGATCTGCAAGGAGGAATGGCAGAGGATCCCCAAATTCAGGTGTGAAAAACTTGTTGCATCTTTCCCAAAAAGACTCATGGCTGTATTAGATCAAAAGGGTGCTTCTACTAAATACTGAGCAAAGGATCTGAATACTTAGGACCATGTGATATTTCAGTCTTTCTTTTTTAATAAATCTGCAAAAATGTCAAGCATTCTGTGTTTTTCTGTCAATATGGGGTGCTGTGTGTACATTAATGAGGAAAAAAAATGAACTTAAATGATTTTAGCAAATGGCTGCAATATAACAAACAGTGAAAAATTTAAGGGGATCTGAATACTTTCTGTACCCACTGTATATATATATATATATACATATATAATTACATGATGAAGCTATGATGATTCTGGGTCAGCGTGTTTCTTCTGGTGAGTCTGAAGACCCCATTTAAAAGTGAATCTCTCTCCGCAGATGGAGCAGCGGTAAGGTTTCTCTCCTGTATGCATTCGCTCATGGACCTTCATGGCGCTTGAACGAGCAAAAGCCTTGTCGCAATGTGAGCATTTAAAAGGTTTTTCTCCTGTATGAGTCCTCTGATGTATTTTTAAGTCACTTAGCATATAAAAACCCTTCCCACAATCAGTACAGCGATACGGTCTTTCTCCAGTGTGAACTCTCAGATGAACTTTGAAAGAATATGGACTTGCAAAGCTCTTCCCGCAGTAGGAGCACAGGTACGGTTTCTCTCCGGTGTGAATCCTCTCATGGGTTTTCCGGTGAGTTGAATGATGGAAACGTTTCTCACAGTGTGAACACTGATACGGCTTGAAATCAGAGTGTATTTTTTGGTGTAACTTCAGAGAAGTTGAGTTTGTAAAGTTTTTCCCACATTCACTGCACTGGTACGGCCTCTCATTGGAGTGTACGAGTAGATGTTTCTTTAGAGCTGATCCGAGATTGTAGCTCTTCTCGCAGTGAGGGCACTTGTACGGCCTTTCACCCGTGTGGATTCTCTTATGCATTGAAAGATGTTGGTTGGTGCGGAAATATTTATTACACACGTTGCATTGTAAAGTCTTTTCACTGTGTGTGTTTATATGAGCTCTCATATTATAAGGAGTGGTGAAAAAATCCTTCCCGCACTGTTCACAGCGAAACTCCTTCTTCACGGTGTGCTCTTTTGCATGAAGTTTCCTCTCTACGTAATTAGGAAAGCTGAGGTCGCATATCTTGCAGGTGAAGTCTTTCTGTTCTGAGTGTTTTCTCTTACGTCTCGCTAAAGTTTCCTGTTTGCTGAATGTTTTTCCACAGGAGAAACTCTTCATTGTCCGTCGCTCTTTGGATGTAGAGGCAGTTTCTCCATCAGAAGATGAACCAACGTTGTCATCTGAAAGGAACATAATGGGCATAAAATATCTAACATTTTCAATAACATCTAGAGCTGAACAATCAGTCAAAATAAAATTTAAATTGCTATGTCTTAGTGCGGTTATCAAACTGCAAAGGCTGCACAGTAAATTCCCCAGTGTTAAATTAACACCGCTCGGTGTTCATATGGGAACCACCAGAGTGTTAAAAGTAACACTGAAGCAGTGATAGTGTTAAGTGATTAAGTGATTGAGTGATGATTGTTTGATTACTGATGACACCTGATGATAACGAGCAGAATCACTGAAGAAAAGAGAAACACCAGAACTACAACTGACTTCTAGCCTCAGCCTAAACCCCGGGATACACTGCACAATTTTTTGCTGTCCCAGATGACCAAAGATAGCCTACGATCATTTTCTGACAGTGTCAGAAATTCAGCATCATCAACGCACAGTGTGTTTGCTGCTACGACCTACGTCTACTGACCAGCCAATGAAAATGTGACATGTAATCAACACGACATGGAGCTAAAACTTAAAACTGCTTATCTCGAGCTAGTCTTCAGCACACATACAAACTACAAATGCCAAAGAGTGATTCAACATGGTCTTTGTGTTTACCACTAACGCATGCTGATGACGTTTTAATCTTCTATAGAAATGTGCATCGTAGCCTACGAGTCAGTCTACATGCTTTTCGTACCCAAGTTTAATAGATCCATGTTGCAGATTGTGATTTGTAATGATCTTATAGGATTGCTAAAATCATGCAGTGTATCGCGGGCTTTAGGCTGGCCACACACTTGAAGATTTTAAGCCCGATGTGCAACCCCCAACGATCTGGGGGATGTGGCCTGTTTTGAGGCTTCTCTCAACTGACTTTTTGTCCAAAAAGGAGAACCAGCTGACAATGTTGATGATCCTCCATTTGTTTTTCTTCAGAAGTAACACTTGATCTCGCGAGTCTCCTAGAGATCTCATCTCGCTGTGAAAATGTTACAACTGACAGGAGGATTATAAAGAAATTGCCATTTACACTATATTGCCAAAAGTATTGGGACACCCCTCCAAATCATTGAATTCAGGTGTTCCAATCACTTCCATGGCCACAGGTGTATAAAATCAAGCACCTAGGTATGCAGACTGCTTCTACTAACATTTGTGCAAGAATGGGTCACTCAGGAGCTCAGTAAATTCACCAACGTTCTGCAGAGTCAATAGCCACAGACCTCCAAACTTTGTGTGGCCTTCAGATTAGCTCAAGAGCAGTGTGTAGAGAGCTTCATGGAATGGGTTTCCATGGCCGAGCAGCTGCATCCAAGCCTTACATCACCAAGTGCAATGCAAAGTGTCGGATGCAGTGGTGTAAAGCACACCACCACTGGACTCTAGAGCAGTGGAGACGTGTTCTCTGGAGTGATGAATCACGCTTCTCTGTCTGGCAATCCGATGGACGAGTCTGGGTTTGGCGGTTTCCAGGAGAACAGTTCTTGCCTGACTGCATTGTGCCAAGTGTAATGTTTGGTGGAGGGGGGATTATGGTGTGGGGTTGTTTTTCAGGGGTTGGGCTTGGACCCTTAGTTCCAGTGAAAGGAACTCTTAATGCTTCAGCATACCAAGACATTTTAGACAATTTCATGCTCCCAACTTTGTGGGAAAAGTTTGGGGATGGCCCCTTCCTGTTCCAACATGACTGCGCACCAGTGCACAAAGCAAGGTCCATAAAGACATGCATGAGCGAGTTTGGCGTGGAGGAACTTGACTGGCCTGCACAGAGTCCTGACCTCAACCCGATAGAGCACCTTTGGGATGAATTAGAGCGGAGACTGCAAGCCAGGCCTTCTTGTCCAACATCAGTGTCTGACCTCACAAATGCACTTCTAGAAGAATGGGTTCCCATTAACACACTCATAAAAATTCCCATAAACACACTCCTAAACCTTGTGGAAAGCTTTCCCAGAAGAGTTGAAGCTGTAATAGTGGCAAAGGGTAGGCCAACTCCATACTAAACCCTACAGATTAAGAATGGGATGTCATTAAAGTTCATGTGCACATAAAGGCAGGCGTCCCAAAACTTTTGGCAATATACTGTATGTCTGGCTCTCCCACAGTTTTAAAATTGGTTAAGAATTTGAAATAGTCTAGTGTGTCCCAGGCCTTAGAGGAAATCAACTGAAAAAACGCTAAATCTCCCTTATTACAAACTAGAGTGTCATTTGTCTACAATTCTTTTTGAGAATTAAAAGAGGTTTAATGTTGAAAAATATTTCACCATTATGGTGATCAGTGTTCAATTCAGTTGGTGACATACTTTATGCTGCAATGCATGATGGGAGTCCCCAGCTCCCAGCATGCATTGCAGCATGAAGTATGTCACCATTGTTAAGATTCATATGCTGGACCCGGTTGCATGAAACCAAACGTCTTAACCGTCACCCTTACCTAAATACATATTACGTGTTTAGTCTATCCACCTTATTTTTCTTGCAGTAAACAGTAAAAATAAGGTGGATAAGCATGTGTATGAACTATCTACTTGTCTGGGATGGGATTTTGGTCATTTTAGCAGATCTGTGTGGACAGGGATAGTTTTGATGATGTTTTCATCTGTACAATGAAAAAACTTTGCAGTTTTTAGAACACTGTTGTCGTGTAAACGTACCCTGTGTGTGATTAAAACGAATACACCCCTGGTTTTACAGACAAGGCATAAGCTAGTCCTAGACTAAAAAGCACGTTTGAACTGTTTTAACTGAAAGCCACTTGTCTTGCACTGACATATCTTAAAAAAATTTTATCACGCCACATCAAAAAGCTTCAAAACGGCATTGTTTGAATTTCACAATAAAATGGACAGAGTTTGAAAAATGGCACTTTGTTTCTTATCGAAAGTAACAAAACACAGAGCTTATTGCGATTTTTGCTGGTTAAAAAATAGGCTAAAAAGCATTACCGCGCGCCCCCTTCTGGATTGGAGTGTGGATCGCCTATATTCGTCGTCATACAGCATGAACCGAACCGTGATGGTTCGAGACAAATACATGTACCGTTACACCCCTAGTAATAGTGCATTTCTTTCTTTCTTTACTAACTATTGAGTTTATGGTCACTGAATGGCTTTCCTGAGGTAAATATAACATTGTGACATACTTGCTTGCAAGCTGTTTTATTTAAGTCATTCTGCGGTTGAAACTCTGATTAAGTGATTACTTTGGAGGTGGTTTAATTTCAGTAAGTTGTACTGTATCTTTCAACAAACTTTTTGATGTTCATTCATGTTTATTTTGTGTTGTAATAGCAGAAAAAAGGAAGATAACAGGTTCACGTGCCGCTTGACCTGAAGCGCTACAGCTATCTGTCACGCCACATTAAAAAGCACCAAAACCACATGTATTGTTTGAATCCCGTAGTAAAATTGACAGAATTGAAAAGCTGAGACTTTGTTTTATATCAAAAGTAACCTGATCTGTCTTATCTGTTGGCGAGTTGTCGGTGTCCTCTTTGCTCTGCTATGCATCTCTGCTATATGCATTTCTCGCTCATAGCAAACTAACGGTTGGAGCGGAGTGGTTTAACTGTTTTCAACCCAAGCCGTCAAACTGTCGTCGTCAGGGAAGGAACGCCATTCCTGACCGGAAGTAACTTTTCAGATTTTGATTTAAGATTACCACGACAAATAATTTTTTCTGTGTATTAACTTGCACGGACTAATTGTTCACCAAAAGACTAGTAATATGCGCTAACAAAGTAAGTAACAAACACTTTACAATAAAGTTCATTAGTTAACATCAGTTAACTACACTAACATGAACTAATAATAAACTGCATTTCTACAGCATTTATTAATCTTTGTTAATGACGTCTCTATTTAAGGCTATGCTTCTCGAACTTCACCCACCCACCAAACCATTTTCGGAACCGAAACGTAGAAATCTTGCATGGTTCCGGTTCTTTATAAAAATAAAAAAATAAATTAAAAAAAGCAACTACCTAGGGCTCAGTTCTCAGGCCTAATTGCGCTACAGCGCCCCGCTGTTCAAATCGCGTTATTGCAGGCTCTTCAAATAGGTCATGTGAGATCAAAAGACTATTTGTCAACAATTTTTTTTATTGTCGACGTTGTCGATAATGTCGACTAATCGTTTCAGCCCCGGTCGGTGACATTATTTTGCCTCAAGATGCAGAACAGTATTGTTTTTTTCTAGGGCACGTTTATAAAAGCTACTTAAATGTCCTAACTGAACTTAGGCCTAATCCTGGCTTAGTCTAAGCCATGTCTGTGAAACCAGGCCACAGACTCTGATGTGCAGCACTGTCATATTTTACACGCATGCAGCTCACAATATGTCATTCTCAGTGTTTCAAACTGGCAGAATTCGCAACAAATGCTGCTCCACATGAATGCAGGTCAGCACATTTTTTTAACATTTTAATAATAATTGGTTAATCAGCATATCTGGTTATAAAAGGAAGACACATACCTGAAGGAACAAAGTCATCATCATCATTCTGATCTTCATCATCAACTTCATCATTATTCTGATATTCATCATCATCCTCCTCCTCCTCCTCATGGCTCTGTTGTTGTTCCTCTTCTGTGTTTTTTTCTATTCTGCTCCCTTCATCATCATCCTCATCATTCCCTTCTTCATCCTCCTCATCATTCCCTTCATCATCATCATCATCATCATCCTCATTATTCCAATCATCCTCCTCCTCCTCCTCATGTGTCTCTTGTTGTTCCTCTGCTGTGGTTTTTTCTCCTCTGCTCTCGATCAGGTTCCTGCAGTCCACCAGTCTGACGGAGCACATCTTCAGCGGCGTCTGCAGCATCTGCTGTTCTCCAGTGTTACAGTCAGAGGTTTGATCAGCGGATCCATGATCCTGAGCGTCAGTATAACACAGTAAAGTGAGGCTGAGCTCTGAGTCCTGTGTGTCTCTGGATCTCCAGACTGAATCCTGAGCTTCTGTCCCGTCAGTCACACACACTGAAACCTTCTCCAGATCCTGACAAACACAAATAAAGAACAACCTGTTGATATTAGCCTCATTACTCATTATATTGGTGATGAGATTAGCATATTTTGCTGCTGGTTTAATTTGAGATGTGCATAAGAAGTGAGAAGCTAACAAAACTTTGGTTTGATTGAGCTGAAGGAAGAAATGAGCCGCTCAAACCTCTCTGTTGGGTTTGTCTCCTCTTTCTCTCAGCTTTGCCTCCAGTGACGCCACCTCTTTCTTCAGCTGACAGATTTCACTGATGAAATCCTCAATATCCAGCATGGACAGATCAGTTCCTACTGATTTACAGCAGATCACATCCATCTGCGCTTTCATGCTCAACATCTGAACAAAAACACATCATCATTACTAAAAGACGCATTGATAATGAACTGAAAATTAAAGCTTCAAGCAGAAATGAAAGGCCCCTTGCACACGTGCCACCGCCACCTGGCTTTAGGAAAACAGAGCATGGTGGACAAATATACATTTAGTGGGGGGGCGCTGCTGAGAGAGATGTGTTTTACATAGCTCTGGTAACTTTTCTTTTATTAATACAGTAAACAACTGTATATCTGCCTAAAAGTGCTTTGGAGTGACATAAGAAGACACAAGCAAGTGGGAAACTAAACCTAAAAGGAGAGAACAATGTCAAAAAAAGGAAGCAAAAAGAACGACCAACAAGAATCAGCGCTTGATCAACCCTCGGACTCAACTGAGGTGGTGGAGCCCGACCAACTGAGTGAGGAGGCGGACCCACCAAACAGAGCTGTACTGGCCGCTATTGCTGCGCTGCGAAATGAAATTACCCAGATTAAAGATGACATATGCGCCACCATCGATGTCCGTATACAGACGGTGTATACTGTGCTGAGAGGTGAATTGGCCACAACTAAAGAAGAACTGCAGACCTCCATTACGACCCTGGAGAAAACCGCAACCTCGCATGCTAACGCTATTGAAGAGATAGAGAAGTCCGCCTCACACCAGTCAGACGATGTCACTGCACTTCAACGTCAAGTCACCCGCCTGAGCTCTGAAGTAGAAAAACTAACTGAGAAATGCGAAGACCTAGAAGAGCGCTCGAGGTGACACAACATGACAAAAGGGTCATCGGAGTCCCTGAGGGAACCGAGGGACCAGGCCGAGAGAGTTTATCGCCGGGTTGCTACAAGAGGTGTTATCCCTGGATGAGAAGCCTCTCCGTTCCTGTATACGTTCCTGTCACTAATCAAACTCATTTACAAGAATCCTATGGCTCAAATCCTATCAAACCGGACAATATCCTCCCCTTTTAGCGTACATAGAGGAACAAGGCAGGGGTGTCCACTATCCCCTTTAATTTTTGCACTAGCTATCGAACCTCTAGCCCAATGTATTAGAATGGAACCCTAGATTTATGGATACTCCACCAAAGGCACAAATAATAGCCAAGTCAAGTCACTTTTATTTATATAGCGCTTTTTACAATGTAGATTGTGTCAAAGCAGCTTTACATTGATAACTGGTACATTATTTTGGCTGCACAGCAGCTCTTAAAGAATAGTGTCAATGCAGGCAGATCAAAGCATTGTTGAATATCGAATGTCAATTGTCAAGTGTCCCCAACTAAGCAAGCCACCCAAACTCCAACAGGTGACATCAGGTGGCAAACAGGTGTTAAAATGGAGAAAAAAAACCTTGGGAGAAACCAGGCTTAGTCGGGGGGCCAGTTCTCCTCTGGCAAACAGTGCTTTGTTACAACTCAGGTTGCTATCATAAGTCAGATAAGATCGCAACATTCAAAGTATTTAATTCAGTTCCATCCAGCTGAGGATCGTATTCATCACGCCGGTATGGACGGTTGTTGAGGAGCTGCGCCACTGGTTGTCATGTTGATGAGGCCTTCACAATGGATGATCTAGTTGACTCAATATCTGCTGATACTTCAGGGCTGCGTTGTGGTCGTGTCAAGGCGCAGGTCCTTGGTCTCACCTGGATGCGGCCCGGATCTGGTTGACTACGGTAAACCTCGGGATAAACAGAAAGACTAATATTAGCGTAGATGCCATTCTTCTTCTGATGTAACGAGTACATCTGGTGTTATAGGAAGTGTTCCCGGTTCCGGATGATCTAATTTATGCAGCTTAATAATCCTTTAACGGATTTGAAAAAATAAATTGATAATGTGTTATGTGTATGCCAGGTTAAAGAGATGGGTTTTTAGTGTAGATTTAAACTGACAGAGTGTGTCTGCTTCCCGAACAATGCTAGGAAGATTGTTCCAGAGTTTAGGTGTCAAATAGCAGAAGGATCTACCGCCTGCAGTTGATTTTGATATTCTAGGTATTATCTGCTGGCCTGAATTCTGAGATCGCAATAGACACAAAGGACTATAATGCATTAATAGCTCGCTCAGGTACTGGGGAGCTAAACCATTTAGTGCTTTGTAAGTAATTAGCAAGATTTTAAAATCTATAAGATGTTTAACAGGAAGCCAATGCAGTGTTGACAGAACTGGGCTAATATGGTCATACTTCCTAGTTCTAGTAAGAACTCTAGCTGCTGCATTTTGTACGAGCTGTAGTTTATTTATCAGGCGAGCAGAACAACCACCCAGTAAAGCGTTACAGTAATCTAGCCTTGAGGTCATGAATGCATGAACTAACTGTTCTGCATTTGTCATCGAGAGCATATGTCGTAGTTTAGATATATTTTTAAGATGGAAGAATGCGGTTTTACAGATGCTAGAAACATGGCCTTCAAATGAAAGATTGGTATCAAAGAGCACACCCAGGTTCCTAACTGACAACGAAGACTTAACAGAGCAGCCATCAAGTGTTAGACAGTATTCTAGGTTATTACGTGAAGAAGTTTTTGGTCCAAAAATTAGAATCTCTGTTTTTTCTGAATTTAGTAGTAGGAAATTACTCGTCATCCATTCCGTTAATTTTGTGAATTGGTAAGTTTCGTCAGGGCGCGAAAAAATATAGAGCTGAGTATCATCAGTGTAACAGTGAAAACTAACGCCATGCTTCCTAATGATATCTCCCAAGGGTAGCATTGACTAGTACAGAGTGAAAAGCAATGGTCCTAGTACTGAGCCTTGCGGTACTCAACTCAATTTGTGATCGATATGACCTCTCTTCATTTACTACTACGAACTGATAACAGTCAGATAAGTATGATTTGAACCATGACAAAGCAATTCCACTAATGCCAACATAATTTTCGAGTCTATTTAAAAGAATATTGTGATCAATAGTGTCAAATGCAGCACTAAGATCCAGTAACACTAAAAGAGAGATACAACCCCGATCTGATGATAAGAGCAAATCATTAGTAACTCTAATGAGAGCAGTCTCAGTACTATGGTACGGTCTAAATCCTGACTGGAAATCCTCACAGATACTATTTCTTTCTAAAAAGGAACATAGTTGTGATGATACTGCCTTTTCAAGTATTTTTGACAGAAAAATGAGATTTGAGATCGGCCTGTAATTGACTAGGATCAAGTTGTGGTTTTTTAATAAGAGGTTTAATAATAGCCAGCTTAAAAGTTTTTGGTACGTATCCTAGTGGTAAAGATGAATTTACGATATAAAGAAGAGGATCTATGACCTCTGGAAGCATTTCTTTCAATAGCTTATTAAGGTATAGGGTCTAACATACATGTTGATTTTGAAGATTGAACAAGTTTAGACAATTCTTCCTCTCAAAGCAGTAAATGAATTGAATTTTTCCTCAGGGACACTGCAATGCACTGTCTGACGCAATACTGTAGTAGACGGTTGCATGGTTATAATTTTTTCTCTAATATTTTCAATCTTGCAAGTAAAGAAGTTCATAAAGTCATTACTGCTGTGCTCTTTGGAAACATCAGAAGCTGAAGCTTTATTTCTTGTTAATTTAGACACTATATCAAATAAATAACTAGGGTTTTGTTTATTTTCTTTTAAAAGTTTTGAAAAATAGGCAGATCTAACAGATTTTAAGGCCTTTCTGTTCTCAATCATTCTCTCTCTCCACGAAATGCGAAATACTTCTAGTTTTGTTTTATTCCAGCTGCACTCCATTTTTCTGGCTGCTACCTTTAGGGCCCGAGTGTGCTCATTGTACCATGGCGTTGGATTAATTTCCTTAATCAACTGAGTCTAATGTGCTGGAAAAGACAGAGGCAATAGTTTCTGTTGCAACAAAGGTCTTCTAAGCTGTCTGGTATGCTAAGGCGATGAAACTGATCAGGAAGATTATTTATAAAGCGATCTTTAGTGGTAGAAGTGATGGTTTTACCAAATTTATGGCAGGGAGGCTGTTTAGCTGCTTTGACTAAATGTAGTATACACAAGACTAGATAATGATCTGAGATGTCGTCACTCTGCTGCAGAATTTCAACGGCATCAATATCAATTCCATACGACAATATTAGATCTAAAGTATGATTACGACAATGAGTGGGTCCTGACACGTGTTGTCTAACACCAATAGAGTTTAGAATGTCTGCAAATACCAATCCCAATGAGTCTTTTTTTATTATCTACATGGATATTAAAGTCACCAACAACAAGGACTTTATCTGCAGCTAGTACTAACTCCGATAGAAAATCAGCAATTTCTTTGATAAAGTCTGTATGGTGTCCTGGTGGCCTGTATACAGTAGCCAACACATATGTCAACTTACATAATGTTACGTAAAGTACCATCACTTCGAAGGAATTATATTTGAGAGACTTTTGACTACTACTGTAAATATTATTATAAATTACAGCAACACCTCCCCCTTTGCCTTTCTGACGAGAACTGTGTCGATAATCGTAACCTTGAGGGCTAGACTCATTTAAAGTAATGTAATCATCCGGTTTTAGTCAAGTTTCTGTCAAACACAGCATATCTAGATTATTGTCTGTGATAATATCATTTACAACAAGTGATTTTGAAGAAAGGGATCTAATATTTAACAACCCAAGCTTTATCATTTGTTTATCATTATTATCTCTATTTTTTATTTGTTGAACATCAATTAAATTTTTACCATTAAATGGGTTTGGAAGTTTTTTGTTTTTACTAATTCGGGGTACAGACACAGTCTCTATGTGATAATATCTAGGTGTAAGAGTTTCTATGTGTTGGGATTTATCTGACTTCTGTAACGTGAGGCAGCTAGCAGACGGTCGGCTTAGCCGGTCTGTCTGCTTCCTGACCCGGGCCCCAGTTTGTCATGTTTCAATAATAAGATATCATTATACGCAGATTACATCCTTTTTATATAACGAGGCCTCAAATTACCATCCCTAAACTTCTTGACAAAATCAACCTGTTTGGGACCTTTTCGGGTTATCGGATCAATTGGTCTAAAAGCGTTTTAATGCCGGTCCAAATGAGTGACTTAACACACCTAGACTTCCCATTTACAGTCTCTCCAGAGAAAGTACTCATCTCTATTCCAGGCAAACTTCCCCCCTCTAATAGAGCGATTACAGACTAGAATTTCATTCTGGGACATGCTCCCAATTTCTTTAATTGGGAGAATTAATGCTATAAAGATGATTTTCCTCCCGCAATTGCTATACCTATTTCAAAAACATCCCAATGTTTCTGAAAAAATCTTTTTTTAAAAACTTAGATTCTTTAATAGTTCCTTTTCTGTGGGGACACAAGGTTCACAGAATAGGTAAAAAACATCTCTGTAGGCCAAAGCCAGAGGGGGGATTGGCACTCCCAGACTTTTTACTATATTACTGGGCCTCAATGATTAAGATGTTTACCTTTTGGTTGGACACATCAACACCAATGTCTGATTGGCTAATGCTGGAGCGGGAAGACTGCCACCCGTATTCTATGGCCGCGGTCCTATCCGGCCGTGGTTAACAAGTCCCTGTATAATAACAATCCCATCATTCATAGCATGATCTGTACCTGGAAACAAATCAATGTATCTGTGATTTATACATGGGAGGCGTCTTTGCTTCATTCACACAACTACAGAGGAAGTATGAACTGGGGAAAAATAATTTCTTTCGTTACCTGCAAATTAGGGACTACGTTCGGAAATACTTAAGAGAATTTGAGACTGAACCACAATCTAAAATAGATGACTATCTAAATTGTCTCCTAACGAAAGTAAACTGATATCCCGTGTCTATAACAATCTCTTACTAATAAGAGGAATTTGGTGAATCTATTTCAGATGATTTATGGAAAGACAGTCTTGAAAACATACATAATTGCTCAGATAAAAGCAAGACATTGTCTTGTCCAATTTAAAATTATACATAAGCTTCATTATTCAAAAGAGAAACTACATAACATATATCCAGAAGTGTCACCCATGTGTGATAAATGCCACTCTTCCGTAGCAACACTTCTCCATAGTTTTGCTCTGTGCCCGAGGGTTCAATTGTTCTGGATTGATATATGCAACATTATGTCTGAGGTCATAAATACTTCAATCAAACCTGAGCCCCTGTTTATCATTCTTGGAATATCAGAGACCTTCAGAAAATTGAGTTTGGCACAACAGCGTTTTCTCTCTTATTGCTTCATAATAGCAAAGAGATTAATCCTCATCCTATGGAAGAGCGCAACTGTACCTACCTCTAAGATGTGGTTAGAGGATTTAACTAACACACTTCATTTAGAAAGGATAAGATATACGCTGAGAGACAGGCTCAACTTAATCAATAAAACATGGAAACCCCTCATATTATACATAAAAACTACAAATCCAGTCCAACAGTCCACATCCTAGCACACGATATATGACAATGTTAATGGTTTTAGAGTGAAGGTCTCTACGAGGAAGGGTGGAGATAAATAGGAAGGGGTTAGACGGGTGGATAGGAGATTGGGATATTGTGGGGGATCGTGGTCAGTCTGGTGGTGTGTTTTTTTTGTGTGTGCGTGTTGTTCTTACTTGTCTTGTTTTGCCTTATTAATGTTGTACCACTTCAAGTTTTAAGTTACCTTTAAGTTAACCACTTTTTAGTTATTTTTTATTTTACTTTTTCTTCTGTTTTTTTTTGTTTGTTTGTTTTTTATTAGTTATAAATAAGTCTCTCAGAATGTACAATTGAATTGTATGTCAAATCATATGCTTTTTATTAAAGACGTTTGATATACATTTAAGTGTATATAAATATAGGAGGACTACGTCAGTCATTTGTATTTACCACAATTCCTGCTACCAGCTGGTGGCGATATAACTAACTTTTGGCAGTTTTGCAGATGTCTTCAGAACAGGACTCTTCTCAAACATGTGAAGTTTGGGGCAGATTGGACATTGTATGCCCGAGTTACAACAACTTCCCATTTGGTGGCGTTAATCAGCACTTAGCCATGTGTTACATGATTTAACGTGTTTCTAACATGTTTTACTTAATGGCATATTTAAATATGTTTCTGGGAGTGAATTACAGCGTAAAGCATGCCATTTCCTGTACACACCTCACATTTTTGTAAATATTTTATTATATCTTTTCATGTGACAACACTGAAGAAACACTAACTCGTTAGCGTTACAAGGTCTCAGGTGTGAATGGGGAGCAGGCGTGTTAAATTTGGTGTTATCGCTCTCACTCTCTCATACTGGTCACTGGAAGTTCAACATGGCACCTCGTGGCAAAGAACTCTCTGAGAATCTGAAAAAAAGGATTGTTGCTCTACATAAAGATGGCGTAGGCTATAAAAAGATTGCCAAGACCCTGAAACTGAGCACGGTGGCCAAGACCATACAGCGGTTTAACAGGACAGGTTCCACTCAGAACAGGCCTCGCCATGGTCGACCAAAGAAGTTGAGTGCACATGCTCAGCGTCATATGCAGAGGTTGTGTTTGGGAAATAGACGTATGAGTGCTGCCAGTATTGCTGCAGAGGTTGATAGGGTGGGGGGTCAGCCTGACAGTGCTCAGATCATACGCCGCACACTGCAACAAATTGGTCTGCAAGGCTGTCGTCCCAGAAGGAAGCCTCTTCTAAAGATGATGCACAAGAAAGCCCGCAAACAGTTTGCTGAAGACAAAGGTTAAAGGTGACCTGAGGGTAAAGGTGATGGACTGGCCAAGCATGTCTCCAGACCTAAACCCTATTGGAGGAGCGCAAGGTCTCTAACATCCACCAGCTCCGTGATGTCATGGAGGAGTGGAAGAGGATTCCAGTGGCTCCAGAACTTAAGGCAGTGCTGGAAAATAATGGTGGCCACACAAAATATTGACACTTTGGGCCCAATTTGGACATTTTCACTTAGGGGTGTACTCACTTTTGTGGCCAGCGGTTTAGACATTAATGGCTGTGTGTTGAGTTATTTGGAGGGGACAGTACATTTACACTGTTATACAAGCTGTACACTCACTACTTTACATGGTAGCAAAGTGTCATTTCTTCAGTTATGTCACATGAAAAGACATAATAAAATATTTATAAAAATGTGAGGGGTGTACTGTGAGATACTGTAGATGTCTTCAGGCCAGGACTCTGAGAAAACATGTTAAGTTTGGGGCAGATCGGACATTGTATGCCCGTTGTTTCATGACGAAACATCAAATTTTGTCAGGCCGCCACGGGCACGCCCTTCAGCGGAAACTCTAGGTCTTCGCATTTTAACATCGCAAAGGCCTTTAGATTAGACTGACAAAATATGATGTTTTGTCTGATAAAATCTCTGGGAGGAGTTCATTAAAGTACAATGTCTGGAAATGGCACTGCAAAAATTTAAAACATCTCACTTCTATAACTCTAAATGTCTAATTATTCTTCAGCAGTGATGCCATAGAAATGTACAGAGCTACCGCAAAAACAGAAGGTCAAAGACAATATTATAAAGATGGCGGCGCGCGTGTTTCTCTGGCGCATAAGGTCTATAGAGTCTTGTTGCACTCTTACTTCAATTAAAACTGTTGATAACAGCAAATTCATCTTTCAGAGCCAAGCTACTGTAACATACGAATAAGGTTAGCCAACCGTATTATAGATTGTTACTCTCACAATTTCCTCTGATAATGAATGTTCGCACACATCTATAGTAAGCTATTACTTCATGTATGAAAATTAACATTAGACACTTCTACAAGCAACTACCTCAGATGTTGGTGTTTGCTAGCATCAGGGTTAATATCGTTTGATACACACGCCGAACCACTGATTCGAAACAAAAATTAGTAAAGCTTCGAAGCTTCATGAAATCACCCATCACTAGATATGCAATCAAAAATATCTTAATTTGTGTTCTGAAGATGAATGAAGGTCTTACGGGTGTAGAACGACAGTGAGTAATTAATGACAGATTTCTCATTTTTGGGTGAACTAACAATTTAATATCAATCAAACAACAAAAGACAGAGAGAATCACTCACTGCTCTTTAATAACTTTAATAAGGATTCTATTTAATTTATACAAATAAATATGTTGGATTGAAAGAATAATGTTGTATGAAAGTTGTTATAAAGAATGAATATATTATTTACTGAAAAGATAACTACATGTAGTTATTATGAAAAGTGTCTGTATTGCATGTTCAAATTTTAACATCATTCATATTAACAGGTTAATACATGTTTTCTCCAGGAGTATATATTGGGTTTGTACATTTTAGTGAAGTTCTTAATTAATGCACTACAATTTAACTACATTTTAGTCAGCAAAATCTAAAGTTTTATATTTAGTCGACTAAAACTAGACAAACTATTAAATATGACTAAGACTAAATGGCATTTTAGTTAAAAGACTATGACTAAAACTAATTAAGAATAATAAGACATTGTTATGGTTGCCGTATCAAAACCACCCCTTACGAAAATTAACCATGGTTTTACTACAAATAGACCAAAACACCATGTTATAGTTAAACCATAGTTACCACAAATTAACCATGATTTTACCGCACGAAGCAGAGTTTAAACATCGTGTTTGTAGTAAAACTAGTTAATGGTAATCAAACACGGTGTCAGTTACTATACTCTTTTTCATAAGGCGAGACGCCGAGGAAAACCTTCATTAAATTCATTTAAAAATAGAGACAGAAAAGTAAGAACAAAAAGCACACAAACAGCTAAAACACATAAATAATGTTACACAAATGAAACGCTCACCGTCTGAGGGCTCCAGTCCTTCTTTCTTCAGTGGTTTTACCGGTAGACTAAAGAAAGCCACAGCGCCTCCTACAGCACGAGTGATGGAGTTTGAAGAAAAGAAGGTCCGGCTGCTTAGAGCTTCACCAAACCTAATTTCTCTGATTAAAATACGTATTTCAGTGGCGTTGCCAAGAGACGTATATATACTGTCATATCTTTACATAATTATTAAAGAAAGACATCAATAAAAAAATGTTAGTCAATCATCCAGTAAATGGAAATAATCATGTACCATTTTTTGTCACTGGTTATCTTACTTCTTTTGCAATATTAAAGGTTTTTATGATTTTTTTTTTTTTTTACAGCACATGCAGTCAGAGTTACAGAAAAATAATGATAATGCAACAAATTTGTGTTTTCTTTATTTTAATCACGTTTGTTAAAATGGTGAGTGAATGATGTCAGTTCATTTGCACAACCATGTATTTGCTATAATGAAAATATAAACAAGTAATGATGCAATCCTTTAAATCTTAATTCTAGAGTCTAGCACAGTTCAATGGAAGTAAAATTATGTCAAATGTGACGTTTTTTTAATGTGACAGAAAAAAAAAGTGACATACATATAAGATCCATATTCTTCAGTTATAATTAAGAGATTAAAAGGTTATATTTGGCATACAATCAAAGACTCAATTTAGCCACACCTGCCCAAAGGAGGACTGACCATGAGAAAGAAAAGTTAGAATCACAAAATATTGTGCTATTTTATGCAAAAGAACTAAGCGGAAGGTGACAAACCACTGACAGTAACAACAGTGACAACTTTCATTCATTTTACAAAATGGCTGCTGCAAGGAATCAAACCATATGTTGTCAATAAGGTATTCTCACTAAATTAAGTATTTTAATCCATTTGTATTCTAGTGTTTTTTAATTCCCTAACAATAAAGCAGATCATACCAGTGAAATATGAAATCATGAGATTAATGAGAATATTTCTGATAACTGAATAAAGACAGTGGGCCTTTCTTCATAGATCCTCAAGAAATAGAAAAAGGGAAGTCAAGTGATGTCATCAGTGTGATTTTTATTTCAAAATAAGAGTTTTTGTTAAACGGTAACAACTCAAGGGGACCACTACTTTCAATATACAGGTGCTGGTCATATAATTAGAATATCATCAAAAAGTTGATTTATTTCACTAATTCCATTCAGAAAGTGAAACTTGTATATTATATTCATTCATTACACACAGATTGATATATTTCAAATGTTTATTTCTTTTGATTTTGATGATTATAACTGACAACTAAGGAAAATCCCAAATTCAGTATCTCAGAAAATTAGAATATTACTTAAGACCAATACAAAGAAAGGATTTTTAGAAATCTTGGCCCACTGAAAAGTATGAACATGAAAAGTATGAGCATGTACAGCACTCAATACTTAGTTGGGGCTCCTTTTGCCTGAATTACTGCAGCAATGTGGCGTGGCATGGAGTCGATCAGTCTGTGGCACTGCTCAGATGTTATAAGAGCCCAGGTTGCTCTGATAGTGGCCTTCAGCTCTTCTGCATTGTTGGGTCTGGCATATCGCATCTTCCTCTTCACAATACCCCATAGATTTTCTGTGGGGTTAAGGTCAGGCGAGTTTGCTGGCCAGTTAAGAACAGGGATACCATGGTCCTTAAACCAGGTACTGGTAGCTTTGGCACTGTGTGCAGGTGCCAAGTCCTGTTGGAAAATGAAATCTGCATCTCCATTAAGTTGGTCAGCAGCAGGAAGCATGAAGTGCTCTAAAACGTCCTGGTATACGGCTGCGTTGACCTTGGACCTCAGAAAACACAGTGGACCAACACCAGCAGATGACATGGCACCCCAAACCATCACTGACTGTGGAAACTTTACACTGGACCTCAAGCAACGTGGATTGTGTGCCTCTCCTCTCTTCCTCCAGACTCTGGGACCCTGATTTCCAAAGGAAATGCAAAATTTACTTTCATCAGAGAACATAACTTTGGACCACTCAGCAGCAGTCCAGTCCTTTTTGTCTTTAGCCCAGGCAAGACGCTTCTGACGCTGTCTGTTGTTCAAGAGTGGCTTGACACAAGGAATGCGACAGCTGAAACCCATGTCTTGCATACGTCTGTGCGTAGTGGTTCTTGAAGCTCTGACTCCAGCTGCAGTCCACTCTTTGTGAATCTCCCCCACATTTTTGATTGGTTTTTGTTTCACAATCCTCTCCAGGGTGTGGTTATCCCTATTGCTTGTACACTTTTTTCTACCACATCTTTTCCTTCCCTTCACCTCTCTATTAATGTGCTTGGACACAGAGCTCTGTGAACAGCCATCCTCTTTTGCAATGACCTTTTGTGTCTTGCCCTCCTTGTGCAAGGTGTCAATGGTCGTCTTTTGGACAACTGTCAAGTCAGCAGTCTTCCCCATGATTGTGTAGCCTACAGAACCAGACTGAGAGACCATTTAAAGGCCTTTGCAGCTGTTTTGAGTTATTTAGCTGATTAGAGTGTGGCACCAGGTGTCTTCAGTATTGAACCTTTTCTTTGTATTGGCCTTTTCTTTTGTATTTTAATTTTCTGAGATAGTGAATTTGGGATATTCCTTAGTTGTCAATTATAATCATCAAAATTAAAAGAAATAAACATTTGAAATATATCAGTCTGTGTGTAATGAATGAATAAAATATACAAGTTTGACTTTTTGAATGGAATTAGTGAAAAAAAAATCAACTTTTTGATGATATTCTAATTATATGACCAGCACCTGTATAGTATGTTTTATAATAATTGTTTGGCATTTTGTTTTGTTTTTGTCATTTACATAATATATTTGATAGTTATGTATTATGTATTGTATTTTAAATGTTAGAAAAACCTGTTTCTGACCTCAAAGTAAAGCACTTTCCCTCTGTACGTGACTGTGGAGACGAGAGCTTCTGTGGTGCTCGGAATCTATATATAATTAATTAAAAACAAATATTGTCACATTGACGGCTCAAGAAGGTGTAATTGTTCAGATAACATTGTTTCCGCAAACAGTTTGTTGAAGACAAGCAGATTAAGGACATGGAACCATGTCCTGTGGTCTGATGAGACCAAGATAAACTTAAACGTATTATTCCAACATGATAACGATCCCAAACACACCTCCAAGACGACCACTGCCTTGTTAAAAAAGCTGAGGGTAAAGGTGATGGACTGGCCAAGCATGTCTCCAGACCTAAACCCTATTGGAGGAGCGCAAGGTCTCTAACATCCACCAGCTCTGTAATGTCGTCATGAAGGAGTGGAAGAGGACTCCAGTGGCGACCCGTGAAGCTCTGGTGAACTCCATGCCTAAGAGGGTTAAGGCAGTGCTGGAAAATAATGGTGGCCACACAAAATATTGACACTTTGGACATTTTCACTTAGGGGTGTACTAACTTTTGTGGCCAGCAGTTTAGACATTAATGGCTGTGTGTTGAGTTATTTTGAGGGTACAGCAAATTTACACTGTTATACAAGCTGTACACTCACTACTTTACATTGTATCAAAGTGTCATTTCTTCAGTGTTGTCACATGAAAAGATATAAAATATTTACAAAAATGTGAGGGGTGTACTCACTTCTGTGAGATACTGTATATATACACATGATGAAGCTATGATGATTCTGGGTCAGTGTGTTTCTTCTGGTGAGTCTGAAATCCCCATTTAAAAGAGAATCTTTTGCCGCAGAAGGAACAGCGGTAAGGTTTCTCTCCTGTATGAACTCGCTCATGGCTCTTCATGGCACCTGATCCAGTGAATGTCTTGTCACAATGTGAGCATTTAAAAGGTTTTTCTCCTGTATGAGACCTCTGATGTCTTTGTAAGTCACTTGCATTAGTAAAACCCTTCCCACAATCACTACAGTGATACGGTCTTTCTCCAGTGTGAACTCTCTGATGAACTTTGAAAGAATATGGACTTGCAAAGCTCTTCCCGCAGTAGGAGCACAGGTACGGTTTCTCTCCGGTGTGAATCCTCTCATGGGTTTTCCGGTGAGTTGAATGATAGAAACGTTTCTCACAGTGTGAACACTGATACAGTTTCTCCTCAGAGTGTACTTTTTGGTGTAACTTTAGAGAAGCTGAGTTTGTAAAGTTTTTCCCACATTCACTGCACTGATACGGCCTCTCATTGGAGTGTACGAGTAGATGTTTCTTCAGAGCTGATCCGAGATTGTAGCTCTTCTCGCAGTGAGGGCACTGGTACGGGCTCTCATTAGTGTGAAGGAGTAGATGGTTGTTCAGTTTAGATCTCTGGTTGAAGCTCTTCTCACAGTGAGGGCACTGGTACGCCCTCTCATTGGTGTGCACAAGTAGATGGTTCTTCAGATGGGATCCCTGGTTGAAGCTCTTCTCGCAGTGAGGGCACTGGTACGGCCTTTCACCCGTGTGGATTCTCTTATGCATTGAAAGATGTTGGTTGGTGCGGAAATATTTGTTACACACGTTGCATTGTAAAGTCTTTTCACTGTGTGTGTTTATATGAGCTCTCATATTATAAGGAGTGGTGAAAAAATCCTTCCCGCACTGTTCACAGCGAAACTCCTTCTTCACGGTGTGCTCTTTTGCATGAAGTTTCCTCTCTTCTAAGGTAGGAAAGCTGAGGTCGCATATCTTGCAGGTGAAGTCTTTCTGTTCTGAGTGTGTTCTCTCATGTCTCAATAAATCTTCCGGTTTGCTGAAAGTTTTTCCACAGTCTGTCACGGTCTGTCGCTCTTTGGATGTAGAGGCAGTTTCTCCATCAGAAGATGAACCAGCGTTGTCATCTGAAAGGAACAAAATGGTCATAAAATCTCTGAAATTTTCTATAACTTCTAGAGCTGAACAATCAGTCAAAATGAAACTGAAATTAACACCGCTCGGTGTTCAAATGGAAACCACCAGAGTGTTAAAAGTAACACTAAAGCGGTGTAAGAGTTAATTCGATAATTAAGTGGTTAATTGAGTGATAATTGTTTGATTATTGAAGACACCGGATGATAACGAGCAAAATCACTGATATAAAAGAGCAAAAAGAACTACAACTGACTTCCAGCCACAGCCTTAGGCTAGAGACACACTTGAAGATTTTAAGCCCAATTTGCAACCCCAAACAATCTGGGGGATGTGGCCTAATTCAAGGCTTGTCTTAACTGACTTTTTGTCCAAAAAATCCTCAATTGTGTGGTGTCATTACAATTATTTTACTGCTCCTGATCACGTCAGTGCCTCCGCGATCCCTCGATTGGGCTGCCTCTGACGTGATACCAGCGATACCCAATGAGGGTGAGCATGCCTTACCTACCTTCTTTAGCTGAAACTTGGAGCTGTAAACAAGCCATGAATGTGAGTATTGAGAAAGAAGATCACCGATATTGTTTTATACCCCCCCTTTCTGCCCGTAAAACAAAACTCATGCCAGGAGAACCAGCTGGCAACGTCGATCGTCCCCCATTCGTTTTTCTTGTGTGAAAATTTAACTACAATCGCCAGGTGTGTGATCTCATAGTCCAGACGAATCTTCTAGTGTTTAAATTTGGAGGATTATAATGAAACTGCCCTCATGTCTGGCATCTCCCACAGTTTTAAAATAGTGTAGTCTGTCCCAGGCCTTAGATGAAATCAAATGAAAAGACATTAAATCTCTCTTATAACAAACCAGACTGACTTTATTTCTCTCATTTGTCTACAGTTCGTTTTGAGAATTAACAGAGGTTTAGATGATGTTTTATTGAAAATGTTTGGTCACCATTATGATGATCGGTGTGTTTCCTTTAGTTGGGTAGTTTGCCTCGACTTTTTAATGTCAGTTTGTGGTTTTTGTAATATTGCTTATACTAAAACATATTTTGTTGCAAAGGAAGCCATAAACAAAGATGATCAGGTGATATATCTTTCATCATCAAAAAGAGAACTTATTGAATAAACTCATCACTGACCAAAAGGCACAGTCTTTCTTTACAAAGTGACGTCACTACCTACTTGGTTTAAGCTAGCCCTAGACTAAAATCTATGCTTGAGCTGTTTTTACTGAAAGCAACTTGCACTGACCTATCTTAAAATATGTCAGTGCCATTATTTTGTCTCAAAATGCACGTCAAAATGTTTTTTCTAGGGCATGTTTATAAAAGCTACTTAAATGTCCTAACTGAACTAAGGCCTAATCCTGGCTTAGTCTAAGCCCTGTCTGTGAAACCAGGGCACAAACTCTGATGTGCAGCACTGTCATATTTTACACACATGCAGCTCACAATGTCATTCTCAGTGTCTCAAACTGGCAGAATTCGCAACAAATGCTGCTCCACATAAATGCAGGTCAGCACATACATAATATTTTAACATTTTAATAATAATTGGTTAATCAGCATATCTGGTTATAAAAGGAAGAAACATACCTGAAGGAACAAAGTCATCCTCCTCCTCCTCCTCATGTCTCTGTTGTTGTTCCTCCGCTGTGGTTTTTTCTCCTCTGCTCTCGATCAGGTTCCTGCAGTCCACCAGTCTGACGGAGCACATCTTCAGCGGCGTCTGCAGCATCTGCTGTTCTCCAGCGTTACAGTCAGAGGTTTGATCAGCGGATCCATGATCCTGAGCGTCAGTATAACACAGTAAAGTGAGGCTGAGCTCTGAGTCCTGTGTGTCTCTGGATCTCCAGACTGAATCCTGAGCTTCTGTCCCGTCAGTCACACACACTGAAACCTTCTCCAGATCCTGACAAACACAAATAAAGAACAACCTGTTGATATTAGCCTCATTACTCATTATATTGGTGATGAGATTAGCATATTTTGCTGCTGGTTTAATTTGAGATGTGCATAAGAAGTGAGAACTAAACTTTGGTTTGTTTGATCTGAAGGATGAAATGAGCCGCTCAAACCTC
Organism: Elopichthys bambusa; assembly: GCA_037101425.1. Classification (NCBI taxonomy): domain Eukaryota; kingdom Metazoa; phylum Chordata; class Actinopteri; order Cypriniformes; family Xenocyprididae; genus Elopichthys; species Elopichthys bambusa. The sequence goes on along the minus strand of CM074436.1, from coordinate 39,681,260 downwards.
TCTGTTGGGTTTGTCTCTCAGCTTTGCCTCCAGTGACGCCACCTCCTCAATATCCAGCATGGACAGATCAGTTCCTACTGATTTACAGCAGATCACATCCATCTGCGCTTTCATGCTCAACATCTGAACACAAACACATCATCATTACTAAAAGACGCATTGATAATGAACTGGAAATTAAAGCTTCAAGCAGCAATGAAAGGCCCCTCGCACACCGCCACCCAATGGTTTTAGGAAAACAGAGCATGGTGGGCAATATACATTTAAGTGTATATAAATATAGGAGGACTACGTCAGTCATTTGTATTTGCCACAATTCCTGCTACCAGCTGGTGGCGATATAACTATAACTACATTTTGGAATGTAGACTCTTCTCAAACACATGAAGTTTGGGGAAGGTTGGATATTGTTTGCCTGACTTACAACAGCTTCCTTTTTCATGGCAAAACATCAGACTTTGTTAGGCCGCCACAGACACGCCTTTCAACGAAATCTTTGCAATGTAACATCACTAAAGCCTTAAGATTATACTAACCATATATGATGTTGATCTAGTTAAATCTCAGGGGTTAATCCCAGTGTAAAACATGACATTTGCTGTAGCCTGCAGATGGTGTTATGACTGTAACTGAATATTGGCATGTAGATGTCTTCAGGCAAAGAACATGTGAAGTTTGGGGCAGATCGGACATTGCATGCCCAAGTTACAACATCTTCCTGTTTCATGGTGAAACATCGAATTTTGGCAAGCCACCACGGGAACGCCCTTCAGCGGAAACTCTAGGTCTTCGCAATTTAACATCGCAAAGGCCTTTAGATTAGACTGACAAAATATGATGTTTATCTGATAAAATCTCTGGAAGAAGTTCATTAAAGTACAATGTCTGGAAATGGCAAAATTCTATATATCTCACTTGCTGTTGCGTTTTCAGATTTTGCACCCAGGGACTTTTCTGTAGGTATTGGGCTGTTACACATTTCTACCGAATTTCATACTTGGTTGTGAAATGTTGCGCGAACGGTGCTTAATTAAAATTTTGCAGGTGGTGCTATTGAGCCATTTTGCCAAACCTTACTCTGAAACCCATCAGACACTTCTGACGCGTGTGCAAAGTTTCATGAGTATTTGAGCATGTTTAGGCCCTCAAAATTCGATTCATTTCGGAGAAGAAGAACTGACTGAGCAATTACAATAGGGTCCTCACACCATCGGTGCTTGGGCCCTAATGATTGTTTATATACAACTGAACAAAAGCAGAACTAGAAGTGACTTGTTATTAAAGGGGACATCGGATGCCCATTTTCCTCAAGTTGATATGATTCTTTAGGGTCTTCATGAAATCTCAGAAACATACTTTTTCTGAAAGTTAAAATTCCAGAATGGTTGTGTAAAACAACACCCTTTTTACCTTGTCAAAAACAACTCTGTTCACGGCCACCCGTTTCAGTGCTTGTCTCTTTAAATGAGCAGTACTGTAGCAGTAAGCAGAAAGTAAATCGGCTAGTCTAACGTACCGTAGCACACGCGGCAAACCGAGAAAGCATTCTACATTAGGGACACACTATATTTGCCCTGTGATTTAGCTCTTACTTCAATTTAGACTGTTAATAACAGCAAATTCATCTTTCAGAGATAAGCTACTGTAACGAATAACCATATTGTGGATTGTTACTCTCACAATTTGAAAAATTAAAAAATGTAAACGTCCGGGAGAAAGCAGGTAAACACTCTGAGAATCTTAAGGTGACATCAGCCTAATAATCCTACCGTCTGTAGCCTTAAAGGGTTAGTTCACCCAAAAATGAAAATTCTGTCATTAATTACTCCCCCTCGTGTCGTTCCACACCCGTAAGACCTTCGTTCATCTTCAGAACACAAATTAAGATCTTTTTTACAAGATCCGATGGCTCAGTGAGGCCTCTATTGCCAGCAATATAATCAACACTTTCAAGGTCCAGAAAGGTACTAAAGACATATTTAAAACAGTTCATGTGACTACAGTGGTTCAACCTTAATGTTATGAAGTGACGAGAATACTTTTTGTGCGCCAAAAACACACAAAAAAAGTCTTTATTCAACAATATCTAGTGATGGGCGATTTCAAAACACTGCTTCATGAAACTTTACGAATCTTTTGTTTCGAATCAGTGGTTCTGAGCATGTATCAAACTGCCAAATTCACGTGATTTCGGTAAACAAGGCTTCGTTACGTTGTAAGTGTTTCGAAATTTCAATGGTTCACGTGTTTTTAGTAGCTTTCTGGGCATTGAAAGTGTTAATTATCTTGCTGGCGATGCAGGCCTCACTGAACCATCGGATTTTATTAAAAATAATGATGATTTTTTTGCCCACTTGTTCTGGGACATTTCCTTAAAATATAAAATCAAGCCATTTTGTTTTTGTTTCCCCTGAGGTTGGGATTCTGTGCAAGGATGCCTTTACAGCCGAACACAGAGCAGGTTGAAAATGTCATCCAATGTCCCCTTTAAAGAAAATAACATTTTATTTCTGAGAATATCCAGAAATATTTATTTCAGATGTAAATGTGTAGTTTAAATATTGAGCCAGCGCAGAGTGGGAATATTATCAAATGGTATAATATATGATATTACATAATAAACATGATATTGTCAGATTTCTCCCGAAACTGTGAAAACTTAAAAAGTGTCTAGCTTTGTAAATTAACCTTTGAGTTAGTACAGTAACTATTTTTTTTACTACAAATATCATGGTTAAAATATGGTTACTGTAGTAAAATAATAAGACGTTTGTTACGGTTGCCGTAACCCCTTACGAAAATTAAGCACGGTTTTACTACAAATAAAACCAAAACACCATGTTATAGTTAAACAATGATTTTACTGCACGAACCAGAGTTTAAACATCGTGTTTGTAGTAAAACTACAGTTAACGGTAATAAATTCATTGAAAAATAGATACAGAAAAGTAAGAACAAAACGCACACAAACGGTTAAAACGCGTAAATAATGTTAAACAAATGAAACGCTCACCGTCTGAGGGCTCCAGTACTTCTTTCTTCAGTGGTTTTACCGGTAGACTAAAGAAAGCCACAGCGCCTCCTACAGCACGAGTGATGGAGTCCGGCTGGTTAGAGCTTCACCAAACTTAAATTCTCTATTAAAAACACCATCGTATTTCAATGGCGTTGCCAAGAGATGGATATACGATCACATCTTTACATAATTATTAAAGACATCAATAAACGAATGATAGACAGTCAGCCGGTAAACGGAATGACCGTTAAATTTTGAATTACGCGAGTTCGCGGCTTTCTGAGGAAAACAGGAGAAAGCGCGTGCTGATATCAGAGGCTGCAGTAAATGATGACATATATAAAAAAATTTTTTTAAAATGATTTAAAAAAAAATCGAATTATTTCTTTTCACACACCCGGCCTAACCCTTAAAATGTATACTTCTTCAGCAAGGAAATTTATCATAAATTACAATACTGTTCCAGAAGCACCGTTTCCACATTTCATTAAGCAGCACAAGACTTTTCAACTGTGATAAGATTTCTTGAGTAGCAAATCAATGTAGAATGTTATCTGAAGGGTCATGTGACACTGAAAACTGGAACTACAGCCTTGACTCTACTGAAAAAACAAACTAATATTTGAATACAGATTCAATAGAAAACCATGATTTTAAATAATATTTCACAATATTACTGTTTTTACTGCACACCATCCAGCAGAATACAGACATGGAGAAATGAAGCAGGCCAGCCACAAACGCACACACTCCCTGATTGCAATACATAGCTTTATTTGTATGCTGAGATATTACTTTGGTCAAGTAAATAAGTAAATAAGGACTTGACTCCCATTGCACATTCATACAGACAGTACTCAGTACAGTACTACTGTTATGGGATGAATGAGACTCACGCATGCAAGTATATTCACCTGTAAGTAAATGCAATTGTCAATCCCAAAAACTGACAGTGTGACCTTAGAACATGTTACTGTACCTGTAGTGTATTACTGGATATTCATGTCTGGATCATTTCAGCTTTGTGTATCAAAGTGACTGAGGGAAATAAGGCTAATTTCATGCAATCATGATTATCAGTATTAAATAACTGCTAAAAGAATTAGGCCTCGTCATTCTGTCAGTGTGCTCAAACACCCCATAAACACACTCTTTAATCCAATATCAGACACTGATCTGCACATTACGGGGAATTTAAAGTCGTCACATAGAAATACAGATTTTCATCCAGAGGATCCATTTCTACACAGTAAATAATGTTCTAGAGCAGGGGTGTCCAATCCTGCTCCTGGAGAGCCAACGTCCTGCACAGTTTAGCTCCAACACACTTGCCTGGAAGTTTCTAGTGAGAATAAAGACCTTTGCTGTGTCTGAAATCACCGCCTATACCCTCATTTACTATTCCCTACATCAATCCACTAGTATAGTTCACTTAAAGGAGTGAATGAAAACAAATGTGTGAATTCGGACACAGTGCGCCAGAAGGACTGCTGCTTTAGCATAGTGTTGTTAAATGTAATGTTTTGCAATGCCTCGTGTCATTTTTAGATTGAAAGGATTTGAAAAGCAAGACATATTGCAAGTGAAGCAGGTGAATGCAGGAGCTGGGCATAGTTAAGATTAGAAACCACTACAGACATCAATGAGGAGACACACACTTTCTCCCTGTCTCACTTTTTAATAAAGGTAGACAAGGAAGGTCATTCTGGGTATACACTCTACATGAAGGACATCAATTATGCCAACAAAGGCTCCCGAGCAAATGGTTCTCTCAAAACTGATTATACTTGTCAGGAATCCGTCTAAGATACGTTGATCATGATCTAATTTGAGAAATTTGCTGGCCTGTATGAAGTGTCTGTGAAACAACAGAGAACCTGGCAAAGGTTCTGAAGGATGTATTTCTATGTCTTAACTTATCCATCACTGGGCTGAGAGGGCAGGCTTATGATGGTGCTGCAAACATGGCAGGAAAGTACTCAGGGGCACAGGCCATCATCAAAGAGAGTCAGCCACTTGCATTTTATGTCCACTGTGGTCTGCACCGTGTGAATTTAACTGTTATCCGTGACTCTTTGCAGTGGATTTATGAAGTGGAAGTGTTGCTTGGCCAATCGGTGAAAATGAATGTCAGAGTGGATCTGTCAAAGCCATCAGACCTTTGTGTCCTACAAGGTAGACAGTGCGTACCTGTGCCATTCGTGCTGTCCTAAACCAGTATCAGCCGATGTTACTTGCTATGGAGGAAACGGCATGTTGTCATTCTAAGTCAGCTTGCCGGGCAAATTGTTTGTTTGATAGATTCCAAAAAGGCAATGTTTTGCTTGGGCTTTCACTTGCCTTAGAAGCAACAAAAGAGCTGGGGTGGGCTTCTCTTTAGAGACGCTCTCAGACAGTAGATAGAATGCTAGCGGCTGTCAACTGTGTGAAGGAAACAATTGCAAAAAAAAGAGAGGACAGAAGAAGTATTCCAAAGTGTTTACAACAAAGCAACATAAATGTCTAACTCCCTAAATCGGCCTCCAGTTGAAATGCCCCATGCTCAAAAGCTTGTGAAACGCCTGTCTGGTCGGGGTTTAGCACATTTCCAACACGGACACCACGGAATTTGTCCATGGTCCTGGATGTTGTCAATATACAGTTTCAAGAAAGATTTGAACAAGAGGGTCTGTTTATGATCAGTACTCTTGAAAAAGGTATTGTTGACAGGAGAGTCTGATGGTGGTCTGTTGGAACAACATCTAGAATTGCTCTGGGCTTCACTGAGTGCAATTAGCAATGTTTAAGTCCAAGTGTAATTATCAGTCAACTACTGAGGCTGCAGGAACTCTTCAGAATATGATGCAAACTCTTTGAGCAAGTGGAAACACTTTTGAGGTTGATCCTTGTTTCCCCTGTTTCTTGAAGCAGAGGCTGCAAGAAACCGGTATAACACTTGTCATTGTCCCCCTCACTTTTGAAATGATGGCTCCGCCCCTGGTAACCACTGGCCTTTACCTGCAGAAGCTGCCTTTAGAGAGTTCAGTCTTGTGATCACTGTCTGCCCACAACCCCACTCTAAAGAGGCCACTCACAGGCTGGGATCCACCTGAGGAAGCTGACCACCATGCTGCAACATCTCACAGCAACAGGGAGTGATGTACACCTTGAAATTGTGAGGTACAATATGGATGCCTGCTTGGCCTCTTTCAGAGAAGGGGATGACGTGTTGGATTGGTGGGCCCATGTCTTTGAATCAAAGTACCCAGCAATAATCAAGCTCATGAAGGGTGCTCTGTCCATATTCCATGGTCCTTTGTAGGATCATCAATTCCCCTGATTCAATGCAATTCAGACTGTGAAATACAACCTGGAGGCCAATAACAAGACAGCAGTGGAGATGTTCAGAAGGAATGATCCAAAATATGGTAAGGTGGATAAAAGGCTCTGCCAAAACATTGAATCTGCAGGAGCAACAGACAAAGCCAGATGCCAATGCAGTATAATGGAAGGCAGGAGGAAGTCTGAGGAGTATGGTTACCAGCAATCCAGTAGTGCTGTGGAAAGCAAGAGGGTTGCCTTGGAGGAAGAAAAGGGGGCAAGGCTGAGACATCAAAGACTATAGACATAGAAAGACAGTTCACTCCTATTAGTTAGGAATGGGAGAAACTGCAATGCGCAATATGGCAGAATAGGTCCCATTTTCTAAGTAAAAGAGCCAATCGCTAATTGATAAAAAGTCATTGTGTCACTACAGCTGCAGGTAGAAGCTCTGGTTCCTACAGAAACCTGAGACTCATACTTAGGACTGCACATGCGCATTAGCTTGTCTAGCCTGAAACTATTTTATTAATGCTATTTGGAGCATAAGAAGCAGTATTTATGGGACAGTTCATGTCAGAATTTGTTGATGATTTGAAATGTGTTTATTGTGAATTTTGAGCAGTTTTTGAGATTTCAGCATTCCCCCATTCAAATAGACAGGACTTGGTCTTGGATGGCCAAAATAGCTGCCCGGAGGCATTGCAAATATAGCCACAGAGTGAACAGACTTCCCTTGAAAGGAACTTTGGAGACATGCAGCAAAACAAAAGGAAGCAGGCCCTTGAAATTCTGGTGGATAAAAGAGAGAAGTAGGGTTTTACTTACAAGGTGGAGCTAAATTCTGCAGGACAGTGACCCTCCAAGAGCAGGTTTGAGCACCCCTGTTCTGGACACATTCTAGTTTTACAATTATAAAATAAAAAGTTCCTATAATACTGTTAAATGTTTTTTACACAACCTAAAAATCATTACATGATGAAGCTATGATGATTCTGGGGCAGCGTGTTTCTTCTGGTGACTCTGAAGACCCCATTTAAAAGTGAATCTACAGCCGCAGATGGGGCAGCGGTAAGGTTTCTCTCCTGTATGCATTCGCTCATGAACCTTCATGGCACTCGAACGAGCAAAAGCCTTTTCGCAATGTGAGCATTTAAAAGGTTTTTCTCCTGTATGAGTTCTCTGGTGTGTTTTTAAGTCACTGGCGTTCATAAAACCCCTCTCACAATCACTACAGCGATACGGTCTTTCTCCAGTGTGAACTCTCTGATGAACTTTGAAATAAAATGGACTAGCAAATCTCTTCCCGCAGTAGGAGCACAGGTATGGTTTCTCTCCGGTGTGAATCCTCTCATGGATTTTCCGGTGAGTCGAATGATGGAAACGTTTCTCACAGTGTGAACACTTATATGGTTTATCATCAGTGTGTCTTTTTTGGTGTAACTTCAGAGAAGTTGAGTTTGTAAAGTTTTTCCCACATTCACTGCACTGATACGGCCTCTCATTAGTGTGCACGAGTAAATGGGTCTTCAGATGGGATCCCTGTTTGAAACGGTTCTCACAATGAGGGCACTGGTACGGGCTCTCACTGGTGTGTACGAGTAGATGGGTCTTCAGATTAGATCCCTGGTTGAAGCTCTTCTCACAGTGAGAGCACTGATACGGCCTCTCGTTGCTGTGTATGAGTAGATGGCTCTTCAGATGGGATCCCTGGTTGAAGCACTTGTCGCAGTGAGGGCACTGGTACGCCTTCTCATTGCTGTGTATGAGTACATGGCTTTTCAGATGGGATCCCTGGTTGAAGCTCTTCTCGCAGTGAGGGCACTTGTACGGCCTTTCACCCGTGTGGATTCTCTTATGACTTGAAAGATGTTGGTTGGTGCGGAAATATTTGTTACACACGTTGCATTGTAAAGTCTTTTCACTGTGTGTGTTTAGATGAGCTCTCATATTATAAGGAGTGGTGAAAAAATCCTTCCCGCACTGTTCACAGTGAAACTCCTTCTTCACGTTGTGCTCTTTTGAATGAAGTTTCCTCTCTACGTAATTAGGAAAGCTGAGGTCGCATATCTTGCAGGTGAAGTCTTTCTGTTCTGTGTGTGTTCTCTCATGTCTCGCTAAAGTTTCCTGTTTGCTGAATGTTTTTCCACAGTCTGTCACGGTCCGTCGCTGTTTGGATGTAGAGGCAGTTTCTTCATCAGAAGATGAACCAGCGTTGTCATCTGAAAGAAACAAAATGCGCATAAAATATCAAACTTTTACTGTAAATTCTATACCTGAATTTTGATCAGCAGAGCTCCTGACTAACATTTGGGGGGGGGGGGGGGGGGGGGGTATTCTTTAGCCCTATTTGGGACTAGTTTTCTAAACGAAGTTTGAGTTACAATCCTTATCACTCAATGGACAGGAAGGAACTAACCTCTCCATGTTTATTACACTGTGGGTTTTCTAGATGTGTGCGTTACAGAAGGCTGTGTGCTGTGCCATCTTTTATCACGTATGATGCATGTCTTTTAATAATTATTGATACAATTTTAATTTATTATAAAAAAACCCTATGTAAGTACACTTTACGAGTTTATAGAAATGGCAGTTTATATTAAATTCATGTAAGTGTGCAAAGAAATCTAGACAAGTATCTTACTCTTCTAGACAAGTATCTTACTTTTTTCGTCCGATACCTTCCATATTGAAATGAAATGAAAGCATGCCAAAGACTGGTGTGCAAACAGTGGCTCAGGTAGGTAAAAAAAAAAAAAAAAAAAAGAGGAAAAGTGTTAGTATAATTCAATCATTGACAATCACAGACATTCACATTCGGATGGGATTACATTTCTCAGAGGACTGTTGAGTTTGCCAAAAAACAGTAGGTAATTTGCTCTGGCATTTTCACAGAGGTTGTGTGAGGAAAAAACACACACGGCAGATTCGGATTAAAATTGTAAAACACATCTGTAGCCCTATTCGGACAGTAATATTTAATTTCTCATATGGACGCAAGGTATTTTCAACATTTACAGATCGTGAACCTTGAATTTCACTCTCAAGGTTGTACAAACCCTGAAATGAATAAACATTTGACCATTTTTGCCACAATACCATGGTTACATGCAATGTTACTACATTAAATCCATGGTGAATGTTGGTGATTTGTGGACCGAAAAGCCTTCTATAACTTTATGGCACAATGTTTCTCTTCATTTTTATCAGCACTCTCAGAGAATTCTGCTCTGAATTTGAATGATTCTTGCCAAATCTCGCAGCGATGTTATTAATACTGTGGCGAATTCAAACACTTTCTCACTGGATCTCCCAGCGCTGTGTAGTAACCACTGATCTATATACTGATTTCATTTGATTGGTAACAGCCCTATTGTGTCTTATTATACTAACTGAATTTACTTATTAAATGTAAGAATTTGACACAAAAGAAGAAGCATACATTTAATCAGGTTAGGGAAAAAATGGCTTTATAAGGTAAAACGACTATTAAAAAGGTAAAAATCAATGTCACAAACTAATATTTTAGTCAAAAGGTTCTTGGTGTGGTGGTTTTTCTGCAATGTCAACCATGTTAGGCCATTAGGGACTACCGTTGGAAAGTTACAAGTTACAAGATACTGGTTTGTATCAGAGAAGAATTTGGTGTACTTGTACACTGTTCCTATCAAAAAAACTAAAGAAAAACACTGAAACCAGTTGCGTAATATTACATTGAAATGATACCAGTTTATACTTCAGAGATTTAACTTAACTTTAATGCCTTACAACGGGGTATGTTAAAACTAAATAATGTGAATAAAAAGGACGTCTCAAATTAGCAGAATTCAAATGCTGCTCCACATGAATGTAGGTCAGAACATACATAACATCTTTACAATTAAATAATAGTAAATCTGTTAAATCAGCATATCTGGTCATAAAAGGAAGAAACATACCTGAAGGAACAAAGACATCATCATCGTCATCATCATTCTGATATTCATCTTCATCCTCCTCATGGCTCTGTTGTTCCTCTGTGGTGTATTTTTCTCCACTGCTCTCTACATCATTCCCTTCATAATCATCAATCCCATCCTCCTCCTCCTCCTCCTTAGGTGTCTGTTGTTGTTCCTCTGCTGTGGTTTTTTCTCCTCTGCTGTCGATCAGGTTCCTGCAGTCCACCAGTCTGACGGAGCACATCTTCAGCGGCGTCTGCAGCATCTGCTGTTCTCCAGCGTTACAGTCAGAGGTTTGATCAGCGGATCCATGATCCTGAGCGTCAGTATAACACAGTAAAGTGAGGCTGAGCTCTGAGTCCTGTGTGTCTCTGGATCTCCAGACTGAATCCTGAGCTTCTGCCCCGTCAGTCACACACACTGAAACCTTCTCCAGATCCTGACAAACACAAATAAAGAACAACCTGTTGATATTAGCCTCATTACTCATTATATTGGTGATGAGATTAGCATATTTTGCTGCTGGTTTAATTTGAGATGTGCATAAGAAGTGAGAAGCTAACTAAACTTTGGTTTGATTGATCTGAAGGAAGAAATGAGCCGCTCAAACCTCTCTGTTGGGTCTGTCTCCTCTTTCTCTCAGCTTTGCCTCCAGTGACGCCACCTCTTTCTTCAGCTGACAGATTTCACTGATGAAATCCTCAATATCCAGCATGGACAGATCAGTTCCTACTGATTTACAGCAGATCACATCCATCTGCGCTTTCATGCTCAACATCTGAACACAAACACATCATGAGCAGAACTGAAGATTAAAGAAAATATCTTATTTTAGCGAATGTACAGAAACATGCATTTCAGATATAAATGTGTTAGGAGCTTTGTTTAGTTTCAAAACTGAGCCAACACAGAGCAGCAATATTATATGACATTATTATGTATAACTCATATTCAGATAATGTCAGATTTCTAATTTCTCCCAAAACTGTAAAAACTTTAAAGGCATCTAGCACTGAAAATTAACCATCGTAGTAAAATCGGCGAGCTTCGTTTAAAGTGCCCCTATTATGGCATTTCAAAGATTCCTATCTTTGTTTTAGGAGTCCCCAACAGCAGGTTTACATGCATGCACACTTTTATTGTTTTATAATAAGCATTTATTTTACCTTACTTGCTCAACGACTCCCAAACGATTCGCTCAACGATTCATTTTTCTTAACCCCTCCTTTGCGTGACGCTGATCTGCAGTGATTGGTCAGGTGACCCAGTCAGTTGTTTTATGTTTATGTTAGCTAAGCGCGAGCCAATAGCTCGGTGGTAAACACCCAAACAGTCATGGTAGCCCAACGCAGAAACGTATTGATAAAGCACTGCTGTTGTACACCAACGTATTGCTCTATTCTCTATCCTAACTCAAAGTATAACTCAAAGTAAAACTCAAAGCGAACACATATTGCTGTTAGCTGGTTAGCCGGAGACATACTGCGCGGAGCGTACACAACACACAACTAAATATGTATTGTGCATGCTACAGAGAACAGCAATAATTACTAATCATACTTACAGGTTGTGATTCTCTGGAGGAAGAAGCTGGTTCAAATAAACTCGGTACTGACCCATCCTTTAATAACAACCGACTTGCGAATCCCTCGTTGAACGCATTTAGGTTGAAGAAGCAGTCGTCAGTGAAATGACGGGAACACAGCACAAGGTTCGGGCTATACTGCTGTGGTATCGCTGTAAAAATGAACTTTAACCACTGATTTTTCACATGCTCGTCCTTGGGCAGAGAAAAAAACGTGGCTTTACCATCACATCGTAGAGTACAGCGTCTTCTCGACATGATGCTAACCAGCATCCACAGGCATCAGCTGCAGTGTTTGAGGGGGTTCAAGTTTTCCCTGGTGTCTGCACGCGCAATAAGTGGGCGGGCAATATGTTAATGTTTCGTGTTTCTTCAGTGGTTCTACGGAGAGACTAACGTCACAGCGGCTTCTACAGTACGTGAGTAGAGGCTTCACCAAACCTAATTTCTCTTATTATACCATGCATTTTATTTAAGTGGCGTTGCCAATAAGAAATGGATATATATCTTAACGTAATCATTAAATAAAGACGATTGATAAACGAATGTTAGTCAGTCAGCCGGTAAATCAAAATGACCGTTAATTTTTGAATTACGCGATTTCGCGGGTTTCTGTGGAAGACAGGAGAAAGCGCGCGAATAAAGGCGCGCAGTGAATAAAGATACGTGGTCCAGAATCTATTCTGATGATCTAATCATGCTGTTGATCTGTGAAGAAAAAAAAAACACTTCATTAAGCAGCACAAGCATTTTCAACTGCGGTATTAATAAGAGATTTCTTGAGCAGCAAATCAGCAGCATATGATTTCGGGGTCATGCGAGACTGAAGAATGTAGTAACAACCAATCAAAATACAGCTTCGACTCGCTGAAAAAAATACATTTGAATTCTGATCCAATTAGAAAACTGAATTTAAATTGAAATAATATTTCATAATAATACTGTTTTTGCGGTTTTTACTGCATCCCCTCCAGCAGAACACAGACATGGAGAAGTGAAGTAGGCCGGCCACTAACGCACATGCTCCTTGAGACAAATCGACAATTAACATGTTAAACTTGCATTACGCTGCGTTATTGTATGCTGAGATATTATTTTTGTCACTGTCGCTATGTGGTTACTGGTAAATAAATACGGACTTGACTCCCATTGCTTGTTCATACAGACAGCATTTGAGGCGCTACTGATTAGACTCGCACATCAAAGTAGATTCACACCTGTAAGCAAATGCAATTGTCTATCCCAAAAACTGACAGTGTGACCTTAGAACATATCCATGTCTGGATCATTTCAGTTTTATGTATCAAAGCGACTGAGGGAAAGAAGCCTCATTTCACGCCATTATGTTTTTCAGTAAGGATTAAATAACTGCTAAAAGAATTAGGCCTTGTCATTTTGTTGGTGTGATAAATAACCCAAAAACGCACTCTTTAATCCAATATCAGACACTGATCTGCACATTACAGTGAATTTAAAGTGGTCACAAAGAAATACAGAGGATTCATTTCTACACAGTAATGATGTTCTAGAGCAGGGGTGTCCAATCCTGCTCCTGGAGAGCCAACGTCCTGCACAGTTTAGCTCCAACACACTTGCCTGGAAGTTTCTAGTGGGAATAAAGACCTTTGCTGTGTCTGAAATTGCCCCCTATACCCATTCCCTGTTCCCAACATTTTTCCACAAATATAGTTCAAAAATGGCCCTCCGGGAGCAGATTTGGGCACCCCTGTTCTAGACACAATCTAGTTTTAGGTTTTTTACAACCATAAAATAACATTCCAGCAACATTTTTTTTTTACACAACCTAAAAATAACTACATGATGAAGCTATGATGATTCTGGGTCAGCGTGTTTCTTCTGGTGACTCTGAAATCCCCATTTAAAAGCGAATCTCTCGCCGCAGATGGAGCAGCGGTAAGGTTTCTCTCCTGTATGCCATCGCTCATGGATCTTCAGGTCGCTTGATCGAGTGAATGTCCTGTCGCAATGTGAGCATTTAAAAGGTTTTTCTCCTGTATGAGTCCTCTGGTGTATTTTTAAGTCACTTAGCTTATAAAAACCCTTCCCACAATCACTACAGTGATACGGTCTTTCTCCAGTGTGAACTCTCTGATGAACTTTGAAAGAATATGGACTTGCAAAGCTCTTCCCGCAGTAGGAGCACAGGTACGGTTTCTCTCCGGTGTGAATCCTCTCATGGGTTTTCCGGTGAGTCGAATGATGGAAACATTTCTCACAGTGTGAACACTGATACGGCTTGACATCAGAGTGTATTTTTTGGTGTGACTTCAGAGAAGTTGAGTTTGTAAAGTTTTTCCCACATTCACTGCACTGGTACGGCCTCTCATTGGAGTGAAGGAGTAGATGGCTCTTCAGCTGGAATCCCTGGTTGAAGCTCTTGTCGCAGTGTGAACACTGGTACGGTTTGAAATCAGAGTGTATTTTTTGGTGTGACTTCAGAGAAGTTGAGTTTGTAAAGGTTTTCCCACATTTGCTGCACTGAAACGGCCTCTCGTTGGTGTGAAGGAGTAGATGGCTCTTCAGATAGGATCCCCGGCCAAAGCTCTTCTCGCAGTGAGGGCACTTGTACGGCCTTTCGCCCGTGTGGATTCTCTTATGACTTGAAAGATGTTGGTTGGTGCGGAAATACTTGTTACACACGTTGCATTGTAAAGTCTTTTCACTGTGTGTGTTTATATGAGCTCTCATATTATAAGGAGTGGTGAAAAAATCCTTCCCGCACTGTTCACAGCGAAACTCCTTCTTCACGCTGTGCTCTGTTGAATGAAGTTTTCTCTCTTCTAAGCTAGTAAAGCTGATGTCGCATATCTTGCAGGTGAAGGCTTTCTGTTTTTTGTTTTTTCTCTTATGTCTCGCTAAAGTTTCCTGTTTGCTGAATGTTTTTCCACAGGAGAAACTCTTCATTGTCCGTCGCTCTTTGGATGTAGAGGCAGTTTCTTCATCAGAAGATGAACCAGCGTTGTCGTCATCTTCTACAGCTAAACGATCAATCAAAATAAAACTGAAATTGTGATATGTTTTAGTGCCGTTATTAAACTGTAAAGGCTATGTTGTAAATAAATACAAAGCCTGATGTGCGGCACTGATATTTGCGTGCAGCTCATGATATGTCATTCTCAGTGTCTCAAACTGGCAAAATTCACAGTAGATGCTGCTTCATATGAATGTAGGTCAGCACATACGTAATGTTTTTACAATAGAATAATAATTCTGTTAATGCAGAATATCTGGTCATAAAACAAAGAAACATACCTGAAGGAACAAAGTCATCCTCCTCCTCCTCCTCATGTTTCTGTTGTTGTTCCTCTGCTGTGGTTTTTTCTCCTCTGCTCTCGATCAGGTTCCTGCAGTCCACCAGTCTGACGGAGCACATCTTCAGCGGCGTCTGCAGCATCTGCTGTTCTCCAGCGTTACAGTCAGAGGTTTGATCAGCGGATCCATGATCCTGAGCGTCAGTATAACACAGTAAAGTGAGGCTGAGCTCTGAGTCCTGTGTGTCTCTGGATCTCCAGACTGAATCCTGAGCTTCTGTCCCGTCAGTCACACACACTGAAACCTTCTCCAGATCCTGACAAACACAAATAAAGAACAACCTGTTGATATTAGCCTCATTACTCATTATATTGGTGATGAGATTAGCATATTTTGCTGCTGGTTTAATTTGAGATGTGCATAAGAAGTGAGAAGCTAACTAAACTTTGGTTTGATTGATCTGAAGGATGAAATGAGCCGCTCAAACCTCTCTGTTGGGTTTGTCTCCTCTTTCTCTCAGCTTTGCCTCCAGTGACGCCACCTCTTTCTTCAGCTGACAGATTTCACTGATGAAATCCTCAATATCCAGCATGGACAGATCAGTTCCTACTGATTTACAGCAGATCACATCCATCTGCGCTTTCATGCTCAACATCTGAACACAAACACCTCATGAGCAGAACTAAACAAAATAACACCTTATTTTGGAGAATATTTAGAAATATGTATTTCAGATGGAAATGTGTTTAGTAATGTTTATGTTTAGTTTCAATATTGAGCCAGCACAGAGCAAGAATATTATAAATAGATGATATTATAATATATATTAAGATATTACATGATAGTCAGATTTCTGAAAGCATCTAGCATTAAAAAATTAACCATTGTGTTAGTAAACTAACTATTGTTAACTACAAATACCATGGTTAAAACATGGTCACTGTACTAAAACAATAGGACATTTGTTATGGTTACTGTAGTAAAACCACGGTTATTTTTCATTAGGCGAGGAAAAGCTTAATTTAAGATAATTAAATCATAGACAAAAAAACCCAACTGCATAAACAACTAAAACACAAATTATGTAAAACATATTACCGTCTTGATCCAGTCTTCTTTCTTTCTTCTGTCGTTTTACCGGACCGGTAGACTAAATAATATCATAGCGCTTCTTCTTTTTTCTTTCCAGTTTTACGGCGGTTGGCATCCGTCATAGCGCCTCCTACAGTACGAGCGATGGAGTTAGAAGAGAAGAAATGACGGTGCGGCGGATTGAACATCACCAAACCTAATTTCTTTTATCAAAATACCATTGTATGGTAGTGGCGTTGCCACGAGATGAATATACTATCACGTAATAAAGACATCGGGATATTAGTCAGTCAGCCGGTTAATCGCAATGACCGTTAATTTTTGAATTCCCGAGTTCGCGGCTTTTCTGTAGAAGACTAGAAAGCGCGTGCAGATATCAGAGGCACGCGGTGAAGAAAAAAAAAAACACGAAATTATGATTTTTCTTTTGTATGTTTTCACAAACCCTGGTTTAATATTTTTTTTAACTACAAAGTTGTTAAAGTGAAGGTTTTTATTCGGTTCCCAAACTGTGGCACCGTTACGGTAACGTTAATTTTGTTTGTATTCTCAATAATCCGCGTGTTTTTTAATATGCTAGAAGAGTAAATGTATTGTTGAGATTAATTTGAAATAGTCTTCATTATCTTTTTTTCTTAGTGAACACTGCTAACTGTGTTATTCCCTTACAAAAATTAACATCTTCCAGTGTAGCCTATCATAGGCCTATATCTTAAAAAGAAAAACAGCGATATTAATATGAAATGTCATCAATGAGATATCAATCTGTGCATTTGAGCTTATGTTTTATCATCCTCAGAGTGATTTTACTAGAATATATCATTATCATAGAGTACATGTGTTCGCATATGACCAGCACTTGATGGCGATATATTACAATCCAACACAACCAGCTGAACATGATGCTGGTTGTGTTGGATTGTATGGCCGTTAAGATATAAAACTCAAAAAGATTTAAACACAGAAATAAAAGAATCTACACTTTGGACAGAAGCAACAGCTATTCAGTTTGGAGATTTTGACTGACACATGAGAAATGACCTAAAGTATTTGCCTCATAGGTCACAGTAATAACAGTAATGTCTGGTCATTTCCTGCCCAAAAGTCATGTCAACATATTTATCTCTTTCTATGTTGCTGTATATCTCGTCTCATCTTATGCGAGTGTCTCCGCCCACTGAATCACAAGCCCCGCCCCCTCAGGAATGATATTGGCAGAGCTTTCTGCTGATATGTGCATTCATTTGTTTACTGCATGCCATGAAAACATTGAAGGCCTTGCATTGATTATCTGATTTTTCCCCCTCCTACAAAGACACAAATAGAGAGATGCATGCCATCTGCTAAACTGCTGGAAAGGAAACATCTGCTCATCTCAAGTCCCGCCCATTCAGTTCTCTAAGAGAAATAAAGACACAGGAATAACAGCGCGTGGGCCGCTTGTTAAACTTTTATTCTCTCCGTGCCTTTTAGCTTTTATATGACAGAGCTTTTAGTAGCTTATATTTACTGCATTTAAAAATGGTCATACAAACACACAGCTTTAAATAGTCACCTAAACTAGGACATTGATGTAGCCTATATATAAATCTAATAATACTAACTGCTAAAATAATTTTACTTTTCAGGATTATTTGATGAACAGAAAGTTCAAAAGAACAGCATTTATTTGTAACATTATAAATATCTTTACTGTCATTTTTTTTAAAATCAATTTAGAGAATCTTTGATGAATTAAAGTAGGAGCCCATGTTTATTTTGGAGGGCATGAGAGGAAGTTGAACTAGTATATGCTTCTTTTTCAATGGCTCCGAGCAGGAAGTAACTAACAGTAGGATTCGGGAGCTTTTCCTAAAGAGAGGATAGGTGGAGTGACTGTGGTTTCCAACTGATAATCACATAGTAAACTTAGAGAGCTGGTTTCTGTGAATTGATACTCCTGCGAGGTGCTTTAATTACTGTTCGACATGTTGTTTTTTTAACCCTCAGGAACTGAAATTAAACACAGCGACAGTTACAGCTCATGAATATTTAATGAGGCAAAACAAATGTTTAGAATTGTTTGAGTGTTGTTAAGCAACTCTTTGTAACATTGCAGCTGATAGAATGTTTCACACTGTAAAGCAGTGATGATGCCATTCTCGGTTGCAATGTTTGTCACATGATCAGTCAACTGTGTGTTGCCACAGTTACTCTGTTTCCTCTCAAGCAGTCTGAGGAGAGGAAGTGAAGGTGCCCCGCAAACGCTTTCAAAGAGTCATTCATACGGTTTATAAACGCACATCACGGTAGGGATGTCCCGATCAGGTTTTTTTTGCCTTTGAGTCCGAGTCATTTGATTTTGAGTATCTACCGACACCGAGTCCCGATCCGACGCTTCTATAAAAAACCGATCCAGGATGTTCCTTATTTTTTATTTAATTCACCTTATTTTAACAACTCTGTTAACAAACGGAGCACTTCTGTGAGGTAGCTTGAACAATCAAGTAATAAATAACATAAATTCTTCACTTTTGGACTTTAGTGCAACAGTAAATATTAAAAAAAAAAGGCTAATATAAAAACAAATAGCACCTCAACTTAAAATACTCGGCAAATAAAAAAATAAATCGAGGTTCTACGCGCTCCGTAAGCATAAGAAATCCAGGGTTCTCTACAAAGGCGAATGGCAGGTCACTTATTGTTAAATGTAGCCTTTTCCTTTCCACCTCTTGCAATCCCAAGTTTACATATCTCACAGTTTGCTATGGCAATGTTGTTGTCATCAACTTTATAATACCTCCATACGGCAGGCATACTCGCGCTTTCCGCTTCAAGCTGCTTCCGTTAACCAATAGCGTCTCTGCAACAAAGTGATGTCATGCCACACGCGTTGCTGTTTCTGTGTGGAGTCAAAAGGGTCTAACTCTGTGCCACCGCATAAGTATAGATGTGTTGAAAAAATAACGAGAATATATATACATATATATATATCCGAGTCCTGATCGGGAGGTAACGTCCGATTCCGATCGAGTCTGAAACCACGTGATCGGATCTGGACATCCCAACTTCACGGGATCACTGAATCACTAAATGTCACACACCAAAAGAGCTTCAATAAACAACAGCAACAAACAGACTGCATGTAAAGCAAGAAACGGAAGTTGCTCATATGCAGACAAAACCACAGTGGCTTCAATAGACGTAAAAACACTGCGTGGAAAAAAGCTGCAGTGTTTCCAAACCACAAATCATATTGGTCTTATGTATGTATTTTTGCCTGTGTGCTTGTGCTTAGAATGGCTCAAACGGCTCTAAATGTGTTCAGTGATTCAGATCAAATGATGACTATGTTCGAACATGATCAACACCACATATTTTCTCTTTGTTCGTCTGGCTGTTATAACTCAGCAGCCAAACAAAATCTATAACGTTAAAAAGTCAAGGGTAAAGAGCCCAACTAAAGCAGATGCTGATTTAAAAATTGTGAGTTTCTCCTTTGGTGATTCTGCTTGTTATCATCAGTTGTCTTCAATAATGGTCAATCATCACTCAATCAATCACTTAATTATCTCATTAACTTTAACACTGCTTTGGTGTTCATTTAACACTCTTGAGTGTGGTCTCAAACTCTGATGAGAGTAAATTTAACACTGGGGTTTTTACTGTGTTTTGAGTTTGCAAGAGTGAACGAAAATAACTGCTGTATTAACTGCAGTTACCTTTATTATTGTTCTTCTGTGTTTTCTGCCTAAAAAGGCTTTAGTTGAAGTGAAGAACGTGGTTGACATTTTTAGACTTTGACTTAATAAAGAAGCAATTTATAAATATGATGTGATGAATTATGCAAGTGTCTGGTGTGTTTTATATGATGTGATTCGAGGACCGTCAGCGGTTCTGAGCTGATCAGCTGTGGACCGTTTCCTCTTTTCTGCCTCAGAAAGTATACAACAAAACTAAAAATAAACAAACAAAAGGTGCTGAGCTCAGGAAACAAAACTCAGCTGACCCATCAGTCTCTCTCTATGTGCACAGCACAATCCCCAGAGTTTGCTCAGAGAACATATGGTCCCTCTCTACATAAAGTTAAAATAACACTGAAGCAAAGTTAAAGTTAATGAGATAATATCCCGTTTGTGGAGATGTTTAATCAGATCTTAAGAGATTTAATCATAGAGTTCATCTTAGGCTGTGGCTGGAAGTAGTCTTGTGTTTCTCTTCAGTGATTCTGCTTGTTAACAGCAGGTGTTCATCACTAATGCTCAATCATCACTTAATTATTTCATTAACTTTAACTCTGCTTCAGTGTTACTTTAAATGGGACCTATTATGCAAAATTCACTTTTGTATGGTGTTTGGACATAAATGTGTGTTGGTAGTGTGTGTACACAACCACCCTATAATGATAAAAATCCAACCACTCCTTTTTTTTTTTTTATCCCCATAAATCATAAGTAGTGTCTCAGAACAAGCTGTTTGCAGGTTCCTGGCAGTGTGATGTCACATTAGCCACAGGCCCCGCCCACAAATGTTGACAGACACTGCCGTTTTAACATAGAAACGCCCTGGGCGCCTCAAAATCTGAGGCGCTGAAGACGAGGTGGATTAATTTTGTTTTCGAAGAAAATCCTCCCTCAACTCATCATTTCACACCGGATTGCTTTGAGAATGAATGTCAATACAAAGGGACAATACATAACAGAGGTAGTACTAAAAATTTGTTACTCAAGGATAGATCAGTAAACTGTTCGTGATCCAGCTTACAGTCTCCGGATACAGCAGTAATGAAGGTGAGAGCACTTTATTACAGTTCATCTGAGATTTACGGATATAAAGTTTACCAGTTTATTAAGCACTACCCGAAAAGGCATAAGGTCTTTATATATTTGTTTACTGTTAGTTATAACGAGCGTTTCTGTGTACTTCGCTGTGTATGTTGATGATAATGCAAGCGGGAACGAGAGTTTATGGATAATATTTTAATGCACACTTGCACTGTGTTTTATTAAGCTCTTATGGAGATTTTCTAGAGTAAAAACAGACGCTTCATATGTTGTGTGAAGTACAATAAACGTTATAAAACTCACCGGTAAACTGGCTTGTACTAATATAGTGGATAAAAACAAGACGACAATATAGGTTTTAACCGTAATTAAACTAAATTATACCTGTTCTATCTCCATGCAGCATATATTCGCAGTTTCTGACATTATAGTGCGTTCTGACTCCTGACACCTGAGAATGAGCTCTTGAAGCTCCGCCCTCTTAGGCCGAGCGCAGCAGCTCATTTGCATTTAAAGGGACACACTGAAACGGCGCGTTTTTGCTCAACCCCAAAAAGTGGCAGTTTTAACATGCTATAAAAAATGAACATTTCTGTCATTAATTGCTCCCCCTCATGTCGTTCCACACCCGTAAGACCTTCGCTCATCTTCAGAACACAAATTAAGATATTTTTGATGCGAGAGCTTTCTGTCACATGTCACAGAGACACATGGATTACTTTACCAATGTGTTTCCTACCATTCTTAACCTTGAAGTTGCCTATGGAGGAACAGAAAGCGCTGAGATTTCATCCAAAAATATCTCCATTTGTGTTGCAAAGATGAACAAAGGTCTTACGGGTGTGGAACCCGTATCCTTACTTTACCAAATTAATTAAAAATGTAACAGGTATAAACAGTATAATACTGTAAAAGTACATAATATTACAGTAGGATACTGTATTTGGTAATTACAGTACTATACTGTAAATGTTGTTTACAGAAGTAGTACTGTAAAAATACAGTAAGTGGCTGGCAACCCAGCTGCCAGTATTTTACTGTAAATTTACAGCGAAAAGTTTTACAGTGTATTGTTCTTCTGTGTTTTCTGCCTAAAAAGGCTTTGTAGTTGAAGTGAAGAATGTGTTTCATGTTTTTAGACTTTGACTAAATAGAGAAGAATCCATTTATGGTATATTAAATACAAACAGACAAATGTATAATAGTGAAGAGCTCAACTAATGGGAACACTGATCGCCGTTGTGGTGACTTCAAATGAAACAGAGTTAAACCTCTGTTAATTCTCAATAACAGCTTTTGTTGATGTCTAACATAAATAAAGTCAATCTGGTTAGTAATAAGTGAAGCTGGTAATGCTGTTTGTGGAGTTGTTTAATCCTCCTCTGTTGAGATCTTGAGAGGTTTAATGTCTTTCATCTTCAGTTGATTTCATCTAAGGCTGTGACTGAAGTCAGTTGTAGTTCTTGTGTTTCTGCTGGTCTCTTTTTCTGTTCTCTTCTTTCCTTCAGTGATTCTGCTTTTAAACAAGCTTATTAAGGCTGAGATGACTCTATATTTAATATACACAGATTGTGTGGCTCAGATAAGGTTCAGTTCTGGTTTATTTCTTTGCTCAGATCTGGCAAACAAAAGCGGCCCACACAAGGACCATAATTCATTGCAGCATGTGGGCCAGATCATCATGCCACATGTGGGCCGGATCTGGGCCGACACAATGTTGCTAAGAGGGAAGTGTCTCTTGCCGTGTGCTCTGAACCATGATGGTTTGTTCTTTATTTTCATGTTAAAATCTGTTCACGGAGAAATGGTACACTTGTGCATCAAGCAAGCATGTATGAGCTTCTGATTTATACTTCTGTTAGTATAACATCATTTAGCCTGGTAACTACGGCAATGACCAGTCAAAATGCATCGGCGAGCGTTAGTGTCAACCTGCATTATGAGTTGTATGTGCACTGACTGATGTTAATATATGAATTATATTGTGTTTTTGTGATTCACAGAGATGGTGCAGTTCTGTCAATGAGATTCTCATTTGTGGAAGACGACGTCTGGCCATTTTCAACCCAAATTGGCTTGTTTTTAACCCAGCATTTTTTAGAGTGTAGGAAATTAAATTAAATGAGATGTGGAGGATGATAACTGTGACAAGATGATTGACAGGTCATTTTACGGTGACAGGATGCACGTATCTACGCAACAGAGCATCCGTTAAAGATGCGGTTTTAAGATGTAGTAGCTTATGTCCCAAAGCTCTTCTGCTACACACTCAAAAGCTTCACAAAAAGAGTACATAACTCCAGAATCTTACAGCTTACCATTTCCTGAGTGTGTTTAGTCTGTTTCTCTCTCTCACACACACACATACAGGCCGTCAAGTCAAGTGAGTGATTGAATAATTATTTAAAATAGGTTTAAATTCTGTGTCTCTTTTCCTGACCCTTCCCATGACCCAGTGAACTGTGTGTGTAAGAGGAAATACAACATCAGTTCCCATCAGTCCACAACAACAGAAGGAGACAGAGAGAATGTGTGTGTGCTTAACCATATTTTGGTACAAATTTATACCCAGAAGTTAGTTTAAACCTGGCAAAACCTCCCAAAACCTCTTTTTGGGGACGCCCTCGTCGTAAAAATTATTTAAAACTAGAGTAAATAAATAAAGTTTTTTTTTTTTTTTTAATTGTAAAAGATGCAAGATTTTTGTTGTCAGGGAACGTTCCCAGAACTTTGGCTAACATTGTGGCAATGTTCGTTCAAAGTTATCTGGTAATGTTCTCAAAAAGTCAGCACAAAAGACTAACATTTTTAATGTTACTACTTGTTTCAGAACATTCAGAGAAGATTCAACAGGATTCCTATAATGTTTACAAAATGCTAAAATAACATTTTCGTAACTTTGGGCAGTGTCAGATTGACAATATTTCAAAGACATTTTTTTTTTTTAAAGGGAAAGCACATCTCATTGTGTTGCAAGTGATCGGAAAATTCATATTTTGATTTTAATGTAGAACTTGGTCTATTTCAGTTATATTAGGCTATACTGGATGTTATTGTCTTGGTGAATGTATGTCTCGTAGATCCTAATAAAGTGTGCCCCCCCCCTATGAAAATGAAACCCCCCTCATTCAGACGAGGCTTAAGCTAGTCTCAGACTAAAATGCACGTTTGAGCTGTTTTAACTGAAAGTAACTTGTACTGACATATCTTAAAATATGTCTAGGGTATGTTTATAAAAGCTACTTAAATACCTTCATCGAAATAAAGCCTAATCCTGGTTTAGGCTAAGCCCTGTCTGTGAAACCGGGCCTATATGTTCTGGCGAGGGTCCTGTAAGTAAATCAGTATTGTACAATCTTTGTTGAGCAACTCAGGACATGACGTCATCGGCTTGAGTGTCAGCAGCGCCCGCATTGTGTGTGAAATGAGTGTTCAAAACCCCCGTTTGCTCCGAGTCAGTCCAGCCACCCAGAAAAAAAAAAAAAGAAAAATAAATGCCTGTGTAGTAAGACACTGAAAATAAAAACACACTCACTGTCACGTATTGTTACTAAAGCTAATGTATCTAGTTTTAAGCACTCATAAACATTTTAAATGAAAAACAAATTGAAAAAGACTCGTAAACTTTATATTTTACGGTGTGAAAATGGAGGGAACCGCCGCAAAGAAAGAGCGCGCGCGCCTTGGTATATGACTACTGGTGTTGCCAAGTCCGCGGTTTTCCCGCGGAATTGGGCTACTTTTACACTGTTGCCGCGGGTTATTTTTCATGTGTGCGGGTTAACATGATATTTAGCCCGTGGAATGCGAATTTTACCAGGGAACCACGCCAAAAACGCGAATTTTACCCTCCGGAACGCGATTTTTACTGGGGGAAAACACCCCCCCCCCCCCCCCCCCCCCCCCCCGAAACGCGTTTGGGTAGTTTTACTGGCATTTGGGCGGGTTTTGTTGCGAAAACCTGGCAACCCTGACTGGCTCAAAGTAAGAACAGCTGTTCTCTCTCTCTCTCTCTCCCTCCAGGAGGAGTGTCAGTTATGAATAGCTGCTGACTTCTCGCACAGTAGTGGCACACACATCTGAAGAGTGGAGGAGGAATATAACGGACGAGGCCTGTGGGAAAAAAAAAAAGATGAAAAAATAGTGGAAACTCTCAGTCCGCGTGGATTAAGACAGAGCAGAAAGACGAGACGAGAATCATCTGGAAAACTGACTGGAAACTTTTGAAAAGAGCTTCTTATCTGACAGAGGAGACCACGTTGACTGAAAGAGAGAGATTTCAAACCGCTTCAGGACCTTAAGTGTAAGACTGACGGGAAATCTCCGACGCCTTACTGGAATACAGATTTCCTTTGGGAATTTCATATTATAAACAGAGTGGAATCTGACAGCATGCTTCCTAACATGGAGCTGAAGTGGGCACTTATACTTTTGGGTGAGTAGATGTGTGTTGAATATTTTAAAGTTGAAAGTCATTTAAGAGCAGGCAGACTTGAGTGTGTGTTAAACAAGGACTCTATTCTTTAAGCTGGAGGGTTTCTGCTCTGTTCCCCATTAAACCAGACAGACGTCGCACATAATATTCACAGCACTGACTCACAATGAAGAGTCTCTTTCTTAGACAGTAAGATTAGACTGATAAGAAAACTGTCTGTGAGTAAATTATTTGTCAAGTGAACTGGGATTTTATTAATTCATTTAGATCTGAAAGGTAAAAATATTATTATTTTGGAGTAAAAAGCCAAAGTGAGATCCCTGGGATAAGATATTGTTGGTGTTTTTATTATTAATTTTTTACAAATAATTATGATAATTCATTAAAGGATTAGTTCACCCCATTAATTACTCACCCTCATGTCGTTTCAAACCCGTAAGACTTTTTCGGGAAAACAAATTAAGGTATTTTTAATGAAATCTGAGAGCTTTCTGTCCCTCCATAGAGATCCAATGCAAACTACCACTTTCAACGTCCAGAAAGGTAGTAAAGACATGTGACTCCAATGGTTTTACCTCAATTTTATGAAGCGACGCAAGTGCTTTGTTTGCGCAAAAAAAGCATAATTTACCACTTTATTTACAAAAAATATTGATCTGAATGCGACAACGGTCGTGTCTGGTGTAGACACGGTGTAATAAGTTGTCAGAACTCAAAAAAATTAAGTTTAAGTAAGATTTTTATTGTTCTTAACCTGATACACTAATTTATACATTTAACTTAAAATTATCAGGCTATCTCGACGTAAATATTTTGCTAACTAATTCAAAAACATATGACCAATAGCATGGTATTGCACTTACTGAATGAGTACAACAACTTAAAACATGCGCCACTTTTATGGTAACTCTCCAAAATCTTAACAAAACATCATTAATCACTAAATCACCCTTACCATTAATCGTGCACAAAAAAGCATTATATAACGCTTCATTTTAGCATTTACTCTCCCTTTCTAAGTGCCATAGGCAAAGCATGCCCAGCCCAGTTTCAGTAAAACTCAAGTTAATCTAAATTAAAAGAAATGAGTTCATACAACTCAAAACAATTCAGTTTACTTGAAACATGTCAGTGCTGTGAACTCAAAAGAAAAGAAAGTTCTAAATACTCAGAACAGTTAATTTAAGTTTGTCCTACTCAAACCAATTAAGTATTTTGAGCGTTGGAGTTTACACTGCAGGTTGAGCGTAATCTATTGTGACAATTTTTACATTTTTGAGTATAATATGTTATATTCTAAATTTAGAGAATTCAAATAGTACATTTGTAGCTGTTGTTTCAGGTGTACATTATATATTGTGAAAATCGGGCCACAGATGGGGCAAGATGCCACTAAATTAATATATTTCTTCAAACAATAAACATCATTATCATGTACATGCTAAAATCTTTAACAATAAACTTACAGCATCCTACTATGTTTTGTTGTAGGCCTGTATTCTTATTTAAAAATGAATATAAATGCATGAGGGTTTTGGAAAGAACCGGTCGGGTCACTCTGAAACTGTAAATTGGATGTCCAAAAGCAGAACTTAACTTCTCGGTAACTCCCATTGTTCGACGCAGGTCTATGTCAGAATGTGTTACAGCAACAGTTAAAGGTTTCTCAACTTTTGGTCCCACGACGGAGCATCAGTTTCACAAGCTCTTGCGTTTTTTTCTTTCACGCAGTGTCAAATCATGCGCCATCACTTTCATTTCGCAGGTGTCGTGTGTGGGTCAGGGTTTGCGTACGTTTGACACCCTTAAAAACTTAGGCTATTGGCACTGAAATTAATTCTCTTAAAAAAACATAGTAAATAATGTCTTATTAGAAAAATATAAAAAGTAGGGGTGGGAATCTTTTGGTTTTCGATTCTTGTGGTGCATAGATTCGTTTTCTCTAGGTCTTGAAGAAAAAAATCCCACTGAATTAAATGTAAACCTGTTTTTCTTCCCATTTTAGTCAACCCAATGTTATAAAAACAAATGCCATTTAAGCTGACTGAATCATTACACACATTACACAGTCTTCTGTAATAAAGCAAGGCAGGCAACATGTTGAATACGATTCGCGATCGTGGAGCCTCCGACGTTCTTCAGAGCAGATTCGGTCGCTCTTAACACACCTCACACCACAGGAAAATCTGATAAGATAATCTGAAGAACCATCAAGATAATGGGGACAATACCTAGAATTGTCGGAAGGGGAGAAATCGGCCCAAAATCAGCCCGATTATCTTGTGGTGTGTACCCAGCATGACATAAACATATAAACCCATGAGGCTTGCCAAACATTAGTGAGAAAGCCATGGCAGCAATAGCGTAACCCACAGTCCTCAAGTCGAGACTTTCATGTCGCATGGGTCTTCCCCCCCTTCAGCACATGGTACTCAAATGCCACCTTCGTTTTTCACCGCATGTTTTGGTTATACAAACGATAAGCTGACAGAACATTTGGTGACTTGAGCATGTCATTATTTTCATTAGTATGAAACAAAACCACCATTATTGGAAAAAAAGCCAGCAAAATGTGATATTACACCACCAACAGTCAAACTGAAACCCACATATGGTTTAGGCACAACCCTAAACCGCTGTGAACCCTATACTTTACAGGGTCTTGAAGTCAGTAGGGTTTTTAATCTTTTTAAACATTTGATTTGACACTGACACAAGATGAACATAAGTATTGCAACCAAGTGTTGGGCGGAAAGTTGTGCATTGCATCTGTCGCTCTGTTAAAAAAAAACAGCAGAAGTGAGAAAAGAGAGACTGAAAGTGGTGTAAAGTACACATTCTCTCATCCCGCAGATGTACAGATTACTCTGAGAGTTTTTGAGAAAAGAGTTCGTCGAAACGCTCGACACATCAGCCACAGCGCTCACAGCAAGTCGTACAGGGCATCTTCGGCACATCTGTGGTTTCCTGAACACATGCGCATTTGTATAGGTCTGTGAAAATATGTGAGTGTTTTGTTTCTGTGTGTAATTATGTTATAGATTATTGTTAGAATGCCTTTTGAACACTGCCCTCGTACTGAGTATAAGGCAGAAAAAGGATTCCTGGCAATCACTCGTGTCCTGCTCCACTTTAACCTACAGCGTCGTTGCAAAATAGATTCTGATTTTCTGCAGTCTGAGTTGAATGATTTACTGAACAATGGTAAGAAAAGGTCTTCCAGGAGACAACTGTCTCATATAAATTCAAAATGGGAAACCGGCTCTACAGACTGCAGATACACAAGTCAACAGATGGCGCTGTTGCGCGCTCTCGCATCAGTGCTTCAGAGCAGCTCGCGGTCAATCATTAGCGCACATTTGTCAACCAATTGCTTAATATGAACTAATGCTGATCAATTATGACAAAGTTTACTTTATATTATTTATATTGTAATGTGTTGTGACTTTTTTATCTTCCTCATCTGAACTTGAATGAGCAGCAAAAGTCGAGTAATGTGTATATCAGTTTCCCCTGTTTGTTATTTGGTTGCACGAATCAAATTTATTTCCATACATTTATTTTCATTTGATTCAAAGGAAACTGAAAGAACACTATTTTAAAATTTTGGATTATTATAGGTTTAACTAAAACATTTTTCATTGCTTGAAATAAATGTTAATACTGAAATAAAAAATATTAACACTTAACGAAAAATGAAAGCAGAAAATATAAAAAAAAGAGATTCATTTCCCAGAATTTTTTTTTTTTTTTTTTAATTTTTAAGTTCATTGTTGTGTGGCTCTTAAAAAAAAATTATTTGGCGCCTGTTTTTCCCCCCATATAGGAGCCAATGGCTCCTTAATGAATCATTTTGTCTGGAGGGTTTTCGATATAGTTGAATTAGCATATTATGATGGGATATGATGAAGTATTTTAACATCCAGAAAACTACTGACTTAATTTCATAATAGATAATATAACACAGTCTAGTTGCTTAAAGCAATTAATTCTAATAAAAACTTCAGATTTCAGATGGATGGATGTATTATTATGAATGTGCAAAGATAAATTCTGTCTTGTTTTTCTTCATCAGGTTTTTTCCTGCGGTGTAGTGAGTCTCATGAATGTGACGATGGATTCAGAAAAATTAACAGGACCTGTTTTGGTAATGAGCACTGTGTTTTTGTTATAATGTGCAGAATATGCTCTGTAAGTGACTCAAAAGAGGAAATTAGTGTAACTGAAGTTTCTTTCTTGATTCCTGTCTCCTTTACAGATGAAGATGAGTGTTTGACCCAGAGTCCATGTGGTGATAACGCTCAGTGTTTCAATACAAATGGGAGTTACTACTGCACCTGTGTTGAAGGATTTCGATCAGACATATCCACTTTCACAGCAAAAACAGGACAGTGTGAGGGTACGAGAGGGGATTATGGGACAAAAGAGCCCACTGCTTTGATTAAAATACCATAATTAATACCAGCTGCTTCCCTTAACAGATATCAATGAGTGTATTGAGAAGACATTTGAATGCCCAGATGACATGGAGTGTGTGAACACCATTGGCTCCTACAATTGCGCGTGTCGTAAAGGATATCAAGCGTCTAGAAGAGAAGACTCAGAATGCTCAGGTGAGCGGCCTCACTCGTATTGCTTTTCGTTGACTGTTAATCAAACCGAAGAACAATATTTGCCTTCTCAAAATGTTAGCACAAAAACATTACCTATACATCATTCATGGAACTATTTTACGTGATACGTGTTTTTTTTTTTTTTTTAAATGTTACTACTTGTTTCGGAACGTTCAGAGAACATTCAAAAGTAACATTCTCATAATGTTTGCAAAGTGATCAAATGGAATGTTTCCTTAACGTTTTTTTAAACATTTAAAAAAACTGGACGTTTTGAACATTTCAGAGAACATATGGGAATGTTAACAAAACATTGTCAGAACATATTTCTGTTAACAGGGACTGTGTTTAAACCCATAGCTAGATAAAATACACGTGAAACGCTGAAACATTCACAGGAAAGCTGACGATCACAGAAACGGTTATAACCACCGGCTCAGTACTATGTTAATGATGTGCAATATTAGCATACTGTATGCTGTGAGACTGTAGTCGCCACACGATTTCACTTTGACTTTGCATGGAAACGTTACATTTGCATAACATGGAAATTTCGTCTCTTGCCTTCTGCTTTGATGTTTTTGGTGCATCTTTACAAATGTATTGTGTAACAGAAACTTTGGATACTGTGCACAGTAAATATGTTACACAGTTCCTAATAAAACTGCTGTTATTGTGTCTCTAACCTCTATCATCTCACTTCTGTATGTGTGAACTTGTGCTTTTGTCTAAACGAAACCCTCGTCTCTCTCTCTGTGTGTGTGTGTGTGTGTGTGTGTTCGCTGCAGCTGTGGATGAGTGTTTGTCCTCAGTGTGTGGAGTTCACAGCAATTGCACTAACACACCTGACAGTTTCTCCTGCACCTGTTATCCAGGGTTTCATAAACTTGAGAACGGCACCTGTGCAGGTAAACGTGAGTGCGCTTCTACTGATGAACATGCTGCGTGTGTCTGCTGTCATGACATTAAAAAAACATATCGATATTATTAAATAAAAAGATATTATCATAGGAATCTGCATTCAGCCTTCTCTCTCTCTCTCACAGACATCAATGAGTGTAAAGATCCAGATGTTTGCGGCGCAAACGCCGCCTGCTGCAATTATCAGGGCGGATACAGCTGCAAATGTCACCAGGGTTACAGTAATTACGGCAACAACCAGTCAAAATGCATCGGTGAGTGTTCAAGAAGAGAGCACTGTTTTAAAACATATATGTGCTAAATAAAATATTAATCGTTTTGTGTTGTTGTATGCAGAAATGAACTGCGACGAGTTTAAAACAGAGTCTGATGTGGAGGAAAAGGTAGAATGTCTGTCTCCTTGTGATTTATTTTCATTAGTATTTTATCAGATGGAGAATAATCTGTGCGTGTTCTTCTAGTTGAAGGTTTTATTGATGCGGTTGAGCAACAGCTGCGAGTCTCTGAGTGGTCCAGATGGAGGCCGTCAAGCCGGGGAAGAGTTACTGGAGGTGAAACCACAGCTTCCTCTTGTTTCTTCTGCATTTCTTGTGTTGAAATCGTTTTCTGTGATAGAGCTGTTTGACCAGGAATATTCCCCTCAGTTTCACTGTGTTTGACTGCAGAACCTGTTCACCTCCACCAACGAGCTGCTGTCAGATGGAGACATCGCTAGCGGAGAGATGTTGAGTCAGTTTCTGGACGTGGTGGAGAACAGCATGCGTCTGATCGGACCTCAGCTTAAAGAGCCTGTGACCAGGATGGAGACGCACAACACCTGTGAGACACAAACATCATCTCAATGCGTTTAAAATATGCATACAATGAAAGAGGTACTGAGTACTGAAAGTGCTGATGTTCTGTACGATCATGTGAATCACAGTCGCTGAGGTTGCAGTCACACGGAATCAGACTCCGCCCACTGGGAGTGTCACTCTGAGCACAGACTCCGCCTTCTTCAACACCAGCTGGGAAACAGTTGTAGGGAAATCATATCCAGGTACAAAGACACACATGCACATACATGTACGTATGAAAGCACCAGCACATTCATGACCAGATGTGAATGTCGTTTTCCTGTAGGTTTTGCGTTTGTGGCACTGGTCAGTTATAAAGATCTGGACTCATCCAGCCATCAGTACCACAAGATCAGCAGAACATCACAGGAGAGCAGAGAGAGAGAAATCACTTATCAGCTCAACTCGAAGGTGGTGACGGCCGTCGTCAGTAATCCAGAAACCAAAGAGCTGTCTGAGCCGGTGACGCTCGTCTTTACGCACACGGAGGTGAGGATCCCGACATATCTGCTCACTCACAAACACCGACCAGCACTTCACTGGAGACACACACACACACACACACAAACGAAATGGTTTCATTTAGTTATCGGTTTGTAACAGTAAATGAACATACTGAACACAAGTTGAATATGGAGTACCGCAAGGCTCAGTACTAGGACCGTTGCTTTTCACTCTGTTATGAAGAGAGGCGAGAACAGCTGCTCATGCGGATAATCAGAGTTTTCCCTTTTCTGAACGGTCAATCTTTCTCTTCTTCAGGAGAGGGCGGAGTCTGGGAGCGTGGTTTACTCCTGTGTGTTCTGGAATGAGTCTGAGGGGGCGTGGTCTGGGCGGGGCTGTGAGAGGGCGTGGTCTAACAGCACTCATACAGGCTGTTCCTGCTCTCATCTCAGTAGCTTCGCTGTGCTGATGGCCCTTTATCCCATACAGGTACATCTGTGACCCAGAAAAACTCAGATTATACATATTTAATTCAGATTGTAGATGAAATGGTCATGATTTTCCCCTCTTCCTCTCCTCCAGGACTCGTTTGAGTTGGTGTTGATCACACGTGTGGGTTTAGTTCTGTCTCTGGTCTGTTTATTTCTCTGTATCCTGACGTTCCGGTTCTGCCGCTCAATCCAAGGAACCCGAAACAGCATTCATCTTCATCTGAGCGTGTGCCTCTTCATTGCAGACCTCATCTTCCTCTGCGGGATCTCCAGCACTCACGACAGGGTGTGTGTCTTATATCTTCTGTTTATGGGTCTTTGAAGTCAAAAAGTTAGATTGTAATGACAAGAACCAATGCTGATTGTGTTTTTTCTCTCGGTTTGTCTCAGGTGGCGTGTGCGATTGTGGCCGGCCTGCTTCATTTCTTCTTCTTGGGCGCATTCTGCTGGATGCTGCTGGAGGGGGTTCAGCTCTACCGGATGCTTGTGCTGGTGTTTGAAAACACAATAAAACATCTCTACATGTACGCGGTGGGATACGGAGTCCCTCTCATCATCGTCACCGTCTCTGCCATCACTTATCCGCGGGGATACGGCACTGATCGACAGTGAGCGCTGTTTGTGTGTTTACAGCATTCATGTGAGCGATTGCTTTCCAGCTGTTTTGATGGTTATTTTATGTGTTTGTGCTCCAGCTGTTGGCTCTCCCTTGAATTTATGTGGAGCTTCTTCGCGCCCGTCTGCATCATCGTCGTCCTCAACAGCTTTGTTTTCGTCATCACTGTGTGGAAACTGGCCGAAAAGTTCTCCAGCCTCAACCCGGACCTCTCCAAACTCCGCAACATCAGGTGTGTGCGTTTATTTCTTAAAGGGATCGTTCACCCAAAATGTCATTAATAACTCGCACTCATGTCATTCCAAACCCGTGAGACTTTCGTTCACCTTCGGAACGCAAATGAAGATCTTTTAATGAAACCTGAGAACTTTATATCCTATTCAGCGAAACCTCAAAACGTTCACGAAGAGATGAGTTCGAAAGTCTTGTGGGTTTAAAACGCCGTGAGGTTGACTAAATGGTCACTTAAGGGTGAATAATCTCTTTAAGCCCAAAACGGATTTGGTCAAGTTCTAATGCATTTCTGGTGAATTTCAGAGGTTTCACTGTGACCGCAGTGGCTCAGTTGTGTGTTCTTGGAGGGATGTGGGTTTTTGGCTGCTTCCTCTTCCAGTATGAAGGAACTCAGGTTTTGTTGTATCTCTTCGTCATCTTCAACAGCCTCCAGGGGGCGCTCATCTTCATCATGCACTGCCTGCTCTTCAAACCGGTACTTAAACACACACACAAATGTGCATGCCCCAAAAAGAAAAACACAGTATGGTCTGGATTCAAACTAAATTTGAAAGATCTCATTAAATATTAGGCCTTGTTTTCACTTGGAATTAAGATGCGTTTTGGTCGATTGGATCACAAATGAGACATTCCCGTTCACAACCACTTCTGTTCTGATTTCTTCGAGGGGAGGGTCTATGGGCGGGTAAATATATAGGCTTTTTCAGATCTTTCGATCTAATGGACAAAATAAGCTCACACAATTTACATATGAACGTGCCCAGAGATGACGGAAAAACATACGGAGAGCATCAGCTTTTGTTTCTGCTCTGATGAGCCACGGGACCAGCCCAACGCTGTGAAGATATCAGGAACGGTGAGAGAACATTGTGCTTATGTTTTTCATCTTCAAACTCCCGTCTGGCTAGCGTGCTTCGCATAATGTTCAGTAGTTAGGTCAGTAGGCGGTCTTTTGCGGCTTTTCGAAAACATTAAACCACATGAGCGTCTACACTACGCATCTTAATATCAGGTGTAAACAGGGCCTTAGGCAAACAGACAGACTTTTGACTGCCTGCAAGTAAGCATTTGACTGTATTCTGGTTATCATTATGATTTTAGCATGTTTTGTGTCGCCCCCTTCAGGTCAGAGAGGAGTATTGCAAGCTGATTAGTAAGATCTGCTCACACAAGGACAAGAAATATTCAGAATTCAGCACCAATCTGTCCAGCAACAGTCAGGTAAACTTGCAAGGTTATGTAAATGTTATGATAACACTTTATGAACATTTTATTCTAACATTATTAATATTTGGTATTGTAATGTTGAGAGAAAACATCCTGCAAACAACATTCTCGTAATGTCCTTATGATGTTATTTGCTTATGCACCAAAATTTCCGGCCATCAAAAATAATCAGCTGAAATGTTTTTGGAGGTTTTGTGGTTCAGCTTCTAAGTGTGTCCTCTGACCTTTACAGCGACCTCTACGGAGCGATCAGACCACAGGAGAGTCGAAGATATAGAGCAGCTGTCGTGTCCTGGAAGATCTTCGTAGATGTTTGACCTTTAAAGACACATAGAAGCGCAACTTCTTCTCACAGAGCACATGGGACCGCTTTCCATTGAGAAGATCTTAAACTGCTTTCTTTCTGTCTGTTAAGCAAGAGTATGTCAGGTGTAGGCTCGTCACATGACGCATGCGTCACTGGAGGCGGATTTGATACATATCAGCTAAAATGCATAGGTCTGATTTCTTCCTCTAGTGTACTTTGGAGACACTTTAGCTGTTCTTTGTCGTGCCTTTAATGGAAAATGTCTTACTTTACATGCAAAAGGCAGCTTTCATTTGCTTATATGAGAAAAGTTGTTTGTGAATGTGATATTTCTAGAACTAGTCTCCAGTCTGCCTTAAGAAAGAGGTCATTTCTCCAAGACACCTCTGTTCTCTGAAGCCTTAATCTATAATTAATCACAGACGCAGGTTTATGTGATCTGCACTTACACGCCACTTTACGTCTTTAAGCTGTAGAGAAATTTGGCCTCTAATTATGTGGGAAACAGATGAGGTACTTTAGATTCATGAAGCTATTTAAACAGAGCCGACGTTGCATTGCACAGAGCAGGTCACAAAGAGGGCTTAACTCCTCATCCTACTAGTCCCTAAACTATAATAAGAAGACCATAGAGATTTAAGCTCAAGCATGAATTTGCTTCACGCTTTGAATTTGTTACGCTAATTAGTTGGTGCACAAGGTTGTAGTACTGGCTGGGGCCGTTGTTTCACATTTGAAAAGGAAACAGAAGAGACGCAACAACAGACATTAGCGTTGACGAGCGTTTCTGAGATTTCCCCAACTCTATAGTTTAAAGACTTTTTAATGGGTTTTAACATCTGGGTAAAAATAGCGTACACAATCAAGTGTCATATAATCTGAAAGGCCATGTCAAAACTAACGCATACTTTGGGCTTTAGTGTTCCATTTTAAGAACAAAGTGATTTTGTAAGATTAAGCTAATACAAAGTTTTAAATCTCTTGCTTCTGCAACACATAGTTTTTTTTTTAAAGCTATCTATTGTATGTTTAATGATGATATTTGATAGAAACAAATGTTTTATTTTACATTTTCCACATTAACTTTTTGGCTGTAATTTTGTTAACTTGATTTGTCATGCTCAGTCCACTATTATACATGATTTCCGTAAAGATACCATACGCATCGTGTATTATTGCATTTCCGTGTCTGTATCAGTTCAGATTTGTAACAATCCGAGGGAAATAAGAAGCAATTTCATTCCTTGATGTGGTACTGCCATGTTTTTTTGTTGTTGTGTTTTTTTTTTAAGTAAATATTTAATAATTGCTAAAAGAAGCTGTGGCTGAGTTTGGTGTTCACATGAGATCAATATGCCCAATATCCCATACACATACACTTTGATTCTATATCACACACTGATCTGCACATTACAGTGAATTTAAAGTACTTACCACACTACAATCCCCCCCCTTTTACACCAAGAGGTTTCATTTCTTCCTAATAAATATCTTACCTTACATGGTGGCACAAATGTTCTGCAAGAACAGTGATGAAATCTAATTAATAACTGTGTGAAAGGAAGGCCATGTTCTTTCTTGATTAAATGAAACCCATCCATCAATAAAAAATGCCAACTGCCAGTGAATTTACAGACATTCTCTGTAATTGCCACTCGTTGCCGTAATCATACTTTAGATCTAATATTGTCACATGGAACCGATATTGATGCCATTGAAATTCAGCAGTAGAATGATGACATCTCAGATCATTATCTACCCTAGTTATTGAGAGATTCTATTACACGGAACATGAAAATAGACACACCAGCCAACATAGTCACATGTTTGCTGGGAGCCAGAGCACCTGACATCAAAGCAAATTTAAAACTGCTGGCTAATGCTAATCGTAAATACTCTTAAGATTGTTATTCACGTCGGTACTAATGATGTTTGACTTTGCCAGTCGGAGATCACTAAAATTAACATTAAAGAGGTGTGTGAATTCACTAGTATGATGTCAGACACTGTAATTTGCTCTGGACCCCTTCCTGTTCGTTGGAGTGATGAGATAGTTAGCAGATTATCATCACTCAATGGCTGGCTGTCTAAGTGGTGTCCGCAGAATAATAGAGGTTTTCATAGACAATTGAAAAAGTTTTTGGGGCAGACCTGACCTGTTGAAAAGAGATGGTATTCATCCCTCATGGGATGGTGCTGCTCTTCTCTCTAGTAATATGGCACTTAGTCTGAAACATGACAAACTGGGATTACTGTAACGCTCTACTGGGTGGTTGCCCTACACACTTAATAAACAAACTCCAGCTGGTCCAAAACGCATCAACTAGAGTTCTTACTAGAACCAGGAAGTATGACCATATTAGCCCGGTTCTGTAAACACTGCACTGGCTCCCTATTAAACATTGTATAGATTTTAAAATCTTGCTAATTATTTACAAAGCACTAAATGGTTTAGCTCCCCAGTATCTGAGCGAGTTTATGAATCATAACACATTATAGTCCTTCACGTCTACTGCGATCTGAAAATTCTGGTCAGTTGATAATACCTAGAATATTAAAATCAAGATCCTTCTCCTATTTGACACCTAAACTCTGGAACAATCTTCCTAGCATTGTTCGGGAAGCAGACACACTCTGTGAGTTTAAATCTAGACTAAAAACGCATCTCTTTAACCTGGCATACACATAACACATTATCAATTTATGTTTTCAAATCCGTTAAAGGATTGTTAGGCTGCATAAATTAGGTCAGCCGGAACCGGGAACACTTCCAGATGTACTCGTTACATCAGAAGAAGATGTATCTGTATCTCTGTTTATCCCGAGGTTTACCGTAGTCAGCCGGATCTGGGCCAGATCCAGATCAGATGAAGGACCTGCGCCTAGACACGACCACAACGCAGCCCTGAAGTGTCAGCAGAGATTGTGTCAACTAGATCATCCACTATGAAGGCCTCATCAACATGACAGTCTATCTTTCATGCATGCTTAAGGCCATTTCGCCAGATAAAACATGTTTAACAGTGTTATGAAATGCAGATACTCATATTATTAATACTTTTTTATTGAGGCTTTTTAATAGTTCTGTCATGTTTAAGACACAATCATTGTTCTATTCTGTCGAACACAACTTCATTTACAGAGTTTGGTTCAATCCATCTCTACTCTCCCAAATCACATGAAATCTCAATGCGACACTGCCCCCTACTGGCAGAAAGAGCTCAATGTACAGTTTCAGGATGAGCTGAATGAGTCTTTTATCCAGATTTACTGATGAAAAGACACTATGACGATTCTGGAGCAGTTTGTTCTTTAGCGTGTTTCTTCTGGTGGGTCTGAAAACTTCCTAAATAAGTGAATCTCTCGCCGCAGATGGAGCAGCGGTAAGGTTTCTCTCCTGTATGAACTCGCTCATGAGTCTTCAGGACGTCTGATCGAGCGAAAGTCTTGTCACACTGAGAGCACTTGTACGGTCTTTCTCCTGTATGAATCCTCTTGTGCATGGCTAATTGAATGTTTTGCTTGAAACTCTTCCCACAAACGCTGCAGTGATACGGTCTTTCTCCAGTGTGAACTCTCTGATGGACCCCGTATTGACCCTGATCAGAAAAGCTCTTCCCGCAGTAGGAGCACAGGAACGGTTTCTCTCCGGTGTGAATCCTCTCATGATAAATCCAATTCGATTTCTGATGGAATCGTTTCTCACAGTGTGAACACTGATATGGTTTCTCCTCAGAGTGTATTTTTTGGTGTGACCTCAGAGAACTTGAGTCTTTACAGGTTTTCCCACATTCGCTGCACTGGTACGGCCTCTCATTGGTGTGAACACGCACATGCGTCTTCAGATGGGGTTTGTGGTTGAAGCTCTTCTCACAGTAAGGGCACTTGTACGGCTTTTCACCCGTGTGGATTCTCATATGAGCATCAAGATTCCCTTTAGTGCTGAAATGCATGTCGCACTCGCTGCAGTGGAAAGGCTTTTCCCCAGTGTGAATTCGCTTGTGAGCAGTAAGACTGCTTTTGGTGCTGAAATTCTTGTCGCACTTGCCGCAGTGGAAAGGCTTTTCGCCAGTGTGTGACTTCATGTGAATTCTCATATTATAAAGAGTGGTGAAAAAATCCTTCCCGCACTGTTCGCAGCGAAACTCCTTCTTCACGCTGTGCTCTTTTGTATGACGTCTCTTCTCTTCTAAGGTAGGAAAGCTGAGGTCGCATATCTTGCAGGTGAAGTCTTTCTGTTCTGTGTGTGTTCTCTCATGTCTCGCTAAATGTCCCTCTGAGCTCAATGTTTTCCCACAGGTGATGCAGGAAAATCTCTTGACCTTCAGCTGATCTTTTGAGGTTGAGACTGTTTCTTCATAAGAAGCTGAACTGCCATTCTCATCTGAAAAGAACAAAATGGTACTAAAATGTTACATAAACATAAAATATATATTTGTCTGTAACTTCTAGGGCTGAAAAATTCATTAAAATAAAATTGTGATGCAGCTCATGATAGTGTTTTCAACACATCAGTTCACAGTAACTAATGTCTGCCCCTGCTGATTTAGGAACTAAATTTCCCCCCCAACTTTTCAGCCGTACTATTATTCGCCAGGAAGAAACATACCTGAAGGAAGAAAGTCATCATCATAATTCCCATCATTCTCATACTCGTTCCCATCATCCTCCTCAACAGTCCCATCCTCCTCCTCCTCCTCCTCATGTCTCTGTTGTTGTTCCTCTGCTGTGGTTTTTTCTCCTCTGCTCTCGATCAGGTTCCTGCAGTCCACCAGTCTGACGGAGCACATCTTCAGCGGCGTCTGCAGCATCTGCTGTTCTCCAGCGTTACAGTCAGAGGTTTGATCAGCGGATCCATGATCCTGAGCGTCAGTATAACACAGTAAAGTGAGGCTGAGCTCTGAGTCCTGTGTGTCTCTGGATCTCCAGACTGAATCCTGAGCTTCTGTCCCGTCAGTCACACACACTGAAACCTTCTCCAGATCCTGACAAACACAAATAAAGAACAACCTGTTGATATTAGCCTCATTACTCATTATATTGGTGATGAGATTAGCATATTTTGCTGCTGGTTTAATTTGAGATGTGCATAAGAAGTGAGAAGCTAACTAAACTTTGGTTTGATTGATCTGAAGGATGAAATGAGCCGCTCAAACCTCTCTGTTGGGTTTGTCTCCTCTTTCTCTCAGCTTTGCCTCCAGTGACGCCACCTCTTTCTTCAGCTGACAGATTTCACTGATGAAATCCTCAATATCCAGCATGGACAGATCAGTTCCTACTGATTTACAGCAGATCACATCCATCTGCGCTTTCATGCTCAACATCTGAACACAAACACATCATCATTACTAAAAGACGCGTTTATAATCGACTATCAAACTCAAAATGATTGTTTACAATTATGAACGAGAGCAGAACTACACAGAATGAAGAAAATGATTCTTAGAATACTAAGAAATATTAATGTCAGATATGTATGTGATTAGGTCAGTTTATGTTCAGTTTTGTTATTGTAAGAATATCATAACATCTCAAATTTAAGTTCAGCTGCTGTTTTAATAAACTCAGATTTGAAAGTAAACATGGTATTGTGTCATTTGTACTTAAGCGTCCTTAAAATGTCCAGCACTAAAAATGTCAATA
Source organism: Elopichthys bambusa (assembly GCA_037101425.1). Taxonomy (NCBI): domain Eukaryota; kingdom Metazoa; phylum Chordata; class Actinopteri; order Cypriniformes; family Xenocyprididae; genus Elopichthys; species Elopichthys bambusa. Next base: position 39,640,526 of record CM074436.1, on the reverse strand, counting down.
TAAATGTCTTAACTGCTGTAGTCAGTAATGGTAAATCTGTATGATTTTATTACAAATACCCAAGTTGAACTATGCTGCAGAATCGTGGTTAATTCTATATTATGATTAAATAGTGAGGAAACGCTTCATTTAAGCTCTTTAAAACACTAAAGACAATCACATAAACAGTTAAAATACACACCGTCTCAGTGCAGCAGCTTCGTCCTTTCTTCATGGTTTTACCGGCGGACTGAAGAGCGTCAGAGCGCCTCCTACAGGCTCCTGTAACACCTGCTGACAGCGAACTTTCTCCGTCTTTTTCTCAATCAAAAATAGCCGTGAATTCCAGAGTTGTAGCGACGAATGTGAAAATAACGCTCAGCTACAACAACCTAAACGACACGATTCATTTCCAAATGTCACGTTCGTGAATCAGTTCAGCTCACATGAAGTGAGGAAAATATTGGTCATTTTTTGCCATGTTTTCCGTAAGATTTTAATAACAGCTAAAAGACGCTGTTTCGCGTTTTCAAATGCGACCAATATACCTGATAAATATACTTTAAAACTATATCTGACAATGATCTGGGTAGTTGACAAATAGGCTAGGTCGTTAAAAATGTTTTTTTTTTTTTGTAGAACAATTTTTTGAGGAAAAAATACATATATTTTTGAAGTGCGAAGTCTGTTTTTTTTTTTTTTAAACATTTTTACTGAACTGTAAAGTTAATGTGTCCTATGGTGTGACATAGCAAAAATGAAGAAAAAAATAATATACAAATGTGTATACATATGGTGCTATTATTTAATATGAAATAATGAAAAACATTATTTTTTCCCCCACGACTTGTTGGACATTTTCAATTAATACAAGGCAAATTTTCCTGTCATCCTTTCAAAACTGCCAAAAATGATATCATTTTAAGATAAGTGATGAGTATACCTCCCCTACTGTAATACTCAAAAGAACCGTAGATATCTCAAAAATATCTTAAAAGAACAGTTATGTGTGTCACGCCACAGGACATCGTCACACTAAAGGACAAAAAAGGTTGTTAGTTGCAGTAAAGAGTGAAGGATATTACATAAAAGTATTTTTATTCAAGCTTGAATGTGTCAAAGAAGAAAGAATTTAATTTTGATATAAACAATATCACCAATTTTTTAAATAATAATAATAATAAAAATCAACAAAATGAAATGCGACTCGTCGACAGAGCAAATATCTTTGAAACTTTTAACACCCAAAAATCTTTTTTTTTTTTTACTGTAAATAATTTGTTTGTTAAAGAAGAAATAACATTTAAAAATCACATTTTTATAGTATATGGCAGCTCCTTTTAAGGCATCATTTCGATATTTTTTTTAACTTTGCGTTGTTCTCTAGGATCTCCTCCCTTCCGCATGGATCCCTGTTAATTTTCTCCCTAAACTTCCATGTTCTCTCCCTCAATTCTTCCTCTCAAAAACAAAGTAGTATCACATTTAATGCTTAACACATTTGCAGTGGTTCCAAAAAAGTTAAATATTCGAGAACTAGCCATGTGCACGTGTCATGGCCTTCACAGGAGGCTTCAGTCACATGACCTTGAATGGGGTCCTTCGAATAATTAAATTTGTCTGTGGAATTGCCCGATTTAATATCAGGATATCTGGCGTCGCACCAGAGGACAGTTTTCAGTGACAAAATGTATCAAGATCATACGCTTTTAGAAATAGACAGAAAAAAGGATTGCCATTTACTAAAATAGACACTTGTAAATTTATGCCTGAGGTATTTATTAACATTTTGATACTTTTCTTTTTAATTCACAAAAGTTGAACCATGCTTGAGACAGTCACACCATAGGACAATTTTGATATTTGGCTCAAAAATTTAAAAACGCTAATAGCGAAGCAGTATTTTTAACAACGGGTCCATGTAATATATATATATATATATTATATATATAATTGTTTTAATGAATGTACACAAAGTGATTTTTTTTTTTTTATCCCTTTTTCTCACTCTGGGGGTGTAGAGGTCTTTGAGTTTGAGCAGGGGGGAACCAATGTCCGTTGTAGTCTCCTGATGTCTGATTTGGTGGCTGAACCAAACCAGACAGTTATAGATGGTTTAACTGTTAATAGCTCGCCCCAGTACCTGAGCGAGCTCTTAATGCATTATAGTCCTTCGCGTCTATTACGATCTCAGAATTCAGGCCAGTTGATAATACCTAGAATATCAAAATCAACTGCAGGTGGTAGATCCTTCTCCTATTTGGCACCTAAACTCTGGAACAATCTTCCTAGCATTGTTCGGGAAGCAGACACACTCTGTCAGTTTAAATCTAAACTAAAAACGCATCTCTTTAACCTGGCATACACATAACACATTATCAATTTATTTTTTCAAATCCGTTAAAGGATTATTAGGCTGCATAAATTAGGTCAGCCGGAACCGGGAACACTTCCAATAACACCAGATGTACTCGTTACATCAGAAGAAGAATGGCATCTACGCTAATATTAGTCTTTCTGTTTATCCCGAGGTTTACCGTAGTCAGCCGGATCCGGGCCGTATCCGGGTGAGATCGAGGACCTGCGCCATGACACAACCACAACACAGCCCTGAAGTATCAGCAGAGATTGAGTCAACTAGATCATCCACTGTGAAGGCCTCATCAACATGACAACCAGTGGCACATCTCCTCAACAACCGTCCATACCGGTGTGATGAATACAATCCTCAACTGGATGGAACTGAATTAAACACTTTGAATGTTGCGATCCTATCTGACTTATGATAGCAGCCTGAGTCGTAACAAAGCACTGTTCGCCAGAGGAGAACTGGCCCCCCGACTAAGCCTGGTTTCTCCCAAGGTTTTTTTCTCCATTTTCACACCTGTTTGCCACGTTTGAGTTTGGGTTCCTTGCCGCTGTCACCTTTGGCTTGCTTAGTCGGGGACACTTGATATTCAGCCTGCACTGACACCATTTTTTAAAGAGCTGCTGTGCAGCCAAAATAATGTACCAGTTATCAATGTAAAGCTGTTTTGACACAATCTACATTGTAAAAAGCGCTATATAAATAAAGGTGACTTGACTTAACTTGACTCTTGCCCTGATGTGGTGCTGCCATATTTTACAGCTGTGGTGAGTTTTTTTTACTGATGAAAAGACACTATGATGATTCTGGAGCAGTTTGTTCTTTAGCGTGTTTTTTCTGGTGGGTCTGAAAACTTCCTAAATAAGTGAATCTCTCGCCGCAGATGGAGCAGTGGTAAGGTTTCTCTCCTGTATGAACTCGCTCATGAGTCTTCAGGACGTCTGATCGAGCGAAAGTCTTGTCACACTGAGAACACTTGTACGGTCTTTCTCCTGTATGAATCCTCTTGTGCATGGCTAATTTAATGTTTTGCTTGAAACTCTTCCCACAAACGCTGCAGTGATACGGTCTTTCTCCAGTGTGAACTCTCTGATGGACCCCGTATTGACCCTGATCAAAAAAGCTCTTCCCGCAGTAGGAGCACAGGAACGGTTTCTCTCCAGTGTGAGTCCTCTCATGATGAATCAAATTACATTTTTGACGGAAACGTTTCTCACAGTGTGAACACTGATACGGTTTCTCCTCAGAGTGTATTTTTTGGTGTGACCTTAGAGAACTTGAGTCTTTACAGGTTTTCCCACATTCGCTGCACTGGTACGGCCTCTCATTGGTGTGAACACGCACATGCGTCTTCAGATGGGGTTTGTGGTTGAAGCTCTTCTCACAGTAAGGGCACTTGTACGGCTTTTCGCCCGTGTGGATTCTCATATGAGCATCAAGATTCCCTTTAGTGCCGAAATTCTTGTCACATTCGCTGCAGTGGAAAGGCTTTTCGCCAGTGTGTGACTTCATGTGAATTCTCATATTAGAAGGAGTGGTGAAAAAATCCTTCCCGCACTGTTCACAGTGAAACTCCTTCTTCACTCTGTGCTCTTTTGAATGACGTCTCTTCTCTTCTAAGGTAGGAAAGCTGAGGTCGCATATCTTGCAGGTGAAGTCTTTCTGTTCTGTGTGTGTTCTCTCATGTCTCGCTAAATGACGCTGTGAGCTCAATGTTTTCCCACAGGTGGTGCAAGAAAATCTCTTGACCTTCAGCTGATCTTTTGAGGTTGAGACTGTTTCTTCATAAGAAGCTGAACTGCCATTCTCATCTGAAAAGAACAAAATGGTACTAAAATGTTACTTAAAAATTAAAATGAACACAAAGAGATTTAATAAATCATTCACTTGTCATCATATAAAATGTTATAATATCCGTCTATATTTGTGAACCGTGCTGGTGAGTCACAATTTTTCAAAAATGAGTAATTGTTATTTTCATATTTTAACATTCTCCATTTTAAAAAAAACCTTCAAAATGATGTATGATTTGTTAGAATCCAACAAAATATGACGGAGCTACAGCTGTTTTAAGTCGATATAGTCAGCAAAGTCAGTTGAGAAAAATCGACCAAAACAAAATCACCAGGACTTTAAAATCCTTGATATCATCACCAATTTTGGCACAAACCCATATCTATAGGAAAAAAATATATATATATATTCAGCTTTTTTCCCCATGATTCCTCAGTTGTTTGATTAACATTAATGAAACACAGCCTAAGACCTACTGTATCACACGGATCTAATATAATGTTACACATCAGATGAAAGCGCCGGTCGTTGAGAAGCGAGCAGAGAAAAACATTCTTCATGGACAAAGGAAAGGTACGACTCTTAAGAAAATGTACAAATAAAGACACTTTTAGATGTTTTATTGCTATTTGGAGCATTAGGATCGCTAGACGAAAACTCATTTTTGTGAAAACCTCCAATTCTACCATTTACATTTTTCACTTGTTTTGCCTGCAGCTCAAAATTAGCCTGTGCATGCGGACTCATTTTGCCAGCACGGGTTACATTTGACTATAACTTCTAGGGCTGAAAAATTGTATGTTGTGATTAAGGATACTAGTGCCCAATACCAAATTCATGTACAAAAACTGATACCTCACGTGATGTAACTGACAGAATTTTCCGCGTATATAGACACCGGCGGCAGCACCAGAAACAATGTCAGCCTCAGGGTTGTGGAAATACTTCAGAATTAATGATGACAACTCAAACATTGCGAACCGCATGCAAATTGCGCTGAATGACGCAGACCAGAAGTGCTCTCTCTATTTCTTGCACACAATCCCAGTTCTCTTAGATGGCGTGCGATCAGTTTTTACTTGTGCGTGAGTGGTCAAATCCACAAATCGTTGTCAAAATGTCCATCGTGTGGAGTATTTCACGTAAATACAGACAGTTATGGCTTAAATGGATGTAAACAGATGGGTGAAAACAGGATATGTGTCAGTAGTCTATATTACATCCATGGATTCGGTCTTAAAATGACAGTAGCCTAATTAAATATTTGTCTGTCATTAATGTTAATAAAACAACAAAAGATGTTAAATGAATATATATACCAGGTGCTGGTCATATAATTAGAATATCATCAAAAAGTTGATTTATTTCACTAATTCCATTCAAAAAGTGAAACTTGTATATTATATTCATTCATTACACATATTTCAAATGTTTATTTCTTTTAATTTTGATGATTATAACTGACAACTAAGGAAAATCCCAAATTCAGTATCTCAGAAAATTAGAATATTGTGAAAAGGTTCAATATTGAAGACACCTGGTGCCACACTCTAATCAGCTAATTAACTCAAAACACCTGCAAAGGCCTTTAAATGGTCTCTCAGTCTAGTTCTGTAGGCTACACAATCATGGGGAAGACTGCTGACTTGACAGTTGTCCAAAAGACGACCATTGACACCTTGCACAAGGAGGGCAAGACACAAAAGGTCATTGCAAAAGAGGCTGGCTGTTCACAGAGCTCTGTGTCCAAGCACATTAATAGAGAGACGAAGGGAAGGAAAAGATGTGGTAGAAAAAAAGTGTACAAGCAATAGGGATAACCGCACCCTGGAGAGGATTGTGAAACAAAACCCATTCAAAAATGTGGGGGAGATTCACAAAGAGTGGACTGCAGCTGGAGTCAGAGCTTCAAGAACCACTACGCACAGACGTATGCAAGACATGGGTTTCAGCTGTCGCATTCCTTGTGTCAAGCCACTCTTGAACAACAGACAGCGTCAGAAGCGTCTCGGCCTGGGATAAAGACAAAAAGGACTGGACTGCTGCTGAGTGGTCCAAAGTTATGTTCTCTGATTAGAGTAAATTTTGCATTTCCTTTGGAAATCAGGGTCCCAGAGTCTGGAGGAAGAGAGGAGAGGCACACAATCCACGTTGCTTGAGGTCCAGTGTAAAGTTTCCACAGTCAGTGATGGTTTGGGGTGCCATGTCATCTGCTGGTGTTGGTCCACTGTGTTTTCTGAGGTCCAAGGTCAACGCAGCCGTATACCAGGAAGTTTTAGAGCACTTCATGCTTCCTGCTGCTGACCAACTTTATGGAGATGCAGATTTCATTTTCCAACAGGACTTGGCACCTGCACACAGTGCCAAAGCTACCAGTACCTGGTTTAAGGACCATGGTATCCCTGTTCTTAACTGGCCAGCAAACTTGCCTGACCTTAACCCCATAGAAAATCTATGGGGTATTGTGAAGAGGAAGATGCGATATGCCAGACCCAACAATGCAGAAGAGCTGAAGGCCACTATCAGAGCAACCTGGGCTCTTATAACACCTGAGCAGTGCCACAGACTGATCGACTCCATGCCACGCCGCATTGCTGCAGTAATTCAGGCAAAAGGAGCCCCAACTAAGTATTGAGTGCTGTACATGCTCATACTTTTCATGTTCATACTTTTCAGTTGGCCAAGATTTCCAAAAATCCTTTCTTTGTATTGGTCTTAAGTAATATTCTAATTTTCTGAGATACTGAATTTGGGATTTTCCTTAGTTGTCAGTTATAATCATCAAAATTAAAAGAAATAAACATTTGAAATATATCAGTCTGTGTGTAATGAATGAATATAAGTTTCACTTTTTGAATGGAATTAGTGAAATACATCAACTTTTTGATGATATTCTAATTATACGACCAGCACCTATATATAAAAAATTTCTCATATCATGGTCATATTGCTCATTCGTCCACCATGAGAAATCTGGTCACCCTAGGTTGTTTACATTGGTTCGCAGTGTTAGGTTATAAACATTTGTTCTGTAATATTTGTTTAGCACTTTTTGAAAGGCAGGTTAAAACAGACTTTTTTTTTATGACTTTGGTAATTATGCCCTTTGAAGGTTATTGGACACTGTAAAATTTGTGCTTCAAGTTTGTGACAAGCACATAAAGAAGCTGTCCTACATTCATTAGTCTAACTGTGTTGTGTTTGGAAAACTGCCACATCACCAAAAAAAATAAATGTATAGGCATCGGTATTGGTGAGTACCAGAAAAAGAAATATCGGTACTCATACTCGGTCCTTCAAAAATGGTATCGGTGCGTCCCTAGTTGTGATGCAGCTCATGATACAGTGTTTAACATGTTGGTTCAGTAAATAATGTCTGCACCTGCAACCCCCATCATTTGCCAAAAAGAAACATACCTGAAGGAATGAAGTCATCATCATCATTCCCATTATCCTCATTATTTCCTTCATCATCACCATTATGCCGATCATCTTCATCCTCGTTATAATCATCAATCCCATCCTCCTCATGTTTCTGTTGTTGTTCCTCTGCTGTGGTTTTTTCTCCTCTGCTCTCGATCAGGTTCCTGCAGTCCACCAGTCTGACGGAGCACATCTTCAGCGGCGTCTGCAGCATCTGCTGTTCTCCAGCGTTACAGTCAGAGGTTTGATCAGCGGATCCATGATCCTGAGCGTCAGTATAACACAGTAAAGTGAGGCTGAGCTCTGAGTCCTGTGTGTCTCTGGATCTCCAGACTGAATCCTGAGCTTCTGTCCCGTCAGTCACACACACTGAAACCTTCTCCAGATCCTGACAAACACAAATAAAGAACAACCTGTTGATATTAGCCTCATTACTCATTATATCGGTGATTAGATTAGCATATTTTGCTGCTGGTTTAATTTGAGATGTGCATAAGAAGTGAGAAGCTAACTAAACTTTGGTTTGATTGATCTGAAGGATGAAATGAGCCGCTCAAACCTCTCTGTTGGGTTTGTCTCCTCTTTCTCTCAGCTTTGCCTCCAGTGACGCCACCTCTTTCTTCAGCTGACAGATTTCACTGATGAAATCCTCAATATCCAGCATGGACAGATCAGTTCCTACTGATTTACAGCAGATCACATCCATCTGCGCTTTCATGCTCAACATCTGAACACAAACACATCATCATTACTAAAAGACGCGTTTATAATCGACTATCAAACTCAAAATGATTGTTTACAATTATGAACGAGAGCAGAACTACACAGAATGAAGAAAATGATTCTTAGAATACTAAGAAATATTAATGTCAGATATGTATGTGATTAGGTCAGTTTATGTTCAGTTTTGTTATTGTAAGAATATCATAACACATCTCAAATTTAAGTTCAGCTGCTGTTTTAATAAACTCAGATTTGGAAGTAAACATGGTATTGTGTCATTTGTACTTAAGCGTCCTGAAATGTCCAGCACTAAAAATGTCAATATAAATGTCTTAACTGCTGTAGTCAGTAATGGTAAATCTGTATGATTTTATTACAAATACCCAAGTTGAACTATGCTGCAGAATCGTGGTTAATTCTATATTATGATTAAATAGTGAGGAAACGCTTCATTTAAGCTCTTTAAAACACTAAAGACAATCACATAAACAGTTAAAATACACACCGTCTCAGTGCAGCAGCTTCGTCCTTTCTTCATGGTTTTACCGGCGGACTGAAGAGCGTCAGAGCGCCTCCTACAGGCTCCTGTAACACCTGCTGACAGCGAACTTTCTCCGTCTTTTTCTCAATCAAAAATAGCCGTGAATTCCAGAGTTGTAGCGACGAATGTGAAAATAACGCTCAGCTACAACAACCTAAACGACACGATTGTTTTTCTAAACTCAATGACGTGGTGATGAGAAGTTTTTAGCTGTTATTTTTGTACTTGTCATGCTCACTGCACCATTTTCAAGTGTAACGTTACCTTACGTGTCGTGTTTTGCCGCATTCATTAATCAGTTCAGCTCACATGAACTAAGGAAAATAACGGTCATTTCTTTCCCTGTTTAGAGGGTATGCGTTGACGTCACTTTCCCGCCGGAACGCGCTCCCTCAGCTGAGAGTGGTAAAAGAACCTGCTTCATGACTGGATTTAATAGGGGAAACTGCGAAAACGCGAGTAAAACAAACGATTACACTAAAGGTTGGGCTCGAAAGTGTTTTTTATAAAATGTCAAAGAAACCTAATCCATGGATATTGGCGTGCAGCCTTGTTTTCTAACATTTATTTGTGCCTGATTTCGACGCCGGGGAAATACATAAAGCAAATCTGCCCGTGAACGTCTTATATATCTACAATATAAGTATGTCTAAATATCAGTTATATCAATGTTATACATCGTTAAATATCATCATATCGTCCTGCCCTAAAACTTGTATAGTTTTTGTCAGTGTTTATGTAAAACACCCAATTATGCAGAAGATGGTTTAATTGATGAGTTGTCAACACAATATATAACAATACAATGTAAGATTTTACCTCAAAATCCAACATTATGGCACAAAATGATAACTGCAAATCCATGTTTCTCTTCCTGAAGTTCAGTTGTTATGTGAATTGCAGCGATCCATTTGTTTCTTTTTTCTGTAGCTTTGGCAGTCTGTAAAAATACCTCAGATTTGGTGTCAAAGTTGTTTGTAGAGTCAGTCGCAACGCTCTTTCCCGTTTTGGATGTGTTTTTCGCGGCATTCACGCTGAAAACCAAAGCTGCCACTCAGTGGGCGTAACCGCAGTTATAACGGCCCTCAGTGACGTCACGTGCACACCCTCTATTGCCATGTTTTCAGTAAGATTTTAATAACTGCTAAAAGAATTTGTGGCTGACTGAGTTTTGTGTTTTCACATTTTTTTTGTGTTCTGCACATTAAATAGAAATTATGGGTTATTCTGGGATTCTTTTGTGTCCAGTAGTGGAGCGAGGGGTGTGGCGATGGACACCCCTGACATCTGATTGGCCACACCAAAATTAATTTGTTGTTTACTTAAAGATTTAAAACCCAAGCATTGATGTTTCACCACAGTTTTACAATACTAGGTGATACATTGATCATAATGAAATAATCTGTGTCAAGATTGCACATTACAACTAACCAGACGCGATACGATTCCAGCGAGCAATTTAACTGTCCACACTTGACGCGACACGACAATGAGAAAGGATAAAATCAATCAAAAACCACAGCCAATCAGAAGAGAGTGTGGGCGGGCTCTCGGTAAGAGACACAATGAAATGGGTAAGTACATTAAAATTCATAAATATTACACCATTTAAACATTATTTTAAATACATACGGAGTGACTGAAACAATCTTCGTCATATAATACACTTGTTTGTTCGCAATGAGTTGACAGTTTGAACGTTCTTGTGCCCATTTATTTATTTTCAAGATCTGAGGTGAATTAGCCAGTGTTGTTTTCATTACCACTAAAAAGCTGGGAACACATAATATTTAAACTCATATAAGACGCTTTTAACATTAAATAAAGCACATAAACAGTACCTGATATTATCATTGCCATACTTCGTGTTGTTCCAGCCGCGACGTCGCGGAGAAATAGAAAGTTTCTAAAATAGTATCGTCGTGTGTCTCGGCTAGTTAGGACAAAAACTCCGATTAACATGGAAAATATACCCTTTATCGCATCGCGTCGTGTCTGGTTAGAACACGGTTAGTCACAGAAATAAAGTTTTTTGACAAAAGAAAGAGGACACACGTTATTGAGTCGCGTCTGTTCCTGTTTATTTGTAATCACAGAACATTATGTGTACATCACATTTAGAAAGAATGATCATTTTCTTCATATTTTACACCAAAAATATGACCTGAGCAGCTTTAAGCTCTCTTTCCAGTGACTCTATATTTTCAGTCAGAGAAACAGAGGACGCTCCCGAAAAACCGGAGTTGCTTTATTTTAGACAGATAAAATAAATACACAATTGTAGCCTATATGATTTATGATGATGTTTACTATGGTAAAGCGCAAAGTATAGTTTGACTTAAACGTACGTGAGGGTCCGGGTACAGTGCACGTGACGCGAATTTCATCATCAGAAGAGTATGTGCATACTGCCAAATTTTTATAACCACACTTACTTGCACACGAGGTTGCACATGCTCATTTTTTTTTTGTTGTTGCAGTAATTCGTTTATCCACAAGGTGGCAACCGTTCCCTGGGGGCGTCAATTCAAAAGGTAGTCAAAGAAAAACTGCATAAAGAGAACGGACCAAAAAGCATGAAGGAGGCCTACATAGACGAGAGATTGTGTGAAGAGGTTAGAAAGTATTCTCATTTGTACAACTCTAGCATGAAAGAATACAAAGGAGTTTACATGAGTTGTAACTAGTGGCGAGAGATTGCTCAAAACTGCACGTGCATCAAACGCCTCTGTACACTTATGGTGCGTTCACACCAGACGCGAATGAAGCGTTAAACGTGAGTGATTTACATGTTAAATCAATGCAAAGATGCGAATAGACATCCTGCGGCGCGAATTGAGTGTTTGACGCGCGTAACGCGTGATTCACGCGAATCGCCGAAGTTGAAAAATCAAAACTTTGGCGAATATTCGCGCCGCGTTAACCAATCAGGAGCTTGCTCTAGTAGTGATGTGATTATGATGTAGCGAGCGGAGGCAGAAATCCGAAACAACAATGGAGGACAAAAATCATTGTCGCTGTACAATATCTTTGTACTTTTATAGAAACAGGAATAAAAAGGATCTTGCTTGGAAGAAAGTGAGTGAGGAGGTCGGACAATCTGGTAAGTTGTAAAAAATGCTCTTTACTCAATTTGAGCTATATATATATATATATATATATATATATATTACACATTGAGACTACAAGCTAGCTAAAGCCGGTAAATTGAGCTTATTCGCCGTACTTTCCCCGCTGACGAGTTGATGTGTTTATTCAGAGGAAGTGTGCAGAAACGAGACGAGCTGCCTGGCAGAAGCCCCTCTCATGGCGCGAATTCGCGTCTGTTGTTTAGTGTATTTTACGCGCGAATGAAGCGACTAAACTCAATGTTTAAGCGCGCAATTCGCATCTGGTGTGGTGTGAACGCCCCATTACGAGTCAAATGAAGTATACTTTCCAAGGCTGCGTGTGTACACTAACGAATGCGTAAAAAAACGGAGTATACCCAGGGCTTCATGGATAGCGCGCATAGTTTTTTGCATCGCATATAAATATTTCTGCCTTATACGGTGATCAGAATCCACATCGAATCACAAACAGAAGTTATTTCAAACAGTCGCTGCTGTCTGAAAGTGAGTTTTGAGCTAAAATTATTTTAAAAGTCTTTAATGCTGATGTTAGCTGGTATATGGAATCATCTGCGGCACTGCCGTCTCTAGACTCAGATAAACTCCACCTTTGTTCTTAACCACTCTCTCAAGCCCGAGCTGGTCCGCTTTGGACCATGTTATTGGTGGGGCAAAAATAACGATAATGTTACTGTCCCACTTTAGGTCCTGAGAGATGGTGGTTGTAACTACTCGCTGGTTATTAAACAGTCCACGATTCCAAAGTACTGATGTCCATGCATTTTTATCTGTTATGGAACACCGTGAAACACCACTAAACCAAAAATCAAATAAACAGTGTACAAAATATTAACATTTTTACAGTGTTTGCCTGGTAACCAGCAGTAGAATGGTCAGGAGCACTAACGTGTCTGAATTCATGTATCGACATACCATTGGTGCTAATAATTCCAGGTTAAGTAATTCAGGAAGAGTCACATGACATCAGCTGATAGACAAACTGAGAATTCAACAATAATAAAGTACAATACCAACAAAATTATGAAACTGACTCACACAAAAATACATATTTAAATTATAAGGTTATGGAAATAAAAAATAAACATTAACCTCTTGAAATCAATATCATACGTAACCCACAGCTGACCTACCAGCGTCAGCTACAGTGGTGCCCAGGAACCTGAATGGCTCCACTGCCTCCACTCCACACAGTGCTGTTCATGAGGGTGAGTTTCTGGGTTGTTCCTCCTGAAGTCCACTATCATCTCCACTGTTTTGGGCGTGTTCAGCTCCAGGTTGTTGTGACTGCGCCAGACAGCCAGCAGACTCTTCACCATTTTTCTTTCATCTTCCAGGTTCAGAACAGCGACTCATTATTGGCCGGCTCCTGCATCACATGCACGCGTCGTGCTGATCACGTGATCGGCTTCGGCCAATACTGATCTGGCGTTCTGATGTAGAACCTGGAAGTGCTGAATGTAAACAGCGTATGAGAATCACACAGAAGAGATTGTTGAATAAAGTGGTTATTTTTGTTTTGTTTTTGCACACAAAAGTATTCTCGTCTCTTCATAACATTAAGGTTGAACCACTGCAGTCACATGACTGTTTTAACGATGTCTTTAGTACCTTTCTGGAACTTGAATGTGTTGATTATATTGTTATCATAGTCATAAACCTCTCGGATTTCATCAAAAAGATCTCAATATGTGTTCTGAAGATGAGCGAAGGTCTTACGGGTGTGGAACGACATGAGGGTGAGTAATTAATGACCCAATTTTTGGGTGAACTAACCCTTTAATGCGGGAGAGGAGAAGTTAGTTTCTTGCCACCTGATGTCACCTGTTGGAGTTTGGGTTCCTTGCTGCTGTCGCCTTTGGCTTGCTTAGTCGGGGACACTTGATATTCAGCAGTGCTTTGCATCTGCCTGCATTGACACCATTTTTTAAAGAGCTGCTGTGCAGCCAAAATTATATACCAGTTATCAATGTAAAGCTGCTTTGACACAATCTACATTGTAAAAAGCGCTATATAAATAAAGGTGACTTGACTTAACTTGACTCTTGCCCTGATGTGGTGCTGCCATATTTTACAGCTGTGGTGAGTTTTTTTTACTGATGAAAGGTCACTATGATGATTCTGGAGCAGTTTGTTCTTTAGCGTGTTTCTTCTGGTGGGTCTGAAAACTTCCTAAATAAGTGAATCTCTCGCCGCAGATGGAGCAGTGGTAAGGTTTCTCTCCTGTATGAACTCGCTCATGAGTCTTCAGGACGTCTGATCGAGCGAAAGTCTTGTCACACTGAGAGCACTTGTACGGTCTTTCTCCTGTATGAATCCTCTTGTGATTTTGTAGGGTATTATGTTTTCTGAAACTCTTCCCACAAACGCTGCAGTGATACGGTCTTTCTCCAGTGTGAACTCTCTGATGGACCCCGTATTGACCCTGTTCAGAAAAGCTCTTCCCGCAGTAGGAGCACAGGAACGGTTTCTCTCCAGTGTGAATCCTCTCATGATAAATCCAATAAGATTTGTGACGGAAACGTTTCTCACAGTGTGAACACTGATACGGTTTCTCCTCAGAGTGTATTTTTTGGTGTGACCTTAGAGAACTTGAGTCTTTACAGGTTTTCCCACATTCGCTGCACTGGTACGGCCTCTCATTGGTGTGAACACGCACATGCGTCTTCAGATGGGGTTTGTGGTTGAAGCTCTTCTCACAGTAAGGGCACTTGTACGGCTTTTCGCCCGTGTGGATTCTCATATGAGCATCAAGATTCCCTTTAGTGCTGAAATGCATGTCGCACTCGCTGCAGTGGAAAGGCTTTTCACCCGTGTGAGTTCGCTTATGAACAACAAGATTCGTTTTGGTGCTGAAATTCTTGTCGCACTCGCCGCAGTGGAAAGGCTTTTCGCCAGTGTGTGACTTCATGTGAATTCTCATATTATAAAGAGTGGTGAAAAAATCCTTCCCGCACTGTTCACAATGAAACTCCTTCTTCACGCTGTGCTCTTTTGTATGACGTCTCTTCTCTTCTAAGGTAGGAAAGCTGAGGTCGCATATCTTGCAGGTGAAGTCTTTCTGTTCTGTGTGTGTTCTCTCATGTCTCGCTAAATGACGCTGTGAGCTCAATGTTTTCCCACAGGTGGTGCAAGAAAATCTCTTGACCTTCAGCTGATCTTTTGAGGTTGAGACTGTTTCTTCATAAGAAGCTGAACTGCCATCTGAAAAGAACAAAATAGCACTAAAATGTTACTTAAAAATTAAAATGAACACAAAGAGATTGAATGAATTATTCACATCATATAAAATTTTCATAAATGAGTAATTGTTATTTTCATATTTTAACATTCTCTAGTAAAAAACCCTTCAAAATGATGTATGATTTGTTGGAATCCATTTTCTGAACATTCCAAAACAAATTCACCAGCAACCACACCTTAAAATCCCTGACAATACCACCAAATTTGGCACAAACCATGTCAAAACCCATATCTATAGAAAAAAACTGTATATATTTTAAACTTTTTTCCCATGATTCCTCAATTGTTTGATTAACATTAATGAAACACAGCCTAAGACCTACTGTATCACACGGATCTAATATAATGTTACACATCAGATGTTCTTCCCCAACAGTTAACCAAACGTTCACTTAAGACATAACAGATGACTTACTTATGACCTGTAACGCTGCCTGAATCATAATCATGCACTGTTCACTGTTGGCCAGAGGAGAACTGGAAACTCAGCCCCCCGACTGAGCCTGGTTTATCACCTGTTTGTCATCTGATGTCACCTGTTGGAGTTTGGGTTCCTTGTCGCTGTTGCCTTTGGCTTGCTTAGTTGGGGACACTTGATATTCAATAATGTTTTTGATCTGCCTGCATTGACACCATTGTATGCGAACAGAACTGAGCTGGACGATGTTTTCTCCAGAGCTGATATATAGATAAATTAACTAATTATTGATTTTTACAACGGAATGAATCAACTTACTTAAGCTTACTTAATGGTGACAATGACACCATTTTCTTTAAGAGCTGCTGTGCAGCCAAATTATTTACCAGCTATCACTGTAAAGCTGCTTTGACACAATCTGCATTGTTAAAAGCGCTATATAAATAAAGGTGACTTGATATGACTTTGTGAGCTTGCACGCTTCGGAGCTTACAGTCAGTGCATGATTTGGAAAGGCACACACCTGTCTATATAAGATCCCACAGTTATCAGAGCACAAACCAAGCCATGAAATCCAAGGAATTGTCTGTAGACCTCCGAGACAGGATTGTATCGAGGCACAGATCTGGGGAAGGGTACAGAAACATTTCTGCAGCATTGAAGTTCCCAAATGAGCACAGTGACCTCCATTATCCGTAAATGGAAGAAGTTTGGAACCACTAGGACTCTTCCTAGAGCGGGCCGCCCGGCTAAACTGAGCGATCAGGGGAGAAGGGCCTTAGTCAGGGGAGTGACCAAGAACCCGATGGTCACTCTGACAGAGCTCCAGCGTTTCTCTGTGGAAAGAGGAGAACCTTCCAGAAGAACAACCATCTCTGCAGCACCAATCAGGCCTGTATGGTAGAGTGGCCAGACGGAAGCCACTCCTCAGTAAAAGGCACATGACAGCCCGCCTGGAGGACTCTCAGACCATGAGATCAACAAAGATTGAACACTTTGGCCGGAATAGCAAGCGCCACGTCTGGAGGAAACCAGGCACCGCTCATCACCTGGCCAATACCATCCCTACAGTGAAGCATGGTGGTGGCAGCATCATGCTGTGGGGATGTTATTCAGCGGCAGGAACTGGGAGACTAGTCAGGATCAAGGGAAAGATGACTGCAGCAATGTACAGAGACACCCTTGATGAAAACCTGCTCCAGAGTGCTGGCGAAGGTTCATCTTCCAACAGGACAACGACCCTAAGCACACAGCCAAGATAACAAAGGAGTGGCTACGGGACAACTCTGTGAATGTCCTTGAGTGAACCAGCCAGAGCCCAGACTTGAACCCGACTGAACATCTCTGGAGACATCTGAAAATGGCTTTGCACCGACGCTCCCCATCCAACCTGAAGGAGCTTGAGAGGTCCTGCAAAGAAGAAACTGCCCAAAAATAGGTTGTAGCATCAAACTCAAAAAGACTAATTGGTGCCAAAGGTGCTTCAACAAAGTATTGAGCAAAGGCTGTGAATACAATGTTATTTTTTTTGTTTTTTATTTTTAATACATTTGCGAAGATTTCAAACAAACCTCTTTCACGTTGTCATTATGGGGTATTGTTTGTAGAATTTTGAGGAAAATAATGAATTTAATCCCTTTTGGAATAAGGCTGTAACATAAAATGTGGAAAAAGTGAAGCGCTGTGAATACTTTCTGGATGCACTGTACTAAATAAAGATACTTTTAGATTGCTATTTGGAGCATTAGGATCACTAAACAAAGATTTAATTAACTAATTTTTGTGAAAACCTCCAGTTCTACCAACATTTACATTTTTCACTTGTTTTGACTGTAGCTCGAAATTAGCCTGCGCACATGCCGACTCGTTTTGCCAGCGCAAGTTACATTTGTAACTTTTAGGGCTGAAAAATGTTGCGATGCAGCTCATGATACAGTGTTTTCAACACGTTGGTTCACAGTAACTAATGTCTGCCCCTGCTAATTTAGGAACTAAATCCCCTCCAATTGTTCAGCCTTACTATCATTTGCCATAACAAAAGATCATAAAAGGGAGAAACATACCTGAAGGAATGAAGTCATCATCATCCCCATACTCGTTCCCATCGTTATCATCCTCATTATTTCCTTCATCATTATTCCCATCCTCCTCCTCCTCCTCCTTAGGTGTCTGTTGTTGTTCCTCTGCTGTGGTTTTTTCTCCTCTGCTGTCGATCAGGTTCCTGCAGTCCACCAGTCTGACGGAGCACATCTTCAGCGGCGTCTGCAGCATCTGCTGTTCTCCAGCGTTACAGTCAGAGGTTTGATCAGCGGATCCATGATCCTGAGCGTCAGTATAACACAGTAAAGTGAGGCTGAGCTCTGAGTCCTGTGTGTCTCTGGATCTCCAGACTGAATCCTGAGCTTCTGTCCCATCAGTCACACACACTGAAACCTTCTCCAGATCCTGACAAACACAAATAAAGAACAACCTGTTGATATTAGCCTCATTACTCATTATATCGGTGATTAGATTAGCATATTTTGCTGCTGGTTTAATTTGAGATGTGCATAAGAAGTGAGAAGCTAACTAAACTTTGGTTTGATTGATCTGAAGGATGAAATGAGCCGCTCAAACCTCTCTGTTGGGTTTGTCTCCTCTTTCTCTCAGCTTTGCCTCCAGTGACGCCACCTCTTTCTTC
Organism: Elopichthys bambusa; assembly: GCA_037101425.1. NCBI lineage: Eukaryota > Metazoa > Chordata > Actinopteri > Cypriniformes > Xenocyprididae > Elopichthys > Elopichthys bambusa. The sequence goes on along the minus strand of CM074436.1, from coordinate 39,622,229 downwards.
AGCTGACAGATTTCACTGATGAAATCCTCAATATCCAGCATGGACAGATCAGTTCCTACTGATTTACAGCAGATCACATCCATCTGCGCTTTCATGCTCAACATCTGAACACAAACACATCATCATTACTAAAAGACGCGTTTATAATCGACTATCAAACTCAAAATGATTGTTTACAATTATGAACGAGAGCAGAACTACACAGAATGAAGAAAATGATTCTTAGAATACTAAGAAATATTAATGTCAGATATGTATGTGATTAGGTCAGTTTATGTTTAGTTTTGTTATTGTAAGAATATCATAACATCTCAAATTTAAGTTCAGCTGCTGTTTTAATAAACTCAGATTTGAAAGTAAACATGGTATTGTGTCATTTGTACTTAAGCGTCCTTAAAATGTCCAGCACTAAAAATGTCAATATAAATGTCTTAACTGCTGTAGTCAGTAATGGTAAATCTGTATGATTTTATTACAAATACCCAAGTTGAACTATGCTGCAGAATCGTGGTTAATTCTATATTATGATTAAATAGTGAGGAAACGCTTCATTTAAGCTCTTTAAAACACTAAAGACAATCACATAAACAGTTAAAATACACACCGTCTCAGTGCAGCAGCTTCGTCCTTTCTTCATGGTTTTACCGGCGGACTGAAGAGCGTCAGAGCGCCTCCTACAGGCTCCTGTAACACCTGCTGACAGCGAACTTTCTCCGTCTTTTTCTCAATCAAAAATAGCCGTGAATTCCAGAGTTGTAGCGACGAATGTGAAAATAACGCTCAGCTACAACAGCCTAAACGACACGATTGTTTTTCTAAACTCAATGACGTGGTGATGAGAAGTTTTTAGCTGTTATTTTTGTACTTGTCATGCTCACTGCACCATTTTCAAGTGTAACGTTACCTTACGTGTCGTGTTTTGCCGCATTCATTAATCAGTTCAGCTCACATGAACTAAGGAAAATAACGGTCATTTCTTTCCCTGTTTAGAGGGTATGCGTTGACGTCACTTTCCCGCCGGAACGCGCTCCCTCAGCTGAGAGTGGTAAAAGAACCTGCTTCATGACTGGATTTAATAGGGGAAACTGCGAAAACGCGAGTAAAACAAACGATTACACTAAAGGTTGGGCTCGAAAGTGTTTTTTATAAAATGTCAAAGAAACCTAATCCATGGATTTTGGCGTGCAGCCTTGTTTTCTAACATTTATTTGTGCCTGATTTCGACGCCGGGGAAATACATAAAGCAAATCAGCCCGTGAACGTCTTATATATCTACAATATAAGTATGTCTAAATATCAGTTATATCAATGTTATACATCGTTATATATCATCATGTTGTTTACTTAAATATTTAAAACCCAAACGCTGATGTTTTACCACAGTTTTACAATAATAAGAGATAGAATTAACGTTTGCCAAGATTGCACATTAGTCAGAATAAAGTGGTATTTACCATTATTTCAAAAAAGAAGGACGCACGTTATTCAGTCGCGTCTGTTTTTGTTTATTTGTATTTGTCAGGACAGTGTGTTTACATCACATTTAGAAAAGAATATAATTTTTACATATTTTCCACCAAAAATACGATCTGAGCAGGTTTAGCACTGTCTCCAGTAACAGTCCCAATAGTTATATTTTCAGTCAGAGAAACAGAGAAAGCTCCTGAAAAACCAGAGATAGAATTGTGATAGCCTGTATGATTTACTATGATGTTTACCATGGTAAAGCCCAATGTATAGTTCAATTTAAGCTTACTTGAGGGTCCGGGTACAGTGTGCATGATGCGAATTTCATCATCAGAAGAGTATGCGCGTACTGTAACCACGCAGGTCGCACATGCGCATTAAAATCTTGCAGTAATTAGTTTATCCACAAGGTGGCAACCGTGCCCTGGGGGAGTCAAACTGCATAAACCGAACATACCGTAAAGCATGGAGGCCTACACAGACGAGAGATTGTGTAAAGACGTTACCCTCATTTGTACAACTCTAGCATGAAAGAATAAAGATGTTTACATGTGTTGTAACTCATGGCAAGAGATTGCTCAAAACTGCGCATGCGTTAAATGCCTGTGTACGCGTACGAGTCAAGTGAAGTATACTTTCCAAAATAATAGGGCTTAAATAGTCTTTTGCATCGCATATAAATATTTCTGCCTTATACGGGTGATTCCACATAGGATCGGAAGTTATTTCAAACACTAACTACTGTCTGAAAGTGAGTTTTGAGCTAAAATGATTTTAAAAGTCACAGCATATTCATATCTACTTCTAATCCACATGAAATCTCAATGCGACACTGCCCCCTACTGGCAGAAAGAGCTCAATGTACAGTTTCAGGATCTTTTTTTTTTTTCCAGAGTGAGCTGTGAAATAAGGCTATGGTGATTTCAGAGCGGTTTGTTCTTTAGCGTGATTTTTCCGGTGGGTCTGCAAACCTGCTAATTGAGCAAATTTCTTGCCGCAGATGGAGCAGCGGTAAGGTTTCTCTCCTGTATGCTGTCGCTCATGGATCTTCAGGACATGCGACGCAACAAATGCCATGCCACAATATAAGCATTTGTACGGTCTTTCTCCTGTATGTGATCTCTGGTGCATTACTAAGTTACTGCGATGTATGAAACTCTTCCCACAATCACTGCAGTGATACGGTCTTTCTCCCGTGTGGAGCCTCTGATGAACTCTGAAAGACATTGGATTGGAAAAGCTCTTCCCGCATGAGGAGCACAGGTATGGTTTCTCTCCGGTGTGAGTCCTCTCATGATATATGTGGGAAAATTTATTATGGAAACGTTTATCACAGTGTTTGCACTGATACAGCTTCTCAGAGTGCAATCTTCGGTGTGGCCTTAGAGAACGTAAATCCTTAAAGCTTCTCCCACACTCACTGCACTTGTATGGCCTCTCATCGCTGTGAATCCTCTCATGACTAGTTAAAGTTGATTTGTGACGGAAACGTTTCTCACAGTGTGAACACTGATACGGTTTCTCCTCAGAGTGTATTTTTTGGTGTGACCACAGACAACTTGGAGCTTTAAAGGTTTTCCCACATTCGCTGCACTGGTACGGCTTCTCATTGGTGTGAACACGCAAATGGATCGTCAGATGGGATCCGTGTTTGTAACACTTCTCACAGTGAGGGCACTTGTACGGCCTTTCGCCCGTGTGGATTCGCTTATGAGCAATAAGATTCCATTTAGTGATAAAATACTTGTCGCACTTGCTGCAGTGGAAAGGCTTTTCACTATGTGTCTTCATATGAGCTTTTAGACACTTAGAAATGAAAAAATCCTTCCCGCACTGTTCGCAGCGAAACTCCTTCTTCACGCTGTGCTCTTTTGAATGGCGTCTCCTGTCTTGTAAGGTAGGCAAGCTGATGTTGCATATCTTGCAGGTGAAGTCTTTCTGTTCTGTGTGTTTTCTCTCATGTCTCGCTAAATGTCCCTCTGAGCTCAATGTTTTCCCACAGGTGACGCAGGAAAATCTCTTGGACCTCGGCTGATCTTTTGATGATGAAGCCGTTTCTTCATCTCCATCAGAAGATGAAACACCGTTGTCATCTGAAAGGAAAAAATGGTAATAAAACTTTAAAATATACTCAAAATATGTATCATACATAAATTCTGTAATAGCTCTCTACTGGCTAAATCAAAAATGGCCGCAAAATCGTCCTGCCTAATTATAATTTGCCACTATGTTCCCAAATACCTCAGATGATCTGCTGGTCATCAGAGACCAACAGCCAATATGAACCTGATCCTACAGGTGCTGAATGACCAATGAATGACATTCAAGTGTCATGAAAAACAATAAAAGATCATGAAAGAAACACACCTGCATCATCATCATTATTCTGATCCTCCTCATGTTTCTGTTGTTGTTCCTCTGCTGTGGTTTTTTCTCCTCTGCTCTCGATCAGGTTCCTGCAGTCCACCAGTCTGACGGAGCACATCTTCAGCGGCGTCTGCAGCATCTGCTGTTCTCCAGCGTTACAGTCAGAGGTTTGATCAGCGGATCCATGATCCTGAGCGTCAGTATAACACAGTAAAGTGAGGCTGAGCTCCGAGTCCTGTGTGTCTCTGGATCTCTGATTTCTGACGCTCCAGAGCGAATACAAGATATATTAGCTGACTCTGACACTGGGCTCAATAATTTTACTTTGAAACCTAACTTAAGACTCTTCATTTTGGACAAGATAATTCTGATGAATCATGTACAAACCTCTCTGTCTCCTCTTTCTCTCAGCTTTGCCTCCAGTGACGCCACCTCTTTCTTCAGCTGACAGATTTCACTGATGAAATCCTCAATATCCAGCATGGACAGATCAGTTCCTACTGATTTACAGCAGATCACATCCATCTGCGCTTTCATGCTCAACATCTGAACACAAACACATCATCATTATTACAAGCCATATTTATAATGGACTGATCAAACTCAAAATTATTCTTTTCATATGATCAAGAGAAACTAAATAATCTTATTGCGTCTAAACCAACAACAGGTTTGTTTTTTTTTTAGATCCAATACCAACTAAACTACTGAAAGAGTTGTTACCTGATACCATCTCAATATTAATATCTCTAGGTCATGTCTCAAGACCGTCTAAAATACTAGAAAAAGTTCAATTGTGCTCCTTCCTGCAAAAAATTATATCTATGAAGAATTGCAGTCAGGATTCAGGTCTTATCATAGCACAGAAACGGCGTTTGTTAAAATACAAATGACTTCTAGCTTCTGACCAAGGCTGTATCTTAATACTAGTTTTACTTCTTGATCTTAGTCCTGGATTCGACACTATAGATCATAAAATACTCTTAGCTCAACTACAAAATTACACTGGTATTCAGGGACAGGTTTTAAGGTGGTCTAGAAAGTACCTATTAGACTGTTACCATTTTGTTTATTTTAATGGGAAATTATCGTCAGTAAATTATGGAGTGCCGCAAGGCTCTGTGTTAGGCCCTCTGCTATTTTCAATACACATGCTGCCCGTTTGGTAATATTATTAGAAACCTTGGAATTAGTTTTCACTGTTAAGCTGATGATACTCAGTTGTATGTTTCCAGCAGACGGCCAAACGCATCGATTTGCGGCGGGAGAGTAACACCTGACCTGACGCACGACGAACGCAGAAGCTCAGAGGATAGAGCAAAACAAAACACCGGTCACAAATTAGAAGTCTAAAACGAGAAATGTCGAAGGATTTCAATATAAGAGAAAGGAGCTTGAATTTGTTGCACAGCCCTATTTGTTTAAAGCGCGAGAGGTGTCTAAGCTAACACTACTCCTACACCCTCCGTCATACATCGTGTCAGGGGTTACTCATTTGGACTTGTGCAGTATGCGTCGTCTGGCGAAAGCTAGTTATTTTAGTTTATAAAGTTTTAAATATGTATTTGTTCTTTACAAAAACCCATCGCTTCGCTTCAGAAGGCCTTTATTAACTACCTGGAGTCATATGGATTATATTTATGATGGGTGGATGCATTTTTGGGTGGCTTTAAAACAGCCCCCCCCCCCTCCCCCCGCCCATTTGGTACCATTATAAAGCTTGAAATTTATTTTTTTTGTGATTACCTTTTGTTTAAAACAGCAGCTACACTATGCATTTTCCATGTGCTTTTCTGTCACCTCTGATAACAGATCACTTAATTTTAATGTACAAAGCATTTTCTGTAAAGCGACTTTGAAACGATGTTGTGAAAAGCGCTATACAAAATTGAATTGATGATAAATGAGCAGAACTACACAGAATTGATCTATTAATAAAGACAATTCCTTTAAATATTATAGCCTAATATACCATCTAAGACTTGTATTAAGATGCTGGATTTAATAGACTCAAATTAAACAGGATATACTTGAACTCATTTCTAAGCGACCTTTAAAAGAGACCAGGCATAACTACTGGTTTACTACAAATGTTATGATTAAAACTAAAATAAGCAATAAACGCGTGGTTATTATGGGTTTAAAACAAATATTTAAGCTGGGGACTGTAACGGTTAATTAGGGCTTTCAAGAATAAACAGCGAGAAAACGCTTCATTTATGCTCATTAAATCATAAAGGCAAAATCACAAACCTTCTGAGCGCTCCAATCTTTGTTATTTCTTCAGTGGTTTTATGAATGAAGAAAGAGCGTCACAGCGCCTCCTACAGGTTCCCATAACACCCGCTTTTCACTATAAAACGTATTTACACGGCAAACTTTCTCCCGCCTTTTTCTCATTCAAAAATAACCTTGAGTTCCAGTGGCGCGGACCCTTTTCAGACTGTGATGACGCGTTTTAACGGTCATCAACATCAAAAATACTGTGGCTGTGGGAGTGATGGTCAAATCGACATCTTTCTGACTGCCATTATCAATCTCTGTTTATTTTTCTCTTTTTGAAAGTTGTGGAAAAAACTATTGTGGAGTTTTTTCTTTTGCTATTTCGGCAAATTGGAACACACAAAAAAATATATTTAATATAGTCTCTTATTCACCACTATAGACTATAGTTTACCCAACTACGACGGCTTCCGCTTCTGAAAAACCTGGAAAACAAGGGTCAATTGTGAGAATACCTGCTTTCATACCCTACATGATAGGACTATTTTTAATCTTAATGTTTTTTTTTTTCTAAAGTACAATAAAAATGTTAATTCATTATGACGGCGATGAAAACTTTAGCTGTTTTTTTTGTACTTAGTTTGTCATGCTAAGTGTACCATTACTTGACTTGTTAACGTGTGTTCTGTATTGTATTTCTGGACTGCCTGCCAAATTATTACCCCTTGTTGAAGTCGCTACCTGATTGCCTAAACCTACCAATACAAGGGGGGTAATAATTTGGTGGGGGGTCAGAATTCGGCACAACACCGGCTCTGTTTCTGTGTCAGAATCAGTTCAGCTGTACAACATAAACTGAGGTAAATAACGGTCATTTCTTGCCCTGATGTGGTACTGCCATGTTTTACAGTTAGTATTACTGCTAAAAGAAGCTGTGGCCGAATTTTGTGTTCACGTGAGATCATCATGTCTATAAATGCAGACTTTACTCATCTGCAAAATTACAGTTAAGATAAAGTAGCTACCTGAACAAACAAGCAAACACTTTTCCACCCTGAGTATTCATTTCTACCCATATCATGCCTTACATGGTGGCACAAATACTCTTGGAAGACAGAGATGAAAAAATAGTAACAGTGTGTGAAAAGAAAGCCACGCACTTTCTTGATTAAATGAAAACCATCCAACAATGGGGTGCAACTGCCTTACAATCACGAGCTTTCATATTACAAGGAGTGGTGAAAAAAATTTGGCAACTTATAGAGGACAGTCCCAACATTAACTACAGCAAATTTGGTGTAGGAACAAAATTCTTTTTTTCTCTGATTCATTGGCTCAATACAATTCATTCATGAAACTTTTCCTGCCAAATTTTCCCGCCAAAAACCGTGCTTTTTCTAATTCCTCCGAGACGTTTTCTCCAATTTCCACGAAAATCAAATCAGATCATCTTCAGACTGTGCTGGGGAAAAAAAGCTTTTTGATAAACCCAATCATTCTCGAATAACACGCAAACAAATTCAAAGGAGAGCATGCCAAATTGGCCGCGAGGTTATATTTCCACAACACTTTCGCGTATTCTGAGAAAATATTGGTACATGTGTGCGTGAACAAGTATGACCTTAAGCTACGTGCTGCGTTTCAGCACAGATAGCAAAAATGGCTATTTTTGCTTATAACTTCCGAACTATTTGGCCAAAAATGATAAAACTAGTATCGAATGATATCAAATTTTACCATATCGGCCATTTTGGGCGTCAGCCATTTTGCATTTTGGAGCAAAATACTGTGTTTTTTGAACACATTAGCGTACCATTACGAAACTTGGTATGGGTCATCAGCACAATGCCCTGAAGGAGCTACTCATTAAAGCCCAAATGCCAAAATGAACGGCAATAGAATGCAATCAAATTTGTCCATGGGTCATTTTTTATGTGCTCATACACATGTTTATAACTCTTAAGATATTTACACCAAATTTGACACTTATTCGCTTTGAGGAGAAGTGGTGGGATTGCGCCTGTTCGCGGCACTATAACTGAACTAAATATTAAATTGCCACTAACTAAAATAAAGTATATGAAATGATTTTACTTCTTGCTTGCTTCTTTGTGCTTGGCCCCATTTTATAGAATAATAGTATTATTACAATTGCGATATATTTATTTCATGATTTTATATTTTTGGATTCTTATTATTATTAATAAACACAGTATATAACAAAATCATTTAGAAATTAAACACTGTAGTACAAAAACAAATACATTTACTACAACCTTCTTTCTTCAGTATTTTTACCAGTGGACTAGAGCGTCATAGCGCCTCCTACAGTGCGACCTCAAACTAGCATGTATTTACATTCATTTATGTATCCGCTGTGTCGCTTCTCACTCCAGCGCAGTAGGAGGCGCTCTGACGCTCTTCAGTCCGCCAGTAAAACAAACCAGAACGAGAGAAAGAAGAGCTTACAGTTTGTACACTCAGCCGGTGCGTATTAAATATGTTTTACACCATTTATTACATATATATGTACGTTTATATATCTGTTTATGAAATGGTTGATTTTTTGTAGGGTTTTGATGGTCGTAAATGAAGATTTTTTTCTCGACGTATCGCGTGGTTTTTACCGAACGCTAAATGAGTTTTGTAGCGACGACAGCATAATGCGTCCCTGATAGCACATAGACGTCTATGTTTACATCCGGAAGACGTATTTCGCTCATCTGCAATACATCTATAGGACGTTTCCTCTCAATCATGTCAAATGGACGTTTAGAAAATGTCATTAAGATGTTTGTATGTAAAACTGACATCTTAAAGACGTCTGTCAGATGTTTGCAAACAGCAGATTCTTTCCAGACGAAGTGATCTTTAACAGACAACTTGCAGACACGTACGTGTTATTATATATATATCTGAAAATATTCATGTTCAACGCTGGCTCAAAAATCAAACTAAACATAAACGCGTAATCTTTCCGCATACTCTCTGAAATCAAAAGTCAGTTCTGCTCTTGTAAACAATTTTGAGTTTGACAAGTGTCAGTCTATTATAAGTGTGTCTTTTTGTGATGTGTTTGTGTTCAGATGTTGAGCATGAAAGCGCAGATGGATGTGATCTGCTGTAAATCAGTAGGAACTGATCTGTCCATGCTGGATATTGAGGATTTCATCAGTGAAATCTGTCAGCTGAAGAAAGAGGTGGCGTCACTGGAGGCAAAGCTGAGAGAAAGAGGAGACAAACCCAACAGAGAGGTTTGAGCGGCTCATTTCATCCTTCGCTTCAATCACCGTTTGTGTCTCCAGTGAAAATTTGTCTTTTAACCTTTAAGTTGATTTATAAGCACTGACAGATTTGTGTTTTGCACTCTCAGGATTCAGTCTGGGGCGTCAGAGATCAGAGATCCACACAGGAATCAGATCTCAGCCTCAGTTTACTCTGTTATACTGACGCTCAGGAGAGCGTGTGTGACAGTCATGGATCAGCTGATCAAACCTCCACAGAGTCTCTGGGGTCTGACTGTAACGCTGGAGAACAGCAGAAGCCGATGAAGATGTGCTCCATCAAACTGGTGGACTGCAGGAGTTCAAAGGAGGCGAGAGAAGAAACCACTGCAGAGAAAGAGAAAGTACAGAGCGATGATAATGGCAACAGTGATAATGATGATAATGATGATGATGATGACTTTATTCCCTCGGGTATGTGTATGTTTCTTCCTTTAACATTTTTTATCCTATCTACCTTATCAATAAATGTTTTTACATGGTTTACAAATTAAAGTTGTAGATGTTCTCCATCATAATTCATTGCGAAATTGTCTTTTGAGAGGGTGATTTTTATTTCTTTATTTCTTTACAGAAAACCGTTACACCCGTAGCGTTTGTGTCTTTGGGACATGCATGTCAATAGATATATTATTTTGTTCCTTTCAGATGAGAACGGCGGTTTATCTTCTGACGAAGAAACAGCCTCAACGTCAAAAGATCAGCCGACGGCCAAGAGTTTTTCCTGCGTCACCTGTGGGAAAACATTCAGAAGACAGGGACATTTAGTGAGACATGAGAGAAAGCACACAGAAAAGAGAAACTTCACTTGCAAGAGATGCGGCAGCAGCTTTCCTACCTTAGAAGAGAGGAGACGTCATTCAAAAGAGCACAGCGTGAAGAAGGAGTTTCGCTGCGAACAGTGCGGGAAGGTTGCTTTCACTTCTGGCAATCTGAAGATTCACATGAAGACGCACACTGGCGAAAAGCCCTTCCACTGCAGCGAGTGCGACAAGAACTTCAGCACCAAACAATCTCTTATTGTTCACAAGCGAATCCACACGGGCGAGAAGCCGTACAAATGCACTCACTGCGAGAAAAGATTCAGAGATGGCTCCCATTTCAAGACGCACATGCGTTCGCACGCCAGCGAGAGGCCGTATCAGTGCAGCGAATGTGGGAAAACCTTTAAGCAGCCGATTTGTCTAATATCACACCAAAAAATACATTCTGAAAAAATGCATCGATGCTCGCACTGTGACAAACGTTTCCGTCAGATATCTCAGCTGAGACGGCACGAGAGAATGCACTCCGGAGAGAGACCCTACCTGTGCTTTCACTGCGGGAAGAGCTTTTCTGATCCGGCTCATTTCAGAGTCCATCAGAGAGTTCACACTGGAGAAAGACCGTATCAGTGCAGCGTTTGTGGGAAGAGTTTCCGTCAAAACACCAACTTGCTGAAGCACCAGAGGATTCATACAGGAGAAAGACCGTTCAAGTGCTCACATTGTGACAAGACGTTCGCTCGAACAGATGTGCTGAAGATCCACGAGCGAGTTCACACAGGAGAGAAACCTTACCGCTGCTCCATCTGCGGCGAGAGATTCGCTTATTTAGGGGGTTTTCAGGCCCATCAGAACAAACACGCTAAAGAACAAACTGCTCCAGAATCATCATAGTGTATTTCCCGGTTCAAAAATGTATATTAAGCTCTTACTGCCAGTAGGAGGCGGTCACATTGAAGTTTTCTGTCAAGTAGGGATGACTTGAATGTGGATTGACAGAGCAGGTCAATTGCAATGATGGGATTTACAGTTCGTCCCTGTCGGAAGGTGCTGTAACTACACCATTCTGTGGGCAAAAAGTACCTATTCAAAAACAGCTGTATATTTCAATCCCAAATTATTTTATAATATTATTATTATTGCAGATGTTTGGCCACTAGCTGAGCATCTGCCTTTGAGATGAACGGGACTGCTAATGCTTTCTGCAGGTGTGTTGGGCAATAAAGAAAATTTGGGGGGGGGAAAAACAGAAATTATTGGTAAATGTAATAAACATGAATGCATTAAAATTGTAACTTTGCCAGCTCTGATTATAAATTAGCTACAGCATACTCCAGCTTCACCTCGACCTTGATTTTTTTTTACTGTAGTTTTATCTTTTACCTCTTTTTCTATAGCAAAAATCGAGCCTGTTAGTAACACAGTTATGGATATACATTCACAGCAATTGCAGACAATTTACAATTAATTGAGAGGACCGGACATACAAAATAAAAGGGATGTACAATATTTCAATCATTTGAATGTCATGTTGTTTATTTGTACAACTATTGCTCACTCTTAAATCAGTTTAAGATGAATCATTTCTGTTTGGAAAGGAGGGACACCTTGTGGTTGGAGTATATCAGTCAGAGGACCAGCCAAGATAGGACAACTGTCTTGACATGAGGAGGAATACGACACAACGTGTTTGGCAATCAGAATAACTTTTTGGGCTTCCTTGGAGCTAATATTATCTAGTGGTAACAGATCTAGAGATTAAAAGAAGGTAACAGTCAGCTTTTCTTTGGGATTTTCATAAATCTCGAACCTGAAAAGCAGCTATTTACGGTGCTTCCCAACATGGAACTAAAATGGGTACTTCTTTTGGGTGAGTGGATTGTTTTACTCCACGCGCGTGGTGAATATATTTGTAAAAATGGATTAGTAGTCGGGACAACTGCTGGGAATAAACGTGTCAGAGACGGCAGGAAAATAAGTATTTTAAGCTCGACGATTTTTTGTCGTTAGACATTAAATCCAAAGAGATAGCGATTCATGAGGAAATGGTGAAATAATGTACGTGTGACTGACTGGCACACTTACTCGGACATTTGCCTGATTTCCCGTTTTTCAAACCTCAAGTCGAATTCACTTCTGTTCTTATTGGGAATATCCTTGGATCGGGGCGCGAAGATTAGGAGTAGTAGAAAATAATTTTGACTCGTACTGTCGTCAAAGCCTTTTAAAGAAGAATTTGTCGTATCTGTCTTTAAAAGGGTGTGCAATTTAGATGCATGTCATTTTACGCAAATATGATCGATTATGATTTTAGCCTCTTGATCGAAGATCAACACTTTTTTTTTGTTTTGTTTGCCCTCATACAGGTATAACATTTTTGTTTTTCCACAACATGCTTAGTCGAAATTATAATCTCATAATGAGGATTAAACGGGATTAAATTCATTATTTTCCTCTAAATTCTACAAACAATTCCTCATAATGACAACGTGAAAGAAGATTGTTCGGAATCTTTGCAAATTTATTAAAAATAAGAAAGCATCTTTAAGCACATAAAAAGGTATTATATTTTATTTAGCAAGCATGTAAACACTTAGATCATAGATGGAAAAGTCCATTTACAGGCAATTTAGTACGGAAAAATATGTTTTTTGACAGTTATAGCGCCACCTATTGCCTGATCTACTCCTCAAAGTGTGAAAATATGGTGAAAATATCTCATTTCGTTTTAAAGTTATAGATACTTATATATATGTGAGAGCATAAAATATGACCCAAGAAATTTTTTTTGCCGCTTCCTATCAACATTTTGACATTTGGGCACTCATAATTAGTTTATCCATGTTTCCTATGCCTACCTAAATAGTCAGGCATAGCATTCATTTAGTTATTCAAACGTAAGACGGCATAGAAAGTACCACAGTGTTCCTCATCGGCTAGATTCAATTCGACCATCAGTTTTCACACTTTCGTGTGGAGAAAAAAAAGCGCAGAAAATTACATATTTATAGTGCACTTTAGAATAAATTGAATAAAAGCGTGCCGAAATCATGATCGTGCGCTGCGCTGACTGACAGCTGCTGTGATTGCAAAGCGCGGTGCTCGCTTTTTTGTGTCATTCATTCACAAGAAAAGTTTTTTCATAAGATTTTGTGAGTACTTCATTCTTCACATTGACAAAAGTGTAAACCTAGTTATTTTATGAAGTTTAATATTTAGTCAAAAACGAAACTAATTGAAAAACGATGGCTGATATATGCGCAAATAAATGCTACTCTGCTGGTTGTAGTGGTAATTATTGTCTTTTTTATTTTTTAAATAAGTGTTTTCTATCAAATGTTGAATTTCCTACGTTTTGAAACGTTCGGTTTTACAATGGGGACAATCTCAGAAGGATGAACAAATAATGTTTGTGGTCATCATCACATTAAAAATAAAATTTTAAGTGCTGGGGGGGAAAAAATGCGTGTGCATGTCTAATTACAGACACGGCATTTTTTTAACGGTCCCAATAGACGGTCGTGTTTATTGCAATCATTAAAACTGGTTTATTGGCAAATTAGGTAAATGTGATAACTGCATTAAAATATGTATACAACATTAAAAAAGTCAACCACTGATGGTTTTGTGTTGACGTACAGCGAGTACAGAATGAACAGCTCACTGGAAATGCCCGAGCTGGCTTAACGACAACCAGGAAGTAACCGTGCATATAGCCCATTACAGCCTCAAGTGTTTTAAGTATGATGCTACAAGGTTGGCACGCCTGTTTTTGGGCAGTTTCTCCCATTCTTCTTTGCAGGACCTCTCAAGCTCCATCAGGTTGGATGGGGAGCATCGGTGCACAGCCATTTTCAGATGTCTCCAGAGATGTTCAGTCGGGTTCAAGTCTGGGCTCTGGCTGGTTCACTCAAGGACATTCACAGAGTTGTCCCGTAGCCACTCCTTTGTTATCTTGGCTGTGTGCATTGTGCAGTGGCGTAGGGGAGGGGGGAGTTATGCCGGTAAAAGCTTAACCTTGGTCAGTATTCAAAGTGAAAGTAAAAAGTGACGGAGCTGCATTAGCAGAGCATATTCTCTCAGTGACTAATATATGCTGATAACAGTATATAACTGTCTTAATTTATTCCATCATTTCCCTTGTGGCCCGTACATATAGTGAAACAAATGAGAAGAATAGTATTTTGTGTTAAAAAAAAGCTTGTTTTGAAGTAGCTCTTAATTTTCATTGATGACTGCAGTCAGTGTTAGGAAATATTATAAACTGTGTGTGCCTTTCCAAATCATGTCCAATCAACTGAATGTACCACTCCAGTTAAGCTGTACAAACATCTCAAGGATGATCAGTGGAAACAGGATGCACCTGAGCTCAATGTTGAGTGTCATGGCAAAGGCTGTGAATATTTATGAACATGTGATTTTCAAACTAAATTCTTTCACGTTGTCATTACGGGGTGTTGTTTGTGGAATTTAATCCCTTTTGGAATAAGGCTGTAAAAGTGAAGCGCTGTGAATACTTTCCGGATGCACTGTACACATTTCATGATGTTCAGCATTATAGCTAATGTATTAGTAAAAAAATATATGTATATGAGTTAGCCTAGTAGTATTTTTTTCTCTCTTCCCAGGTCTCCTTCTGCCGTCATGTAGTGGATGTGCCATTGGATTTAAATTTCTTAAAAACAAATGTGTTGGTAATTATGAACATTTTTTTTGGTTTAATTATTGCAAATGTATGATTGTTTTTAATGTCTGTACAATTTGTGAAATTGTTGTGATCTAGTCTTCTAACTTTGTAATGTCTTGTTTTCTTCTCTTCTACAGATGACGATGAGTGTGAGAGGTTTCTGTGTGGCGAACACTCCAAGTGTGTAAATACAGATGGAAGTTACATCTGCACCTGTAATGAAGGGTTCAGAATGAGCTCCATAACAAGACTGTGTGAAGGTATGAGAGAGGATTGTGGGATTGAGGAGTCCACATTATTTACATGTCTACATTTAGCAGTTTATCATGCTGACTTAATATGTAAGCTTAAACTATATATATAATTTATAATTGTATCATTTGTACTGAAATAATAATTCATTTCCTCCTGTCAGATTTAGACGAGTGTGACGAGAAAGAATTTACCTGCTCAGATCATATGAAGTGTGTGAATTCATTTGGCTCTTACAAGTGTATTTGTCAACTTGGGTACCAGCAGACGAGCGAAGCAGAATGTGCAGGTTTCTTTCTGCTTACCTTTTATTTTTCTGACTTGTCAGTTTAATTTGCTACCAGGTATAATTAGTAATATCAATAATCATAATTAATAATATAACCATTTAACCGTAAAAGTGCTTCCCATACTTCTGTTATGGCCAATTTTTTTTTGCGCTGATTGAGCATCGTATACAGGTGCTGGTCATATAATTAGAATATCATCAAAAAGTTGATTTATTTCACTAATTCCATTGAAAAAGTCACACTTGTATATTATATTCATTCATTACACACAGACTGATATATTTCAAATGTTTATTTCTTTTAATTTTGATGATTATAACTGACAACTAAGGAAAATCACAAATTCAGTATCTCAGAAAATTAGAATATTACTTAAGACCAATACAAAGAAAGGATTTTTAGAAATCTTGGCCAACTGAAAAGTATGAACATGAAAAGTATGAGCATGTACAGCACTCAATACTTAGTTGGGGCTCCTTTTGCCTGAATTACTGCAGCAATGTGGCGTGGCATGGAGTCGATCAGTCTGTGGCACTGCTCAGGTGTTATAAGAGCCCAGGTTGCTCTGATAGTGGCCTTCAGCTCTTCTGCATTGTTGGGTCTGGCATATCGCATCTTCCTCTTCACAATACCCCATAGATTTTCTATGGGGTTAAGGTCAGGCGAGTTTGCTGGCCAATTAAGAACAGGGATACCATGGTCCTTAAACCAGGTACTGGTAGCTTTGGCACTGTGTGCAGGTGCCAAGTCCTGTTGGCAAATGAAATCTGCATCTCCATAAAGTTGGTCAGCAGCAGGAAGCATGAAGTGCTCTAAAACTTCCTGGTATACGGCTGCGTTGACCTTGGACCTCAGAAAACACAGTGGACCAACACCAGCAGATGACATGGCACCCCAAACCATCACTGACTGTGGAAACTTTACTCTGGACCTCAAGCAACGTGGATTGTGTGCCTCTCCTCTCTTCCTCCAGACTCTGGGACCCTGATTTCCAAAGGAAATGCAAAATTTACTTTCATCAGAGAACATAACTTTGAACCACTCAGCAGCAGTCCAGTCCTTTTTGTCTTTAGCCCAGGCGAGACGCTTCTGACGCTGTCTGTTGTTCAAGAGTGGCTTGACACAAGGAATGCGACAGCTGAAACCCATGTCTTGCATACGTCTGTGCGTAGTGGTTCTTGAAGCACTGACTCCAGCTGCAGTCCACTCTTTGTGAATCTCCCCCACATTTTTGAATGGGTTTTGTTTCACAGTCCTCTCCAGGGTGAGTTTATCCC
Source organism: Elopichthys bambusa (assembly GCA_037101425.1). Taxonomy (NCBI): domain Eukaryota; kingdom Metazoa; phylum Chordata; class Actinopteri; order Cypriniformes; family Xenocyprididae; genus Elopichthys; species Elopichthys bambusa. Next base: position 39,605,618 of record CM074436.1, on the reverse strand, counting down.
TATTGCTTGTACACTTTTTTCTACCACATCTTTTCCTTCCCTTCACCTCTCTAATAATGTGCTTGGACACAGAGCTCTGTGAACAGCCAGCCTCTTTTGCAATGACCTTTTGTGTCTTGCCCTCCTTGTGCAAGGTGTCAATGGTCGTCTTTTGGACAACTGTCAAGTCAGCAGTCTTCCCCATGATTGTGTAGCCTACAGAACTAGACTGAGAGACCATTTAAAGACCTTTGCAGGTGTTTTGAGTTAATTAGCTGATTAGAGTGTGGCACCAGGTGTCTTCAATATTGAACCTTTTCACAATATTCTAATTTTCTGAGATACTGAATTTGGGATTTTCCTTAGTTGTCAGTTATAATCATCAAAATTAAAAGAAATAAACATTTGAAATATATCAGTCTGTGTGTAATGAATGAATATAATATACAAGTTTCACTTTTTGAATGGAATTAGTGAAATAAATCAACATTTTGATGATTTGATGATTCTAATTATATGACCAGCACCTGTAGTGTTTCCGACAACTCAAAAATCGGAATGGGTCAAATTGACCCGCCAACTTAAAATGTGGTCATTTTGATGTGACCACATTCAGGACAACCTGAAGCATCTTCCCATAAGCTAGACCATTTTAAAATGACACGAACAGCACAGAGAATGCTCTCTCACCCATCTTCTCTTTCTCTCACAGACATCAATGAGTGTAAAGATCCAGATGTTTGCGGCGCAAACGGCGACTGCTACAATCATCTAGGCGGATACAGCTGCAAATGTCACCAGGGTTACAGTATCTATGGCAACAACCAGTCAAAATGCATCGGTGAGAATTATAATAGCAGGGCAAACTATTATTCGCTTCATTTTAGATGCAGTTTTTAGGTTGTTCTGTTTATTATTTTGATCTTTGCGGTTGTCGCTTATTTCAGATTTATTGCATGACTCAGGCAGAGAAAATCTGCTGCTGTCAAACATTGTTTACCTAATCAACTGAGTCAGTGTAATGGTGAAGGGATCGATCAAATAAGCCAGTTGATGGAAAGTTTGCGAAGAAATGTCATGCTCCCTTGTGAATGTTACGGACAGAGGAACAGGAGACATGGATGTAACATAGATGGGAGTTTATTGACAAACAGCAAGGTGAACAGTGATGCAGTTAAGTGAACTGGTGACATAGACTTTGCTGAGAGGTAACTGGATAATGATACTGTCCTTTGTTTTACAGGAACATAGGTCATGGATGGATGGTAGGTAGACACACACAGACAACGAAGCACAGAGACTGAGGAAACACGCTGGAGTAGAACAGGTAAGTAGCTTGGTAATCTTGGAGATAACCATGCATCAGTCCTTTACGTATGAACGCATAAATGAGACCGAACAACTCAGTGAGGTGAGTGGCATGCTTAAATAGTACTGTGATTGAGTGTTGATCAGATGCAGGTGTGAATGATGGTGGGTGCCCTGGAGACCTTACAGACAGGTGATGATGAAGGTGCAGACAGGTAAGAGGTCTCCAGGGCCAATCTAGGAGCTCAGGGTATCATGGTGGGTCGGGAGCTTCAAGATGCCATAGCGGTGAGGCCTCCGTGGTCTTGGCCACTACAGCCACAGGTATATGTCATCCTCTCCTAGCATTGTTACCTGTTCCATTTGCCACATGTTCAGCATAGCTCTCTCTGTCAGCGACGACACGCATCCAAACTTTAATCGAGGATAGTAAGAATGTTCAACTTCGCCAGTCGGAGATCACTAAAATTAACATTAAAGAGGTGTGTGAACTCGCAAATACAATGTCAAGAGAAGTAATTTGCTCTGGTCCCCTTCCTGTTCGTCGGAGTGATGAGATAGTTAGCAGATTATCATCACTCAATGGCTGGCTGTCTAAGTGGTGTCTGCAGAATAATATAGGTTTCATAGACAGACCTGACCTGTTGAAAAGAGATGGTATTCATCCCTTCTGGGATGGTGCTGCTCTTCTCTCTAGTAATATGGCACATAGTCTTAGAGCTGAAACATGACAAACTGGGGCCCAGGTCAGGAAGCAGACCGACCGGCTAAACCGACCGTCTGCTAGCGGTCTCACGTTACAGAAGTCAGATAATTCCCAACACATAGAAACTCTTACACCTAGATATTATCACATAGAGACTGTGTCTGTACCCAGATTTTGCATTTCGTGGAGAGAGAGAATGACTGAGTACAGAAAGGCCTTAAAAATGGCTAGATCTGCCTATTTTTCAAAACTTTTAGAAGACAATAAACATAACCCTAGGTATTTATTTGATACAGTGGCTAAATTAACAAGAAATAAAGCTTCAACTTCTGATGTTTCCAAAGAGCACAGCAGTGATGACTTTATGAACTTCTTTACTTGCAAGATTGTCAATATTAGAGAGAAAATTATAACCATGCAACCGTCTACTACAGTATTGCGTCAGACGGTGCATTGTAGTGTCCCTGAGGAAAAATTCAATTCATTTACTGCTTTAGGAGAGGAAGAATTGTCTAAACTTGTTAAATCATCAAAATCAACAACATGTATGTTAGACCCTATACCGACTAAGCTATTGAAAGAGATGCTTCCAGAGGTCATAGATCCTCTTTTTAATATTGTCAGTTCATCTTTATCACTAGGATACGTACCAAAAACTTTTAAGCTGGCTATTATTAAACCTCTTATTAAAGAAATCACAACTTGATCCTAGAGAATTAGTCAATTACAGGCCAATCTCAAATCTCACTTTTCTGTCAAAAATACTATAAAAGGCAGTATCATCACAACTATGTTCCTTTATAGAAAGAAATAGTATCTGTGAGGATTTCCAGTCAGGATTTAGACCGTACCATAGTACTGAGACTGCTCTCATTAGAGTTACTAATGATTTGCTCATCATCAGATCGGGGTTGTATCTCTCTATTAGTGTTACTGGATCTTAGTGCTGCATTTGACACTATTGATCACAATATTCTTTTAAATAGACTTGAAAATTATGTTGGCATTAGTGGAATTGCATTGTCATGGTTCAAATCATACTTATCTGACCGTTATCAGTTTTTAGTAGTAAATGAAGAGAGGTCATATCGATCACAAGTTGAATATGGAGTACCGCAAGGCTCAGTATTAGGACCATTGCTTTTCACTCTGTACATGCTACCCTTAGGAGATATCATTAGTTTTCACTGTTACGCTGATGATACTCCGCTCTATATTTCTTCGCGCCCTGACGAAACTTACCAATTCACAAAATTAACGGAATGCATAGCTGATACAAAAAATTGGATGACCAGTAATTTCCTACTACTAAATTCAGAAAAAACAGATATTCTAATTTTTGGACCAAAAAATTCTGCCCAGTTCTGTCAACACTGCATTGGCTTCCTGTTAAACATCGTGTAGATTTTAAAATATTGCTAATTACTTACAAAGCACTAAATGGTTTAGCTCCCCAGTACCTGAGCGAGCTATTAATGCATTATAGTCCTTCATGTCTAATGCGATCTCAGAATTCAGGCCAGTTGATAATACCTAGAATATCAAAATCAACCGCAGGTGGTAGATCCTTCTGCTATTTGGCACCTAAACTCTGGAACAAGCTTCCTAGCATTGTTCGGGAAGCAGACACACTCTGTCAGTTTAAATCTAGACTAAAAACGCATCTCTTTAACCTGGCATACACATAACACATTATCAATTTATTTTTTCATATCCGTTAAAGGATTGTTAGGCTGCATAAATTAGGTCAGCTGGAACCGGGAACACTTCCAATAACACCAGATGTACTCGTTACATCAGAAGAAGAATAGCATCTACGCTAATATTAGTCTCTCTGTTTATCCCGAGGTTTACCGCAGTCAGCCGGATCCGGGACGTATCCAGGTGAGTTTGAGGACCTGCGCCTTGACACCACCACAACGCAGCCCTGAAGTATCAGCAGAGATTGAGTCAACTAGATCATCCACTGTGAAGGCCTCATCGACACGACAACCAGTGGTTTCTCCCAAGGTTTTTTTTTCCATTTTAACACCTGTTTGCCACCCGTTTGCCACCTGATGTCACCTGTTGGAGTTTGGGTTCTTTGCCGCTGTCGCCTATGGCTTGCTTAGTTGGGGACACTTGACATTTGACTTGACATTTGATATTCAACAGTACTTTGATCTGCCTGCATTGACACTATTCTTTACGAGCTGCTGTGCAGCCAAAGTAATGTACAAGTTATCAACGTAAAGCTGCTTTGACACAATCTACTTTTGTAAAAAGCGCTATATAAATAAAGGTGACTTGACTTCACACAGGAGCGGATTCAAGAACTGAAGGAGACTCTGGCGTGAACTCAGGGACAGGAGAAGATACTGGAGCAGATTCAGGGGTTGGAACCATCTCTGGGTCCCAGGACATCCCCTCATACTCCACTAATAGTCCTATGGGCACAAGCGTGGGGACCATTACGGTTGAGGGCTCAGTTGTGGCGGCGTCCATCTTGACCGGGGGCTCAGGCGTGGCGACGGCCGTCTTGTGACAAGGCTCTGGAGTGGCATTAGCAGCTGTAGCTGGAAGGGAGGCAGACTTTAGTGCTGACCTGACAGATTTTAACATCGGGTCTACTACCTTGGCCCTCAGGTCAGCGCAGTTGGAAGCCCATTTGCGTCCTAGGGGAAATACAGGCAGGTAAGTACACAGGAAGTAACTAGAACAGGTAGGTAATCTTGGAGATAACCATGGATCAGTCCTTTACATATGAACACATAAACGAGACCGGACAACTGAGTGAGGTGAGTAGCATGCTTAAATAGTACTGTGATTGAGTGCTGATCAGAAGCAGGTGCGAATGATGGGCTGATCAGGAGGTGTGGGCCAGGGAGGATGATGGGAAATGGAGTTTGTGGAAACCAGGACAGACGGAGACTGTGAGAGTCAAAGTATTTTTTAGTATTTTTAAAATACAAAAATACAGTAGTTTATTTTGATACATGGTATGGCTGCTGAATTTTGTAGTTTATTTTGATACACTTAAATATTCTTACCCGCCAACTTGGTCATTTTGATGTGACCACATTCAGGACAACCTGAAGCATCTTCCCATAAGCTAGACCGTTTTGAAATGACACGAACAGCACAGAGAATGCTCTCTCACCCATCTTCTCTCTCTCTCACAGACATCAATGAGTGTAAAGATCCAGATGTTTGCGGCGCAAATGGCGACTGCTACGATCATCCAGGCGGATACAGCTGCAAATGTCACCAGGGTTACAGTAATTACGGCAACAACCAGTCAAAATGCATCGGTGAGAATTATAACAGCAGGGCAAACTATTATTCGCTTCATTTTAGATGCAGTTTTTAGGTTGTTCTGTTCATTATTTTGATCTTTGTGTTTGTTGTGAACAGAAATGAACTGTGGTCAGTTTACACCCGAGCCTGATGCAGAACACACACCGGAGAAGGTAGAATGTGACATTCTCATCGTTTTGGCAGAAAGTGTTCTTAGAACAACATCCCTTATGAGGTTATTTATATTCGCTGAAATGTTAACGTTGACATTTTTGGAATATTACCAAAAACTTTTAAATAATGTTTTAATCATGACAATACAACTGGACATTTTAATGGTTTAGAAACATTGCAAAGTTTTATGGACTCACAGACTCTGATTTCTGTGTGTTGTCTTTTAGTTGAAGCAGTTGATGTCACTGTTGAAGAAGAATTGTGAGTCTCTGAATGATCCACAAGAAAAGCATTTCATTGGAGAGATGTTACTGGAGGTTAAATATACACTGCGTAATATATTCTCATAGTAGTTTGTGTACATGCGCTTTCGCAATGGCTGAATCAACATGTTTTCCACAGAAATTGTGCAATTCCACTGATGATCTGCTGTTGGATGGAGACATCGCTAGCGGAGAGATGTTGAGTCAGTTTCTGGACGCGGTGGAGAACAGCATGCGTCTGATCGGACCTCAGCTTAAAGAGCCTGTGACCAGGATGGAGACGCACAACACCTGTGAGACACAAACATCATCTCAATGCGTTTAAAATATGCATACAATGAAAGAGGTACTGAGTACTGAAAGTGCTGATGTTCTGTACGATCATGTGAATCACAGTCGCTGAGGTTGCAGTCACACGGAATCAGACTCCGCCCACTGGGAGTGTCACTCTGAGCACAGACTCCGCCTTCTTCAACACCAGCTGGGAAACAGTTGTAGGGAAATCATATCCAGGTACAAAGACACACATGCACATACATGTACGTATGAAAGCACCAGCACATTCATGACCAGATGTGAATGTCGTTTTCCTGTAGGTTTTGCGTTTGTGGCACTGGTCAGTTATAAAGATCTGGACTCATCCAGCCATCAGTACCACAAGATCAGCAGAACATCACAGGAGAGCAGAGAGAGAGAAATCACTTATCAGCTCAACTCGAAGGTGGTGACGGCCGTCGTCAGTAATCCAGAAACCAAACAGCTGTCTGAGCCGGTGACGCTCGTCTTTACGCACACGGAGGTGAGGATCCCGACCAGCACAACAACTGGAAAAACTATAGACAGGAACTCGGGACCTTTGGGTGTAAATGCGTAAAAATGTCCCCCTCAGAAAGTCCCTGCTCACGAGGTAGTACTTCAGGAACTTTCAGGGGTGGGACCTGGGCGCTGAACATCCACCCAGCATTTTATTTAAACCACCATTTTTTAAAAGTCTGTTGCGGTGTCTGCAGTAAGAATTGTTTGCTATTCGAATCAATAATGGAGTTTAAAAATTACGACCGATGAACCGACGATGAGGTTCAGGCTTTATTAAGCTTATAAAGCAGAGGATGAAATCCAGCGGGAACTGGAAAGTCGCGCGCAGTCGTACTTCACCGGGTTAATTTTTTATGGTACCTTAGACCATGATCGAAACGAAGACAGCAGCAGGTCTGAGGGAAAAAAAGTTCCTGGGACGAATTGTTCTGGGTCATTTCGGTGGAAAAGCAGCTTATCACATAAATATGTTTTCCCTGTTTGAAGATCCAGTTTAAGCTGGATTCTAGCTGGTTTACCAGCTACCATGTCACATTAAAACCAGCTTGATCATCTTAAGTAGCTGGTATTGTCACTTCTTTAGGAAAGGGCGGAGTCTGGGAGCGTGGTTTACTCCTGTGGGTTCTGGAATGAGTCTGAGGGGGCGTGGTCTGGGCGGGGCTGTGAGAGGGCGTGGTCTAACAGCACTCATACAGGCTGTTCCTGCTCTCATCTCAGTAGCTTCGCTGTGCTGATGGCCCTTTATCCCATACAGGTACATCTGTGACCCAGAAAAACTCAGATTATACATATTTAATTCAGATTGTAGATGAAATGGTCATGATTTTCCCCTCTTCCTCTCCTCCAGGACTCGTTTGAGTTGGTGTTGATCACACGTGTGGGTTTAGTTCTGTCTTTGGTCTGTTTATTTCTCTGTATCCTGACGTTCCGGTTCTGCCGCTCAATCCAAGGAACCCGAAACAGCATTCATCTTCATCTGTGCATGTGCCTCTTCATCGCAGACCTCATCTTCCTCTGTGGGATCTCCAGCACTCACGACAGGGTGTGTGTCTTATATGGGCCAGAATTGGTGCAAACTGCTGTCCCACAACCAAAAAACACATTTAAAATGCATTTAAGTATTCAAATTTTAGATGTTTACCAAGATCCTTCTATTATCTACTGAATACCACAATAATAACCACAATAATATTTAAAATCAGGAAGCTTAATTTATATAAAATCATCATTTATTGGGTACTTTTAATTGGGAGGTGGCTGTCCTGAACCCTAACACCTAAATTTCAACTTGTGAAAATATTGAAATTGCATTTCTTTCCAAAAAAGTATTTATTTTATATTTTCTTTGTACATCATGAAACTTTATGTAAAAAAAAAACAACAAAAAACATGTCCCACATTTTCACATCACTACCGAAACAGTGTGTGTTTGAGTCTATTCGATAAAATTTAGTTTTTATGTGTGTACAACTGTTTAAAACTGTGCTAGCTAACCATGTGTTGATTAGCATCTTTGAGCTGGACTCAAAAGTATCGAAAATAGTCACTACCAAAACAGTCACAACTGAAATGACATCGTTGTTTTTTGGGGGTTATTCGATAAAATGTAGTTTTTATGTGTGTACAACTGTTTAAAACTGTGCTAGCTAACCATGTGCTGATTAGCATCTTTGAGTTGGACTCAAAAGTATCGAAAATTGTCACTACCGAAACTTGTCACTACCGAAACAGTCACAACTGAAATGACATCGTTGTTTTTGGGGGGTTATTCGATAAAATTTAGTTTTTATGTGTGTACAACTGTTTAAAACTGTGCTAGCTAACCATGTGCTGATTAGCATCTTTGAGCTGGACTCAAAAGTATCGAAAATTGTCACTACCGAAACAGTCACAACTGAAATGACATCGTTGTTTTTTGGGGGTTATTCGATAAAATGTAGTTTTTATGTGTGTACAACTGTTTAAAACTGTGCTAGCTAACCATGTGTTGATTAGCATCTTTGAGCTGGACTCAAAAGTATCGAAAATTGTCACTACCGAAACAGTCACAACTGAAATGACATCGTTGTTTTTTGGGGGTTATTCGATAAAATGTAGTTTTTATGTGTGTACAACTGTTTAAAACTGTGCTAGCTAACCATGTGCTGATTAGCATCTTTGAGCTGGACTCAAAAGTATCGAAAATAGTCACTACCGAAATTTCACCACGTGTTTTGGTAGTGACATCATTGTTTTGGTAGTGACAAAGGGGAACACAATGATTTATTTGGGGGAAATAAACAAAATTTTAGTACAATTATGCAAATCATTAGTGTTTTTATATGTTTTAGTATGAGTTATAATTCTGTAATGTGATGTGGTCACTACCGAAAATGTGCAGTCACTACCGAAACATGGGATGTTTCGTCAAAAATAAAGTATATTGAATTATCAACTAAGATAAATATTCCAAAAACTTTCTGAAAATACAGTATGAGAATTAACTGTACATTTACTAGAAATGTGTACCTTGGATATTATACAGTTTGCATATATACAAAAATTCTGAACCAATTCTGTAGAATGGCCCATATCTTCTGTTTATGGGTCCTTGAAGTCCAAAAGTTAGATTGTAATGACAAGAACCAATGCTGATTGTGTTTTTTCTCTCGGTTTGTCTCAGGTGGCGTGTGCGATTGTGGCCGGCCTGCTTCATTTCTTCTTCTTGGGCGCATTCTGCTGGATGCTGCTGGAGGGGGTTCAGCTCTACCGGATGCTTGTGCTGGTGTTTCACACCACATTAAAACATCTCTACATGTACGCCGTGGGATACGGAGTCCCTCTCATCATCGTCACCGTCTCTGCCATCACTTATCCGCAGGGATACGGCACTGATCGACAGTGAGTTTCTGTGTGTACAGCATCTCTGAATCAGTCTTAAGTTTTATTGTAGCTTTATCATTGTTTTATTAATTCTTAATTTTTTAATTTTATTAGAATTTTTAGTCATTTTTTTTTTTTTTTTTAATATTTCTATTTAGGTTTCATTTATTTTTGTTTTATTCATTTCCAGTTAATAATTTTAGTGCTTCAACTTAAACCAAGGCAACATTTCTCATTTTCGTTTAGTTGATGTTTTTCAAATAATATTTATATTTCAGACTGACTACAGATAATAGGATGCACAAAACTGGCTGGTGCAAATATGCCTGTATGGATAACTCATTGTTAGGCTTCAGAAACGCTCCTTTAGCTACTTGATGGTCAAACATCAACTCAGAAGCTGTGAATCCAGATGAATCATTCACAGAGTCTCTGATGACTCACAGTAATGAGGCCAGTGATGTTCCAGTCACAACGTGTTCGTAGCGTTTATTGCGCTTATCAGGATTTATCAGATATATTACACCTGCAGTCTGACTGAACTTTATGTGAAAGAGCAAAGAAGGCCTGCAGGGCATGATGACATCATGCTATTATCATTAACTAAAATGAAAACCATAAAAATGTCAATACTGAATTCTTTTTAACTAGAGGCAAATGCACCATTTCTTATTTTTTCTCTCATTTTTTAACTTATAGTACTAATATATATATATATATATATATATAAACTAAAACTGAAATAAAAATGAATAGACATATTAAAAAACGTATAAAAATGACAAAAACACAAACATTTCTAAAACAATAAAAGAAATACATTTTCATCAAATCAGCTAGTTGCCAAGGCAAAATTTCACATTTGTATAACGTGCTAAGTGCTAAAACTAAAACTGAAATAAAAAATAATAAAAACTCTATAGATATATATTTTTTTAAAGTATAAAAATGGCAAAAACACAACAAAATTACTAAAATGATAAAAAACATAATTATTTTATTTCAGCTAGTTGGCAAGGCAAAGTTTCTAATTTTTATTTAACTTGAAGTACTAAAATAATGACAAAAAGGAAAACAAATTCAAAATATTAATAACAATAATAGTTTATTACTGACATTACTTGTACTAAGATAAAATAGTGGAAGCTTGAATACAGTCAAAGGGAATATGAAAGAGAAAGATGAAATTAGCCACAGGAAGTCTTTTGTGTGTAAGTAAGTGTGTGTTTGTAACCATGTGACTGGTTTATCATCCTAACATGTCTGTTCCAGCTGTTGGCTCTCTCTTGATCGTTACTTTATCTTGAGTTTTTTCATACCCGTCTGCATCATCGTCATCCTCAACTGTTTTGTCTTCATCATCACTGTGTGGAAACTGGCTAAAAAATTCTCCAGTCTCAATCCAGACCTCTCCAAACTCAACCAGATCAGGTGCGTGTGTTATTTTACTATCATTCATATACTATTATAGTTTTTTTTAGTCAGTCTTTAATTGTCTTTGTGGTTTTGATGAATTATATTTTCTGTAGGAGTTTTACAGTGACCGCAGTGGCTCAGTTGTGTGTTCTCGGCGGGACGTGGGTCTTTGGCTTCTTCCTCTTTCAGGAGAAGGGGACTGAAGTCATGTTGTACCTCTTCATCATCTTCAACAGCCTCCAGGGGGCGCTCATCTTCATCATGCACTGCCTGCTGTCCAAACTGGTACTTAAAACACAACATGACAGCAGAAAACACATGATGAATTGACTCAAACATGCTGAAGGTTTGGTAACAGTAGTTTGTTTTAGACTTTAAGTCACATCTCGTAGGATTCCAGTTTTTTGAACAGGACTACGACCCGCGGGCCAAATGCGGCCCAGGGATGGATTTCAAACGACCTGCAGCTTGTCTATTAAAACATATTATATGTGGCCCGTAGGGCTAGGCGATATGGCAAAAAAAATAAAATCTCGATTTTCTCGATTCACGATTTCGATTAACTAGTCAACTTAAAAACTCTTTATTAATAATCTGGTTAAAAGTTCCATTCCAAGTGCACACACCTGAAGTGATCAACATGGTGTGAATGTAAAACAATTTGTTAAATATCTTTACAGAAAAAATGTTGTACAAACTTATCCTATATAATCAGAAATAATATAAAACATTTCTTAGCCAAAAAGTAGGCTAATAGCAATAAATAACCCCAGTAACAAGCTATTATTAACAGCAAATGCTTTGTAAAAACAGAAAAAAACAGCATGCAAACATGAAATATCAAATGGGTTTACAGGTTTTTGCAATCCATTGCACTATTTGTCCTATTGTTTTTACGTTTGGCGGACATGTTTAGGTGTTGCACTTCTTTTGCAGCGTTTCACCCATGAAAAGGCTTTCTAAAAACACGGCGGTCAAGTAAAAAAAACAAACTCACGTTTAATAACTTTGCCTTTTCTTCCTCATTCCACTGCCTGCGTCCCATTTTTATAACGCAATAACGCATTTCTGAATGAACGACCGCTGTTTTACGTCACATGAGAGCGGTTAATCAGGCGCGCCGGCGCCATCGTGATATCGGATCGTTTTCTTCTCCTAAAGCGGTTTTCATTGCTGTAGTGTCAACATGTCTAATTGTAATGCTTGCTAACATTTTTATTCAAAATCGCGATTTCTCGATTTAAGAAAAAAAAAAAAAAAATCGAGGCAAATCATTAAATTTGAATTAATCGGAAAAATCGCCCAGCCCTAGTGGCCCACCATGCATAATGCAAGTCGTGCAGTTTCACTATGTCAACACAAGGTGGCAGTACTAGATTTTTAGGCCAGGGAAACAACACAAAACAAAACAGCGCTACTTTTGCGCACTGCGCAGCGCGCGACTCTCAAATGTGTTTACTTGTCTGGATCACACGACCATTAAACAACGACGTACAAGCTGCAAATCTCTCTCTGATTTAATTCAGTTTAAAGCCAGCTGAAACAGCGCTGACTTTATCAACAACACTAACGTGCAAATCAGGAGAAACATTGAGCCGATCCAGTTAGAATTCAACAACATTTATCATGGATTTACTGTGGTAACACTAACTGTAACCGTGGTATTTTATCAGAAATGTAGGTTAATATCTCATTATTTAATTTTTAATGAGTAATAAAGGCCAAACGTGACTTTTATTTTGACTGTTTAATCTTAAAAATTTTGGTTTCAAACTATGTTTGCGCTATATCCAGTTTGCCATATTCATGTCGTATTTCTCTGCAGAAGTTAAATTCGAGGTCAAAGAGACGAGGACGACATACTGCTCTACATATTACTCTACAGATGACTTATTTATGCTCAAAGTAGAGAAGAAAACATGAATTAGAGCAACTTTATAGGTAGTGTGCAGGAAGTATGTTGCCGGGGATGAAAAGTGATGCTCACTAAATGCAGAGGAAAACACATAAAACAAAGGGGGCGTTCCCAGTCTGGATGACCACATTTGGGGAGGTCACTAATGCATCTGTGACAATACTGCGTGACCACCTGAAGAGCTTCTCCGGCACCAGAACCATCGCTGATATGGCCTTGATTGAGAAACTATTTGATATTTTTAACCTATATAGAGAAACTAATTGTAATCAATAAATTGACTTCTGCTTTTATAGCCAGAACAGACCGCGAAGAAGTCTTCTGTCCGATTTTAAGTATAATTTAGGTCAGATTCGACCTAACCTGAGAATATTAAAAATAAGGTAGAGATTAGACATAAAAAAAAAAGTCAAAAACAGAACTAAATTACTAAAACTTTAAAAAATTTAAATGAAAACTTAGAAAAATAAAGACTAATTCAAAATATTAATAAAAACTATAATAGTATCTCAATTATACTAAAATATCACTGGTTTATTTATCAAATTCAAATGATTTTTTTCATATTTTATAAATAATTATTTCTAATTTGGTAAATATGTAAAAAAAAATAAGTTGTGTAATATCATATCAACCACTAGGGTTTGACCTGAAACATGGTAATTTATTGTTAAGTCAAATCATTTATTTTGGCTGTTGTGTCGCCCCCTTCAGGTCAGGCTGGAGTATTACAGTCTGTTTGTCCGAATGTGCCCACAAAAGAAGAAAGGAGAATACAGCACCAGCCAGTCCAACAGCAGTCAGGTACGTTAAGCCCGAAAAATATACTTCGGCAAGGGTCCACGTACAGTTCAGATTTTGTCACCAGAATAGTATGCATGTCACACTGAATTTGTTTTGCACTAATCAGAAATAGAATCAGAAATATCACAATAGAAAATGAAACTACAGACAAAATACTGGAGTCTGCAAGAACATAAGACGCCCACATTGACAAGTGCCTTGTGTGAGAGAGTTATGAGAATACACAAAGACATTTTTATTGTTCATAACTTCTGGAGAAAAATAGTGCAGACACTTGACAAAGCGTTTGTGGCTTCAGCTTCTTCATTCTTCCTTTGACAGAAACCGCTGCGGAGTGACAACAGCACAGAAGAGTCACAGATATAAAGTCCTGATGGATGTTTACAAACTCTTGGACACAAGACACTTTCTGCGACAAACGAAGGCTTGAGTTCAATCTTTCCAGTCAGAAGATCTTTCCATCCGTCTATTAAGGAAGATTGCAGATGTGGGTTCATCATCCGTTACTGGAGATGTTATAGGTCTGCTGAAACGGATTACGCCGTTAAATTAGTAAAATATTCAGGTTGCTTCTGTATTTGGCTTTACTTTGTTGTGCAGGTGGAGGGTCTTACATTTTATATCATGCAAATGGCAGCAGCTTTAAAATAATCAATGTTTTATTGTATCGAGGGAGATTATGTCACAAAAACAGTTAAAAGCCTTAAAGAGGTCATGAACTGCATTGTTTTATAATGTTTCCTGGGGTGCACTTATAATGTTAGTAGGGGAGAGTGGGGTAAGATGAGCCAGTGGGTAAGTTGACCCACCCCCTGTATCTTGGCAGTCGTACCATTTTATTATCATGTGACCATATATTTTAAAACCACCCGTCATTTCTGCTAGACTGTGAAAAAAGAAGCACATGGGAGGAGTGGAAATCGCTTATTTACTTTAAAAGCTGTTTTTGGCTTGTCAGAGTAAAATTTTAATGTAATGGCTGTTTCATCAAAGCAGATTTGTCCAGGTCTAAAAATATTTATGATGAATATTGGTGATTTAGCAACGTATAGAACCATGCAAGTCATTTGTAAGCTAGCTAGATTTACCTAAAATGGCAGCTATGGGGCAAAGTGAGCCAAATGCTGTGGGGTAAATTGAGCCAGCGTTTTAACTTACCCCACCATAAGGCAATGGATTTAAGTTAAATCTGAAGTATGTCATTTCAATGTAATATCACGCAACTGGTTTAGTTTATCTTTATTTTCAAGTTTATTTGATAGGAACGGTGTACAAGTACACCAAATCCTTCGCTGATACGAACCAGAGGATGTTTAATCAAATATATCTTTCCACCTGTAGTCTCTAATGGCTCGACAAACTACCATGTCAAGAACCTTTTGACTAAAATGTTTATTAGTTTCAGTGACATTTATTATAAAGTTACAACTTTTGATGTTCAACATATTGTTTCAGAAATGCAAACAATTAAAGATATTGGAGTTTCAGCTTCATTTGGTTGGTTTTATGTTGTTTAATTTAGCTTTAAAAAAATATTTGTAAAATATTTTTTTACAAAGAATATAGTTTTTAAAATAGGTACATTATCTTTAAAATTTCACATGGGTTTGATTCAGATTCAGTTAGATGGTAAATTTACACCCACCTACGGACCCGGATCAACTTACCCCTAACCTGGGGTAAATTGAGCCAGAGGAACACTTTTTTTTATATATATAAGAAGCCATATTTTTAGAACCCTTTGTCATACATGTATTCTGATCATTTAAAATGATAGGAAACATCCTGAAATTACTTTAAATACTTGCATTGTCCCTTATCTTGAGAACCACATAAGTAAAAAATGGCTCATCTTAACCCACTCTCCCCTATGCTTTTTATCATCATAATTTTTATGCAGTGATGAACATTGTAGTCGATGTTGTTGAGCTCATGAAAGCAGTGATCTCATCATTGTAACTCAATTTCTGCACATTAACGAATGCATTCATCATCACTAACAGTGCAAACTTGATGTAACTAAGAGATTCGTTGAATAAAACTGGAGTTTTGGCACGAGTCCAGAACTCAATCATTGTTTGATTGACAGCTGCAGTGATTGTAAAGGGAGCGTTCTTTGAACGCTTTCTATATATAATTTACACAGTTTAAATAACAGATAATTTTCATCCGACTAAGAGAAACGATGTGAAGTTGAGCGTTTAGTCACTGGTTTGATTTACTGACACAAAGATCATCTGAATCATTACATGAATCACTAATATCAGATCAGGCATCAGAATGAACACAGTTACTCACATGTTGTTGCATGTCCATATCGTAAAAGTCCAAAATGCGATTGATTTATCAAAGAAACAACAGTGAAATGTACCGAATACAAATAAATAAAGCTCAACTGAGACATTCACAATGATCCTTTGAAAGAAAATGTTATTTTAGTCCTGTATCGCTCCTCATCTCACTAACACACCAGTGGGCGGGGCTAACGCTGCAATGATTTCTTCTGTGGAGGCGGAGCTTCACCTGTCATAGATAGGCACATTCCAGGATCAGTCATTCTCCTGGCCTGGTGTCAATAAAAGCTAACAGACATTTTCAGTTCTGAAACGTACAGGATATTCTTATAGTACGATGAAGTTCAAGGAAAACCACACTTTAGCAACAACCAGTCCAGTAACAGTCAGGTAAATGTGTTTCAGCATAGGTGTGTTTCACAGTTTACAACAACCTCTATAGAGTGATCAGATCTCATTGACTTCCCGGCTAACAGGGAACGTTCTCATAACTTTGGCTAACGTTCTGGCAAGGTTCTCTCATAGTTAAAATTGGTTTGAGCCGTGATGATTCATGAGTGACAGGGTTTTTAGGTGATAAGAGATCAGATTTTGAACTTGTAGCTGTATATTCAAGCGATCGCTATGCCAAATATAAGTTGTTGCTACAGTAAAAAAGTGCCCAAACTCTCAAAACGTGGATTACACCTGTGGTGGGAGACGACTTGAAGGCTCTTTGTAAATATTACTAACTCCGAGAATACAGACTTAATTGACCCTTCGTCGGGAGTTTGATTGACAAGCTATATAACCAATCATAACGCCGAATCCGCCATTTCGTCCGACAAAGCAGTCAGGAGTTAGGAGATTAACCTCGGTGCATTTACGTCTTTCCGCGTTTGAAACAACATTCCTTCTCATGTTCATTCATGTTTATTTGATGCTATAGATGAAGAGATGATCGGTTCACGAGCCGCTTGAGCTGAGGCGGTACAGCAATCTAACACATTAAAGAGCCACAAAACGGTTTTTATTGTTCGAATTTCTTAACAAATTACACAACTTGAAAGCTGGGACTTTGTTTAATATCATAAGTAACCTGCTCTGTCTTGTCCTCTTTGCTCCGCGATGTATTTTTCACTCTGTGTGGCGTGACAGCGCCATGGCTCGTCGGACAAAGCAACAGGGGGCGGGGCTTTGCGAAGGGTCAATTGAGATTGAATACAGGACTACTCCTGTCCATCATGTCCACACTGTCCTGACCAGAACATCTGCAACTTTTAAACCGTCCAGACTGCACTCCCTGGAAGGAAGATGTTTGAATTTATTCAAACGATTATTCAGTTTTGACTGTGCAAAGTTCTGCATCATGTTCTACAATGTGTACTTCAAGAAAGTTGTACTGTAGTTCTGTTCGAAGTTCAGGCGCAACACATTATTATTATTGTCGTTCTTTGAATGACATTTTCAGCATGAGACGTTGTACAGTTGTCTTTCTAGATCTACAAATAAAAAAATTTAAAAAACCAAATTGGAATGATATCTTGTTTTATGTTAGTGTGAAAAGAGTCACACTTATGGTCTTCGACCCCGCTTAAAAAAATAGACAAAATTCATCCTCAAAATCACACATGTAGACAGAAATGAAGTGGCACACTTTAAAACATCCACAATGCAAAATGATCATGCTCACACAGTCACACACAGAATCCATGTGCTTTATTTGCTCATTTGTTATGTATTTCAGTTATTTAAAGAGCAAATAGTGGAGCTCTGCAGCCATCTACTGGTTAAAGTGATAATTTTTTACTTTTAAAACTGCATTGGGCAAAAATCTTACACTAAACCATGTCAGATTATCCATGTTATCCCCATGAATAAAAAGTCAGAAATGTGGGTCTTTTATAAAGTCAATTTTACATAAAAAGCTATTTTTGTATCCACCTGGGCGCTACTGTAAAAAAAGAACGTGCGTACAACTTCCGGTGAGGCGACGGAAGTAGTATTACAATTGTATTTTGTGTGTTAATAAGCGAAGTGTTTTTCGGATCATTGTTTACTTTGTAAAGTTGCAAACCTTAATGAGAGATGTTGTAACGGCACTTAGGGACAATATTTTAGTTTATTAGCGCATGCCAGAGCCAGTCGCGTTTCCATTGTCAAATATACGATGCTAAAGGCTACTTATGCTAATCGTTGCGATAATAAATACACACGTTAATACCAGAGAATGCTTGAGGAACGTAGACAACTCATATATGATTATAATCGTGCATTTATTTGGTTTAATGTTTTATCTGTCTCTTCCCTGTGCCTTTGTCGATACTGGACTAATGCATCCGCATATCTGTCACACTCGGTTAACTTGTATAACTCATAACTCCTGTTTTCCTCTCATGAGCTCCCTCTGTTGCTCTGGCTGAAAGGATAACGGTACAGAGAGACGGGAGAGATCGCTCAAATGTCCTCGGATTGCAATCATCGCATAATTTCGAGGAAAATTAATAGAAATGCTCAGAAATGTGACGTAAACATATTATATTTTATCAGTATATTTATAATAAAGCCTTAATGGAGTTGTTTTGTGCGTTCTTGTGATCGTAAATAAATGGAAGCCGGTGCAAATGAATAGGTACGTGTTCTCTTGTGAATATAAATATCAGCTAGATCATGATTGATATGCACTCCTGACACAAATTAATAAATTACTGTTATTGTAACTTTTTTTTCTATTGTAAATATTGATGTTGGAATCTCAAGTCTAAGTAAAGGCCAAACGTTTGGATCGCTAAATCTTGAATGACCGTCAAATGTTGAACAAATGAGTGTAACGTCCCGCTTGTTTACTTCGAACCGGAAGACGGTCCCACTTTTGACGCAAGGCCTCATGGGGCGTAGGAAACTTGTGGATAAAAACCTATTTTAAAAAATATTTTTTAATTTATTTATATAAATTTAAAAGAAATCATAAATCCTCCTGCGGAGTAAAAACATTAATAAACTGAGTAAAATTACATTTGTTAAAAAAAAGAAATATATATATATATATAGTTACAAAATTACATTTTGCTGCCTGGGGTCACCCCTTAAGAACAGCGCATAAGGGTTAAATATGCAAATGAGGCATTATCTAATTAAATCCAATTTGCATACATTTCTAGAACAAAAATCTGAACATTGGATGAAGTCATATTAAAAAATCTTGTTTAATTTATTTTACATGTTAAAGTCAAAGACTTTAACATGGGGGTTTTGGATATCTCTTTTTATCACTCCATACATCAGAAAGAAGAAATAAAAAATCATAATTTTGTTATGAATTAAATGTAATCAGGCAAATTATATATGAACAAACCCCTCTGTAGAAACCATCAGAATACAGATAGGAATAAATCTATAAAGTCTGGTGTAAAGTGCCACTGAAGTGAGAATTTGAGCTACTTTGTAATTTAAATCTACAGATGCAAATAGTTAAAGAGCTATAAAAGAAACACTTAAACGTGTATTTTGGATGTTTTCTTTCCACTAGTCTGAAAATAAATAAATAAATAAAAATTGACAGACAAATGAAATTTCTTGACTGGCAAATATCTGACATACTTCAACAGTTCCTACCTGTTATGTCACATTTGCTCGTTTTCTTTTACTGTATTTGCCATGTTTTGATCAGTTTTTCTGTTGTATTTTTTAGTCATGATTATTTAGTTTTAAGAAAGTAAATGCTCCTTATTAACCTTGGTTGTCATGACCATATAATTCTATCACGTTCTTTTGGCAGTGAATGTTTTAGGCGGGTTTTGCAGAGCTTAACTGGACTGGAAATCGTCGACAGATTCGTCAAATCTGGCAACAGTGCTGGAAATACAGTCAGAACAACATCTCTCTTGACATGAGCAGGAATAATACTGCATATACTGAATAATAATGTTTAGCTTGCTTGGTACAAATAACAGACGAGCTGGAGTAAACATTTCATACTTTGCTACAGCATAAAAAAATACTTAAAGACTTAAAATGCAGCTCCTAGCATGGAGCTAAAATGGACACTTGTTTTGGGTGAGTAGCCTAGATTGTTTAACTCTGATCACGTGTGTAGTAGTAAATATAGGCTTTGACGCACTTAAGTTGGATTAGTAGTCAGACAACTGCTGGGAATGTGTCAGAGACAATAAAAACAGAACTGTGCTTGTCTGTGTTAATCAAAGACTTCTTTAAAATCGACGATTTCTGTTAGAAATCTGAACCTTCACAACGCAATCCGACCCAGAAATACGAGGAACTG
The DNA here is from genome assembly GCA_037101425.1 of Elopichthys bambusa. NCBI lineage: Eukaryota > Metazoa > Chordata > Actinopteri > Cypriniformes > Xenocyprididae > Elopichthys > Elopichthys bambusa. The sequence goes on along the minus strand of CM074436.1, from coordinate 39,585,544 downwards.
ATTATGAAATAATGCACAAAATAGCTTCTTTTGTACGAAGTTAACCACCCCCATCCAGCACATGCTCGTGATCGCGAAGGTCTGATTTAAATCCCTCTTTGTTTCTTCAAGTCTCTTTCCAACTTCAGTCCTGCTCTCGGGACTATCTTTAGATCATGACGGAGGCCAACTGGTGCAAATATGTAGGCTAGTCCTTTAGAAAGAGTCTGTCTGTTGGGGAATATTGTATAAGTTAGCTCTTTCTGCAGCATTTATGACATAACGCATGGATTATTTCAGAAAACAATTAGTCACAGAGGCCGCAGACTTGTATTTTTCCTTTTAAGACGGTTGTGCAGAAAGTTTGCAAATATGCTATATAGCTATTTATAAACCTGTTTTTCATTCTTGTTCTGTTCTGAATACCGTTCAATTAAAAATTCTCCCACGATTCTGAATAGACAACTAAACAAAATAATGTAATTTACTAGAGGTTCTGACAAAATGTTAGTTGCTGCAGTCGATTAAAAAATATTTAATTCATTCAAATGATTTTTTCTTCAAATCTGTTTGATTGATTCATTGACTCACTCTTGAATGAATTATTTAATGACAAATACATTTTTTAAGGTGTAATTGATTCAGTCTTTATTTGAAGCGGCAAGTTATTTTCAAAAGGCGGTTTGCTTTATTTTGATCACTACCAAAGACATCAGTGTTTACATACACTTTTACCCCAGTACTATGATCATTTGAATTATTGTTACACAGAAATAATGATAGTCTGCTCTTAAAAAGAGTAATTTAGGGCATTTGACTCAAGATCGCAATCTCTTAATGATTACTCGTGCAGCTCTAGCCTACTGTGGGTCTCATTAAAGGTTGGTAAGTAGATTTTAAAAAACACTGTTGGACATTGTTGATATCTGAAATCAACCCAAACAAACACACCCTTCTCTTCGCCTCCAAAACTCACCCTCTGAACCCCGGCCGCTGGCAGGCGAGGCAAGTGCACTAACAACGCTAAACACAGTTAGCAGTAGTTTAAAGGTGCAGTATGTATGATTTCCGTCCGCTAGAGGCCTATTCAAAACAAAGGCGTAGTTTGATGACGCCAAGTTTGAGCGCGGAATTTTGGGACATGTGATCTTCACCTCAACGATTATTAACGTTACTGTAGTATGAAGCAGAGCAGGTCGAGTGTTGTGGGAGCTGGAGCGATTGCGCAACACATATTACACCTAGTGGTTTTTGGATACTGCAAAAATCTTACGTATTGCACCTTTAACTGCAAAACTCTCACTATCTGGCTACTGTTACACACGCAATGCGAGAGTGGATGTCTGTTTATCACAGCTGCCGCGCAACAAAATGCTTCACGAAAAATAAAAGTGCAGATGATGAACGAAGCAGAGAAGCTTTTATTATGCCACGGTCGCCGGCACTGCTTCCTCTTTTCCGGTCATAAGTATGAGGTAACACAACGCTGTTTATCATATTAGATACATTTGAATGTGTTGAAAATGATGTTATAACGTTACTCTGTGCGTTCGCTCTGCGGCTGCTGTGAGACACTTGTTACACACTGCAGTAAGATTTTAGAATATCATATTAAACGCTGGATGGCTTGTGTTTATAAGTGGCATGCAATTCATTTTAAAACGTATTGTATGATGGAGAAAATGCTGTATTACTGTTACTAAAAATAAAGCTGCATCTGATTATGCTATGTTAGCTACTTCACAAAATAGTGTATTTCTCTGAGGCATGGTAAATCATGGTACTCGCAAAAAATCAAGAAAATTTGATGTAAACAATAAGACTAAACGTGTTGAGCTGTATAAAAACAATTAGTTTTCTGTCTATAAACGTAACCAAACAGTTGTTCTATTAAAACGTGTAATATATTAAAGCGTCTTTGGCGTTTCCATGGTTTCTACAAAATAAAACCGGAAACCGAGGGTAACGCGGGTATGACGCAACTGACAGGCGACTCCTCACACGTCCCGGAGCCTTGGTTAAAATTGCAATTTTCTCACGATTTACAAACAGTTGGAAACATTTGGGATATTGTAAGTACTCAAGCGAACAAAATATATAACACTAGTCTAGTGGTTTTTGGATATTGCAAAAAACCTTACGTATTGCACCTTTAACTGCAAAACTGCGAAATCTGGCTACTGTTACACACGCAATGCGAGAGTGGATGTCTGTTTATCACAGCTGCCGCGCAACAAAATGCTTCACGAAAAATAAAAGTGCAGATGATGAACGAACGACAAGGAAGCACAAAAAAATTAACGTAAAAATTTGCTCTATTTTTAGTGTCCCGACTTATTAAGAAAAAATCATGTTTTGTCCCGTATTTCATCTACATATTATTTGTGTCCCCTTCAAAAATTGCTCCTGAGAAATTTTATGTTTATTGTCTCCCCCTGCTGTTAGATGAAATTTACCCCCCTGGCATCAGTGCACGATTCTAGTAAAATACACAGCTTTATCAAGCTTGAGTGAATACAGCTGCACACGCCTTTTTATTTAGCAAACCAAAAGCCTATAGTATGTAAATACAATCAATATGTAAATGAGAATACAAATATACAAAATTATTATTTCCTATAGCAGCAAATAACAATCTCAATGACAGAAAACTGGGTGACTAATCACTTCTCATATATAACGGCTTTATTTATCCGTATCAACATCAGTAATCAAAAAAAAAATAAAAAAAATAATTCATATTCTGAGTGGATATGTAGGGTTTGACCAGAAACAAGCTGTACATTTTTGTTTAGTCAAATAATTTGTATCATTTTTTTTGGCTGTTGTGTCGCCCCCTTCAGGTCAGGATGGAGTATTACAATCTGTTTGGCCTAATGTGCCCACAAAAGAAGAAAGGTGAATACAGCACCAGCCAGTCCAGCAGCACTCAGGTACATTGGTGTGCTTTTTTGTTTTGTTTTTTTGGGTGTTTTAAAGCAGCATTTGTGGCTTCAGCTTCATTTTTTCTTTGACTTTGACAGAAACCACTGGCAGCAGAACAGTTATAAAGTCCTGATGGATGTTTATAAACTCTTGAAAACAAGATTGCAGATGTGGGTTCATCATCTGGTACTGGAGATGGAGTTATAGGTCTGTCATGGGAACAGCTAAAACGGATCACTCCGTTAAATGAATAAAGTATTTAGGTTGCCTTCGGCTTTCAGTTGTTGTTTGTTGTGCAAGTGGAGGGTCTTACATTTTATACCATGCAAAGGCAGATTTTTTAAAATATTAAATGTTTTATAGCATGGAGGGAGATCTTGATATGATTATATCACAGTTAAAAAGTATTAAAATAAAGGGTTAATTTATCATGGTTTTACAATACATAATTGGTCTGATCAGAGAGACTGGGGTTATAATGCATGATGTTAAAAATAAATTGTGTACTAATATTTCCTGAGTTTATAAAATGTATTTTGTTGAAATCATTTTGTCCTGTTATTATGCTGATGATCAAACCGTAAACATCTTTGCTGATAAACAGTAGTTTTTTCCTCGACTACACATGTTAAGACTACAATGACCAACAGTTACCCCGAGTGAAAATTTTTTATTGGTAAAGATTTACAGGTCATGTGTGAAAAGGACAAATCAGCTCATTGTCAGTCTTGTCAACTTGTTACGCTTGTGGTATGTCTCCCCCTTCAGGTCAGAGTAAGTATTGCAAGAAATGCAAACGGCAAAATCCGAGAAGAAACGACCACATTTTACAACAGTCAGTCCAGTAACAGTCAGGTAAATGATCATTTGTTAAAACAAAAAAGTCTTAGTAAAAAGAAATGATGAAAAGGTAAACTGTCTCATTTGTTACACATTTTAGGCCTATTATGAAATCAAACATATTGTGAAATAGCGAGTCCATTTCTTCATCGAGTCATTCATTAAAATTACTTATATTAGCGTATATTACCATGATCTCGCTGACGTTGTTATAATGATAACATGAAACGTTCATAGAACATATTTTTGTTAGCTGGGACAGGCCCTCATTTCTCAGAGGGCTGAGTTCTGACAGGACCCCTAAAACAGCCAGTCCAGACACGCAGAACCCGAAGAACCGGCAGACCTGTGACGGACAGCTGCGTTCTCCAATGAGAGCGGAGCTCGTGAATGGGGAGGAGGGGCTTCCAGGCTGAGGAACGCGCACTGTGAGCCAAGTGAGAGTTCGCGAGCGTAAATAAAATGTTAGGTGTCGTCTTTCTGTAGACGTCTATCAATTTCACACATTTCTCAGTAAGTTCTCGTCAGCTGTGAAGGCGCCGTTGCAACTTTCAGCATTTCTGAGGGATTTGTTTGGTCAGAGGATTGAACAACGGTCAAAACTGAACGGGCTGATCGGGAGGAGCGCAGGCAAGTGCGTTTCATTAGCAACGAGCGTACTTTACAATAATTATACGCACATAAGATGCTATTTAAATGTATTTAATATATTTGGTTGAATCTTTAATTAGAGAAACTGTTTTTTTGTTTTTTTTTTCAAATGATGAAAAATGTTTTTCGCCATTTATCTTAGCTTTAAAGAATAGATTAAAACAGATCTAAACGTTTTAATTGTGTTTCTGTGATTACTAGCGTGTCTTTTTGAGCCCCCGCCCGCCTTTTTCTGTAAAAAAAAGTATAGTTAAAATGAGGGAAATTCTACATTTAAACATATTTTTAATTGTATATTTATATTTTTTCATTTCCATCACACAAAGCATTTTAGATAATAACTGATTTTATTCATATACGTTCTTATTGAAATGAGATGTGATGACAATGGAACAAACAAACAAAAAAACATTGTGAATTATGATTAAAAAACAATCCATATTTTGAATTAATTGACAGCTAGCAGTCTTGATGTGTTATCAGGTTCAGGGCTTATCCAACTATTTCTCCAAAAAAAAAAAAAATCACATCACATTTACATTACCAAGATTTAGATTTTTTTTTCTTTTTAATAATCAGTATCAAAATGATAGAATTATAGATTAAAATGTTGATGTCTAAATGCCTGTTCACACCAAGAACGATAACTATAAAGTTAAGATAACTATAACGATAATAACTATATTTGTGTCCACACCAATGAACGATAACGGTCTGTTTATTCTAATCTCCCGTGCTGTGGTTTCAAAGTGTGTACAACATGTTCCCTTTCAAGGGAACGTGCGCTGCGTCAAACGCTTTGGGAACGCCTCTGTGTGATTGCGTCTTGAAGCACGTATGGAACCAGTCCAATAGTGACGGAACGTCATAGGCGGGTGACGTCACTTACCAGAAAACTATAAAGCCTACCCAAAAACACATTAATTCAGCTTCTGTGTCTTCAGCAAGGGCTACTTGTGAACTTGTCTGTCTTTTTTATTGTTGTCTGTCTATATCATTATAATGGCGAGTGAACAGCATTTTAGGAGAGGTCGCCGTCTCCTTGGTGGCACGGAGAGCTAGGTCAGCTGACTGACGTAACTCCTGGATAAGCTCCAGCCCCCCACTTCATCAATGGACATCGTATGCAAGCATGCCGCAGCTTGACCTGCAGCCGAGTACGCTTTGCCCACCAGCGCCGATGTGGTTACATCTGTCACTGAGAGGTTCCTGGAATCAAAGAAACAGGCTGCAGCACTGCAGCAGTTTATTCCCCATAGAACCGAAGTCTCTGCGGCTGCTGGGCGGGAGCAGCCGAAGCTGAATATGAGCTCCTCGCACAGACAACACCAAAAGCAGAGCGTTGCTACCCGTACTCCCCCTCCGAGGAGAACAGGCGAACTCCTCGAAGGGCAAGACGGATCTGAGGGCCGTCATTGCTGCTAAGAGGGCTTCGTCAAAGAAATCCTGACGCCAGAAGTGTCAGGATTCTGAGGGTGGTCCCCTCCAGAGCCAGACGGCATTCACCTCATTACATGGTGCCTGTCTGCCTTCAGTGCCCTCAGGGGGGCGCTCTGCCAACCCCGCCGCAATGCCGGAGCGCAGTAGTTCCCCGCAAGTCACCCAAGGGTGGCTCGCACTCTCTGGTGCAGCCAAGCCAGTTGTTCCCTGCCAGTGCGCCACTTCAGGGCACTGTGCTGGCTGCCCGAAATACACCAGAGGCCAGCCTTGAGAGGCTTATTAGATTTTCTCACAGAATGGAAATGTCTTACAAATGTATCTCAGTGGGTCCTGCACACGATAGAAAAGGGGTATGCTATTCAATTCAGAACATGCCCACCCCGATTCAGCGGGGTTCTACCCACAGTGGTGGGCCCAGAGCAGGCTCTGGTGTTGGCGCAAGAAGTAGAGACTCTGCTGCGACAGGAGGCTATAGAAAGGGTCCCTCCTCCCAGCAGGGAGTCAGGATTTTACAGCCGGTACTTCATTGTTCCAAAAAAAGATGGGGGGTTGCGTCCAATTTTTGATCTACGTCAGCTAAATCGAACAGTAGCAAAGCTCAACTTCAAGATGCTCACAATCAAACACATCGTGTCATAAATCAGGTCCGAGGACTGGTTTGTCATGATAGATCTAAAAGATGCATACTTCAATGTATCAATCCTCCCACAACACAGGAAGTTCCTGAGGTTTGCTTTGGGGGCGACGCATACCAATATCAGCTCTGCTCGGGGTCTATGGCAGGACCATCATCTCTCCTGGCACATAAATCGCCTGGAGATGCTGGCGGTGTTTCAGGCCCTGAAACACTTCCTTCCAGACCTCAGGGGCCATCATGTGCTTGTTCGCTCAGACAACACATCGGTGGTCTCATATGTAAATCATCAGGAGGGTATGAGGTCGCGCCCATTATACAAACTGGCTCATCAGATCCTCCTGTGGACCCAGGGGAAACTGCTCTCGATCAAGGCAGTTTACATCCCAGGGTACCTCAATTTGGGAGCAGACATCCTGTCGAGGCAGGGGCCGAGGCCCGGGGAATGGAGACTTCACCCCGAGGTGGTGAAGCTCTTATGGGAGAACTTCGGCAGAGCCGAAGTGGATCTGTTTGCGTCTCGAGAGACAACTCACTGCCCATTATGGTTCTCCATGACAAACCCAGCACCTCTAGCGTCCAGCCCCATGGTACAGCCGTGGCCGAGGCTACCGCTGTGCGCATTTCCCCCAATTGCGCTGCTCCCGGGAGTTCTGGAGAGTGTTCGCCAGGACGTGGTCCGTCTGTTGTTAGTAGCCCCATTTTGGCCGGCCCAAGTATGATTCTCGGACCTGATATCCTTTCTAGATGGCTCTCTGATGGAGATTCTGATCAGGAAGGACCTTCTCTCTCAGGCGAGCGGGTCGATCTTTCTCCCCCACCCGGAGTTGTGGAAACTATGGGCTTGGCCTCTGAGGGGGCCAAGCCCATAGTTCGCACGAGGTTCGCACGAGGGTACCGACTTGGGATTTGGCCGTTGTACTACAAGGTCTTTCTCTGGCTCCCTTCAAGCCTATCGAAGAAGTCCCTGAGAAATTTCTCACACTTAAGACTCTTTTTCTACTTGCTATCTTGTCTCTCAAGAGGATTGGAGACATTCAAGTCCTGTCGATATCTCCCTCGTGCTTGGAATTTGTGCCCGGCATGGTTAAAGCCTTCTTGCATTCAAGACCGGGTTATATTCCTAAGGTCCTCACTAATACTGTGAGGCCCATCATTCTGCAGGCCTTCTGTCCTCCTCCTTTCCAGACGTCAAACCAGGAGAAGCTGAATCTGCTGTGCCCTGTCAGGGCATTAGATGCCTATGTCCACAGAGCTGCCCTGTGGAGAAAATCTGATCAGTTCTTTGTCTGTTTTGGGTCACCTAGAAAAGGTTACCCTGCATCTAAGCAGAGAATGAGCAAGTGGGTGGTTGAGGCCATCTCACTTGCCTATGAGTCGGCTGGTCAGTCCTCACCTTTGGCTGTCCGAGCTCACTTGACCAGGAGTATAGCTGCATCCAAAGCTTTATTGTCAGGAGTCTCTCTTTAAGAAGTTTGTGATGTGGCAGGCTGGTCCTCGCCGCGTACCTTCGTGAGGTTCTACAAGCTGGACCTCGGCTCCACTCCAGGGGCGCAGGTGCTGTCAGCTTAGTTTGCACTCTGACTTCACACAGACGGTCACTTGCTCATATGGTGACGTGGGCATTGTCGTTCCCAAAGCGTTTGACGCAGCGCGAGTTCCCTTGAAAGGGAACGTCTCGGTTACGTATGTAACCTTAGTTCTCTGAATAAGGAATGAGAAGTTGCGTCGCCCTGCCATACTCCCAGCATGGCCATAAGCGCCTTGCTTCAGGTTTCAGAAGCTGAATGAATGTGTTTTTGTGTAGGCTTTATAGTTTTCTGGTAAGTGACGTCACCCGCCTATGACGTTCCGTCATTCTATTGGACTGGTTCCATACGTGCTTCACGACGCAATCACGCAGAGGCGTTCCCAAAGCGCTTGACGCAGCGCCTCGTTCCCTATTCAGGGAACTAAGGTTACATACGTAACCGAGACGTTTTCTGTGTTCTTGTTGCATTTACACGGCTTTAACCAGCAGATGTCCCCAGCATGCTATGTTTCGAGTGAATAGCTAGATCGATCTAATCTAACAGTGAATTTAACTGACAAAGTTGATATAGTGGAATAAAAACAACACCTAGTCTTTTTCACTGCAACTTCAAAGAAAGCAAGACAGTGTTGTCGAAACTAGTGCTGTATACCTGAGGTAATTTTATGTTACGCTGTTTGCTATAATGATCTCATCATTAATACTTCTTACCATTTATTCCGAGGGTATGACCGATTGTTTTCCATATATACATTTTCTTTAAAGTATCCTTGAAAAGAGGGTTTGAGTTCTCAAACAGTGGTGGCTTTTTCTGGACCTCAGCGATTAACTTCTCTGCAATGTCGTCAGCCATTTTAAATGCACGAGCCTGCAAATTAGAATGGATTCTGATTGGCTGTCAGTGTTTTATCATTCAACAGCTGGGAAAAAATCATTCTGAAAGTGATCCCAATGATATTGTTTCTCTATATCGTTGTCGTTATAGCTGTGGTGTGGACAGTGCTATTCTTTTAAATTTAGAAAGATTATCTTTATAGTTATTTTTCTTAAGTGTATATCTTGGTTCTTCTAACTGGTCACCATTTCTTTTTCACGTTTTTAATCACTTTTTTCACCTTCACTGGTTAATTTTAGGTGATGTGAGAAATTTAGAAGTACAAATACTCCGTGTAGTTCCTCAATTAACATGGTCTCAAATGTGTAATAATTAAAAAAGCTTGTTTTCTCGTGTCTCCTCTCCTCCAGGATGGGTGCTGGAGACGGGTTTCGTGCCCCATTCGCAGTGATCGCTGCTGGGTTACTGAGTGTCCTGGGACTCTCATGGTTCTGGAGTTTGGTGGCACTTTTAGTCATTTACTTATGCTCTGGGGGATGGAGGTTTCTCTATGTGGCTGCATGTACCATCAAGAGAGACATTATGTAAGTACAACCTACTTTCTCTCACTTTTGACGGAGAATAATGTAGAGAAGTCATGAAACCTGTTAATTTAACTCTTTCTTTGTCTCCTCTAGTGGTCTATACGTACTGTTGCGTGTAAAATTATCCATGGATCATTATATTCGTACGCGAAGCACCGTCCCGTCCATATTCGCCCAGCAGGTGGCGCTCCACCCGGACAAACCGGCTCTTATCGAGGAGTCCACAGGCGAGGTGTGGAGCTTCTCTGAGCTGGACCGGCGGTCGAACGCCGTGGCGCAGTGGGCCCTCGCGCAGGGATGGGCATCGGGGGACGTGGTGGCCATCTTCATGGAGAGTCGCCCGCCCACTGTGGCCCTGTGGCTCGGACTGGCTAAAGTGGGCGTGGAGCCGGCGTTCATCAATTTCAACCTGCGACGTGATTCGCTGATGCACTGTGTGGGCGTGTCAGGAGCTCGGGGGATGGTGTTTGGGGTGGAGCTTCTGGACGGTGAGATGTGCTTTACTTTGTTCGTCTGTTTGCAAACTAAACTGACGTGATTTTTTTTCAATGGCCAATGGAGATATTTAATGAGAAGTGTGTCTAAGAGCTGATATATATACATAACATATTATACATATACATAACAAATTACTTTTTTGGTTTGTATTTAACACAATATTTACTCAAAATTAGTTTAATAATTCTTGAAAAACAGTATATACTTTTTGAAATATTGTAAGTTAGAATATGTTGACATTATATATGTGTGTATGTATATATATATATATATATGTATATATATATAAAATCGGAATACAAATTGTTGTCCAATTAGATGCTGTCTAGAATAAGAATATTCGTTAATGAATGAATGAATGAATGAATAAGGAATTCACTCATTCATTCATTCATTCACAAGTATAGTTTATTATTCACAATAATAGTTTTGTAAATGCAAGGGCAAAAAAGGACAAGCTCTTTGATATTTTACGTTCAAGTGACATACATAATAAATAAAATATAAATAATGATAATAAACAAATTTAATAACAACAACAACAACAACAATAATAAATATATAATAAATTATGATAATAAATAAATAAAATAAAACAAAATAAAATAAATAATATCGAAATAATGGTAATAAATAAATAAAATAAGCATAAAATAGTATGATAATAAATATATAATAAATCAATCAAATAAATAATAATTTAAATATAATATAAAAATAAATATATAATGATAATAAATAAATCAAATACATAATATAAAATAATATAGTAATAATAATATAAATAATAATAAATAAATAAAATAATAAATGATGATAAAAATAGACCAATATAACAATACATATATAATGATTATAAAAATATTATAGTAATAAATAATAATATAAATAACGATAATAAATCAATCAAATAAACAACACAAATATAATAATACATATACAATAAATATAAAAATAATATAGTAATAAATAACTATATAAAAAAGTAATATGTTAATAAATATATAATAAATATAATAAGTAAATCAAATAAATAATAATACGTTGATCAGATGGCTGATGGTTTGACTGAATGGCTCATATGGGTTTGTGTGTGTGTGTGTAGTGTTGCTGGAGGTGAAGGAGTCTCTGCGCTCTCTTGCTCTCTTCTGCACCGGTGCAGCTCCTGACAAGACTCTGGACTCGCTGTCGGCTCTGAACCTGGACGTGCTGCTGGCTTCATCTCCTGACACGCCACCCGCCGTCACGCACAACAAGGGCTTCAACGGTTGGTTTGACTTTCATCGTCACACTTCACTGTCTGTGTTCATCCTTCTGTGTGAGTGAGTGAGTTTATTTACCAGAAGGTAAATGTCTCCACACATCTCCAGACACATTTTAGATGTTGCAATCATTCTGTCTCTCTCATTTTTTGGTGTCATGAAGACACATCTAAGTCACATTTCACCACAGAATCCAAATGAAAAAAAAATGATGAAGACATGATATTTTGTAATAATAATTACAATTTATTACTGTTGTTTATAATATTATTTATTGTTTTAAATATTAGATTGTCATTGTATTATTTTAAATCTGCTTAATTGAATCATCAGATATTACCATCATAAATACATACTGTAATTTTATGTGTACAATATATTATGCATAAATTAATCATCATAAATATTACCATGATGAATAAATACTTTTACTTAAGACGTATGTATGTAATATAAAATATATAATATATGCATTTAAAGTATTATACATCATTAAATACAATTATTTAATTAATTACAGTATATAAAGTAAAATACAATTGTTTTATTTTGGGGGAAATGTGCATAATTGCTTGAAAATGATGCTAAAAAACAGGTTTATTATTTCTTTTACTTATTTCTTGTTTCTTTCTTGTGAGTTTGGGTCGAATATGAGCCGGTGGTGTGTTTGGCAGGTTGCCTGAGATTCACCCCATTATAAAGAGCGAGAGAGGCAGTGGTATTACGTGTGTTTTCAGTCAGAGAGCGAGTGGTTAAAGTGGGGAAAAGGTTACATACCAGCCAAGAGCACAGTGGCAGTGCATGAAAGAGAGAGAGAGGGACTGAAAGAAAATCTGAGGTACAAAAGCAGATTGTGTGAGAAAAAAAAAACATTACGAAGGGGCAAAGAGAGCAGAAAACACATCCGCTCCCTGAAGAGATGCAGGGAAACTAGGATTAGGATACGCAGGAGAGAGACAGCAGTGTCTTTTACAAACAGACTGATGGACAGAGGGCTTGTAAATGTGTCAGAGGGGGAATGTCATCAGTTAATCACCTCTGACCCAGTCAGCTGGCCTGATCACGAATGTGTGTGTGTGTTTGGTGGTACAACCCTCTCCAGACGCCAATCACATCTGACAAACATGGATTCACACTATGTATTCCTGACCTTTCCTCCATAATGCATATGTGGGAAACAGTTTGATTCATATCCTTACTTATTACACAACCTAAGGGTGTACTCACACTAGGCATGGTTGGATTTGAACCGAGCCCGAGCGTGACTGTCCCCCCTCCCCCTCCGGCCCGCACTCACACTGCAGTTAATGTTGCGGGCCGGAGCATGCTTACTTTATATACGATGCAACTTTTTGTATGGAAGAAAACAGGAAGAAATGCACTTTCGCTAACATATTGCCTAATAGATTTATCATTTATGCTGTGCAGCGATTTTTCACGATTTTCGCTGACTTTTGAGACAGCGTTCTGACGTAGAACACGGAAGCGCTGCACTGTGTTTACAACGTGAACAGTGTAAAAGACTGACAGGGAAGAGAAGAGATTGTTGCACTGTAAAAAAATATAGTTTCTTTTAACTTAACATTGACTCAGTTAAGTTGTATGTACTTAGAATTTTAAGTATTTTCAACTGGACAAATTTAGTTTAGTTGAAATAACTTTATGAAAGTAAGGTGAACTTACTTTATTAAGTTTACAATACCAAAGTTTATGTTCATTTAACTTAACTTTTTGAGTTATCATTTTGCACTCAGTTAAGTTGTGTTTACTTAGAATTTAAGTATTTTCAGCACAAATTTAGTTATTTGAACTTATAAAGCTTAGTTGGAATAACTTTACAAAAGTAAAGTGAACTTACTTTTTTAAGTTTTAAATACCAAAGTTCATGTTCATGTAACCTATTTTATTTAAATTATTCTTTTATGTCAATTGTAAATAATTATTTTATTTCGATTGAGAACTTTATTCCCATTTAAATTAATTTCTGCTGCAAATAATAATTGATCTGATTTCAGCCACTGAAACATATAAACTGCAAATCAAATCAATTTAATTTCTCAAGATCTCAGCAGAGCTAAACAGCTTTACCAGCTTCACTTATTACAGACCAGTTTGGCTTTATTTTTTGCCTTCTTTTGCCTTTAAGTTTTATAGTGATATAGATTTTTTTCCTAGATTTGCTCTAATTTTTTTCCTTTGTGTGAAGTCACAGAAATTCATGGAAATTCATTGGCCAAAATGTCAAAAGGCATCTTAACTGAGGAATTGGAAAGTGAGCAGAAATGACCTCTTAACTTGAAAAATATAGTAGTGAACGTATGTATCCATTTTAGAGTTAAAATAAATCTAAATTCATAATAAAAATAATTGTTAGGGCTATTTTTCTTTTTCTTTTATGGGTAATGCTAGGGTTTACATTAGTCTTTAGTCATTATAATTATCTTTAGAAACAAAACTACAGAAGTGTATAATATAGTATGTGCTCATTTTGATGTTGTTTCTGGTCTCAGACAGGTTATTTTACATCTACACCTCAGGAACGACAGGTTTGCCTAAAGCTGCCATCGTGGTTCACAGCAGGTTTGTGCAACACTGTTCTTAAAATACTGACCAGACATCATCTGTATGACTGTTTCACTCTGTGCTTGTTTGCGCTGTGTCAACAGGTACTATCGCATCGCTGCGTTTGGATATCACTCCTTCGGTCTGCGGCCAGATGATGTTGTTTACTGCTGCCTGCCGCTCTATCACTCCGCAGGTCTGTTTACGGTACACAAACATCTTATTCAACACACTCTGTTCAACTTATAGATTAAATCACTAAAAATACCTTAAATAACCTTCATTCTAGTGATATTGACCAGGGCTGCGTTTCCCAGTAGCATATTAAACCTAAGTAGATGGTAAAACCATTGCTATTCTTGGCCTCAACGATCAACTTGGCTCACAATGCTTTTGGGAAATGCAGTCCAGGTTGGTAAATTGGCCTGATATCATCTGATAACCCAACCAGTGTAAAGGTTTCTCTTGTGTCAACTCTATAATCTACCAACAACTTTGTCAATGGACAAACATTTTGTTCTTATTTAAGTAAAATAAATACTTTAAATTTAAATATATACTCAGTATTTTATCATCAGATATCACCAATGACCTTTTAAAATCAGATGACCAACAGTTCATGAACCCTTTTCACACTTTTGGTAAATTACACTGGTATTATACAACAAAACAAAAACTTTGAGAAAATACATCTGAAGATTGGATAAAGCCAGGTTCATTTTTTTTGTTTGATTTTGTTAACATGTTAGAGTTAAATGTTTTTACTGAAGGGATTTTGAATTTCTCTTTTTATTTCTCTGTAAATCAGAAAATACTGTCAACAGTAAGAAAAAAGACATTTACACCATAGTCTTATGAATAAAATGTAAAGTATTTATCAGGTGAATTATATATGAACAAACCCCTCAGTAAAAACCTTCAGAATATGGATAGGAATGAAACTGTAAAGTTTGGTGTATGTAAGTGCTACTGAAGTGGAGAAGAAAACTCGTTTTGAGAAAACGGCCTTTAAAAATATGCATTGCAACTGAATTCTAGACATGCAAATAGATAAAGTGCAATAAAATAAACACTTCAAAGCATACTTGTTTTCTTTCCACTAGTCTGAAACAACATTTTATGAAAAGAACAAAATCTCAAAATTGACAAATATCAATTCCCTTAAATATCTAATCCCAGTTTTTAACATTTAATTCTAAAACAGCTATACTGAAAAAGATAGATATATCAATATAGAAAAGGTGTTTAGGATGAAGCCTGTTGTTACATTCAGTTCTGTGTCTCTGTGGGTTCTTGAAGGAGCTACCAAAATAATTATCATTATTAAATGATGAAATAATCCACTGAATCTATAGTTTAGATCACATGGGTTCAACAGACAGGATCAGTGTAATCAATCAATCATATCTCTTCTTTCTGGGTTTCCCAGGCAACATCGTTGGCGTAGGTCAGTGTCTCCTGCACGGTCTGACGGTGGTGATCCGCAGGAAGTTTTCCGCTAGTCGTTTCTGGGACGACTGTGTCAAATACAACTGCACGGTGAGGACCTTTGACCACAATCAGTCATTACAGAGATCCGTCTAGTGCAACTAAATCTTGTGCATTTAGGATGGTCGATTATCAGACTTTTACAGTACATTCAAAGGGGAAGAGAAAACACTATGCATATCTTTTGTTGAAGGTTATGTTTCCAATTGAATTTTACAGTATTTTGGTGCAAATTCATCTGTCTCTGTTCACAATAAAAGTTAAATGCTGCACCATGAAGAAAAACAGTTTTGTCAACCAAAAAGTATTGTATACAGTAAATAATTGGCTTAATAAATATCATACTTTGTTTTCAAGGTCTTTTTTTGTTAACTTTTTTGTATGATGAACACTTTTGCATTAGATGTCTAGTGTAAAATACGAGTAAACCCAGATGTGGTACTATCTGATTAATTGTTCTTATTTAAACCGTTTAATTGTAGTTTGTGCGTGTTTGCAGGTGGTCCAGTACATTGGTGAAATCTGCCGGTACCTGTTAGCACAGCCGATCCGTCCGTCCGAGTCTCGTCACAAGGTGCGTGTTGCCACAGGCAATGGTTTGCGGCCCAACGTCTGGGAAGCGTTCACTAAACGCTTCAACATCAAACGCATCGGTGAGTTTTACGGAGCCACCGAGTGCAACTGCAGCCTGGCCAACATGGACAACAAGGTGCGTGTGAATCTTTCCTCATTACATTTAATAGGTATTATGTGTGTTTTATTGATGTGTAATGTGCTCCTCTGGCCAGGTGGGGGCGTGTGGCTTCAACAGCGTGATTCTGCCCAGCATTTATCCCATCAGACTGCTGAGGGCCGACGAGGACACCATGGAGTTAATACGGGACAGTCAAGGACTGTGTGTCCCATGCAAACCTGGTGAGAGAAACACACAATCTGAACCTGAAAACACACACAGTAGATGTGTGATTTAGTTTCTAAAGAAGGAAGTAAAATGTTAAATAATAATAAACTGCATAAAATGACATATTTTTGTATAATGACGCTAAACTTTATAATTGATTGTCTCGTAAGACAACAAAGCTTCTATGTGAATATATAGTAAACTGTAATTTATTCCTGTGATCAAAGCTGAATTACTCCAGTCCTACAGAAATCACTCTAATATGCTGACTTGGTGCTGATTTTTGATATATTAGTGATAGATTATTATTTTTATGTTCTTTAATGAATAGAATACTTTTTGAGACAAAGTATGTGGAAGTTGAATGATATATCTTTCCTTAAATATATTAGCATATCATGTTGTGAATATTATCTACATATTTGCCTGGCGACTCGAAACAAACCGAGCAGCTTCTGAACACATACTGTACCGTGACAGAGTAAACAAGTGAATTTCACAAGTGTTTCAAAAGGTCTTCCTTTGTATAATTTGCAAATGGGTCAAAAGTCATCTTCAGTCTGGCTAGTAACAGTAACGTTCACAACACTTGGTGTGTCCTTGTTTGTGCTTGAAGCTTAAATAAACACGTTTCACATCAGAGACAAACGACAGCCAATTAGAAACCAGGATTTATTATGACTTAGAGTGTGAAATGAGATCGTGTCAGTTTGTGGTGTAAATCAGTGTTTTGTTAGGGGCTGTTTACACGTCACCATTTTCAACTAAAACGCAAACTTTTAAAATCAAGTTTCAAAGTGCAAGATATCGTTATCGTCTCAGTGTAAGCTACAAAAACGCAAATTTTAATAAAACTGTGACGTCATGCGCATGTGTATTACATGTTCAGTAGTGTTTCTTTACAAAGTGACATCGCCATCTACTGGCCAGGCAGCAGAATACAGCGTTTTTTTTTTTTTTTGTCGTTTTTGTGGATCCGTGTGAACAGGGATTGTTTTGACAACGTAGTCATCTGGATGCGAAAAATGCGAAGGAAAAACATTTCCGTTTTTAGTACATCGACACTGAAATACTGTTATAGTTTTTATTAATATTTTGAATGGGAAACTAGCAAATTTTTTCTATTGTATTTCAGTAAACATTTAATTTTAACGAAAATGTTTTTGTTTTATTTTAGCTAACTATAATAACACTGGTGTAAATATGCACGTACAAGACATTTAGCCCTTCAATACAAGTGTTTTTGTGTATTTTCTGAGCATTTTAGGAGAACCAGGGATCATCGTTGGCCGAATCAATCCACATGATCCGTTACGTCGTTTTGATGGCTACGCTAATCAAGAAGCCACCAGTAAAAAGATCGCATACAACGTCTTCAAAAAGGGAGATTCGGCGTATGTATCAGGTAAAGCCAAAGCTCTCCGGATGCGGATTGATCCTCTTGTGTACCAGTTGGATTCCT
Source organism: Elopichthys bambusa (assembly GCA_037101425.1). Classification (NCBI taxonomy): domain Eukaryota; kingdom Metazoa; phylum Chordata; class Actinopteri; order Cypriniformes; family Xenocyprididae; genus Elopichthys; species Elopichthys bambusa. The sequence continues at coordinate 39,567,952 of CM074436.1, read as the reverse complement.
CTCACACCGTGTTCTTCTGTCTCAGGTGATTTGATGGTGATGGATGAGTTCGGTTACGTGTATTTCCGGGACAGAGGCGGAGACACGTATCGCTGGCGGGGCGAGAACGTCTCGACCACGGAGGTGGAAGGAGTTTTGAGCTCTCTATTGAATCAGACAGACGTGGCCGTCTACGGCGTCTCAGTGCCAGGTGAGACTGCAGATGTTTGAAATAATTAGCGCTAAACGTTTTATATAAAGAAAGAGCTGCAAATGCTTTATATAATGAGGTGGAGATTAAAGCTCACAGTCATCTCCACCTTTATTTTTATTTATAAAATTCTTTACATGTTGAAATTCCAACTATTTCTTGTAATTGCAACTTTATATCTCGCAACGTGATTGAATCTCTTTGAAAAGTTGCAACTTTTTCTTGTAACTACAAAGTCGCATTTGTGAGATACATATAGTTGCAATTAAATGTGACTTTATGTGTTGTAAAAAGAAAATACACAGGTAAGTGTGGCTCTATATCTTGCAATTTCCACTTTAAATCTCGTAATTGCAATTTTATATCTCTTAGTTGTTATTTTTCATAGTGATATTTCGGCTATTTTTTGTAGTTAAAGTTTTATATCTCGCTTTATATCTTGACATATCTCTCAATTCTGTCACAGTTTTTCGCAATTACAACTTTATAACTCAATGCGACTTTACATGTTGCATTTGCAACTCTTTCTTGTAATTGCAGCTTTATATATCTCACAAGTTCAACTTTATAATTTACTTACTCTAGATGTTGCAATTGAATCTCATGAATTGCAACTCTTTCTCGTAATTACAACTTTATATCCCATGTTGTGACATAATATCTCGCAACGTGACTTTGAATGGTGCAACTATTTCTTGTAGTTGCAACTTTCTGTCTCCCAGTTGTGATTTTAAATATTGAACTGTGACTTTTTCTTTATAATTAGCTATGGTTTTTCCAGTTGCAACTGCAACTATTTCATGTTCATGTCATGTAATTTTATATCTTGAAACGTGACTGTAGCACAATTGCAATGATTTCTTGTAGTTGCTACTTCATCTCACAATTGTGGTTTTATATCTCTCGCGTGACTTTTTCTTATTTCAAACTTTGCTCACGATCTGTTTTCAGAAGCTAAGCAGGGTTTGGTTTGGCTCGGTTCGTGTTTGGATGGGAGACCGTACAGGCATTATAATCTCCAAATCATGATACATCAATAAGTGTTACGTCTCTCTTTTAATCATCAGGCGTGGAGGGAAAGGCAGGAATGGCCGCCATAGCGGACGTGACGAATGACTTCGACTGCGAGGCGTTTCTACGAGATGCGCAGAGCGCTCTTCCCTCTTACGCTCGGCCCGTCTTCTTGCGATTTTCACCCGAGGTTGACAAAACAGGTGATGGATTCATACACAATTTTCCTCTGTATCTTCCCTTGTTTTCCTCGAAAGTTACCGAAAATGTAATTTAATGGTAAAAGAAATGCTACATTAAAAACCTGTTAAATTAGTTAACACTTCCCTTACTATATACTAGCGATGTGCGGATCAGCTCTAACATCACCTGAATCTGCTGTAAAAAATAAACCACCCACCCACCCAAACCTGTGATTTTTCTCTGATTTAGATATCTGTACCTGATCATCACATTACAATTACTGTAATATATCATCCGTGTTAAGTGTGATGATATGGTAACATTTTACACTTTTAAGTGAACATTTACCTAAAGTAAAAGCTCTTTTCTTTTGCATTCCTTAAAAGCCTAAGCACCTGGTTTACTCCCTTCAATCTTAAATTATCACTGTCTTTGTCACTGCAACTTTCTGAACACACACACAAAGAAATTAAATGCGTTCAGTCCAAGCAAAGTCTGGATAGGCTACAGTTTTTTGTCATCTATGTGCTTCACGGCCATTACATAGCACATTCCCTGCGCTTTTTCCTTTGTTTTATATAATGGCCACTAGGAGGTGATCTAGGCATGTTTTGCTTGATTGGTTTTCCCTGAAGAGAAATTTCTGGTTAAATAGCTGTCAGTTTCACTTATTCTTGTTTTAACAGTGTAAAATCTTTCATTTCTCTCAACTCCAGACACATTTAAAATCAAAAAGACTCGCTTACAGAAGGAGGGATTCGACCCCAGACAAACCACCGACCGGCTCTACTTCCTCAACAGCCGTTTGGGGCGTTACGAGAGTCTGACGGATGAACTCTACAGCGACATCATGCAGGGAAACGTGTCTCTATAAGAACCACAGAGATTCTTTATTGTGTGAATGTCATAGTGGGGTATAAATACGCAGTTTATTGCACAAAATCAGCAAGATAACTGCACTACAATCAAGCTCATACTTGACACACTGTTTGGTTAGTACTTGAAACTACTAGTTCTGCCTTTCACATCATTCTATAGTAAAACAAGTACCTTATTTCAATTCAGGCACATATGTTTATAGAGTTTTCTGATTAGAAATAACGGACCGAACTCACTTTGTGAAATTATCCGAGTAGCTGAACTAAACATAAAGGCGCTTTAAATGATTTTCTTTCTGAATGGATTGTATAAAATGACATATAACTGGAAATAGGTAAACACATTACTGTAAATGACAGAAAAAGAAGTTGTGAAGACTAGTTAATCATTTGTGCTCTCTGTGTTGATTTTGGAGAGGTTTTCCCATTTAGCTTTATCCAGGTATTTCTGACTTACAGCACTGTTTATGTGGTCAACACTGTAACCGAGACGTCTATTCGATTTTATTCTTTCAATACAGACAGAATTATGGACAAGTAATGGTAATAGTATGCAAACATGCAAAACATCTCGAATCGCATGTTAAACTTTAGAATTTATTTTTTAAAAGCAGTGACTTTTGAGAAACTCCTCAGTAAAATAAAGTGTATTGAATCAAAATGTTTTGATGTGACATGTACATAATTATTAACCATTAGCAAATCAGATTGTTTTATCCTTTTTCAGATGTTTTGACTATTTTACATTCACTTGAACTCGATTTTCTGAAGAATTTTAATAAATTTAACTTAACAATTTTACACTATGAAGTACGAGCGTGTTTTTTCCCCCCAGCTTTAGACAATCTAACATACAGGAAAAACAAGAGAACAAATGACACAAAGTGATTCATATTCTTCTTATACTCCGTTGTCGTAAAAAAACAGCACATTGTGTAAAAGCCGTCTGAACCTGCCGCTGCCAGTCGAATCTCTCCGGATGATCCGGATACGGCTGCTTCTCTCTCACGTGCTTCGCCTTCCGGTCCCTCTCAGACAGAAGTTCGGATGGACCGTGTTTGGATCAAGTGTGTGAACACAAGCATCTGATCACAAATGTAGAGAGCATTTTTTAACACAAAGGTATTTTGGCTAAACACTGAAAATTTGTTTGTATTTAAACCTACACTGTGTAATCCCAAAATATCGCCCATTGTATAAGCACGTGCACCATATCATTAACATAAATGTGTGTATGAATGCGTATATAGAAATACAACTTGCACATGTACTGAATGTCACTTGCATGCAAAAAATGTCGTAACACATTACAATAGGGTCTCATTAATTAACAATAAGCAATCCGTATTTATTAGTCATTAAAGGATTAGTTCACTTTCAAATGAAATTTACCCCAAGCTTTACTCACCCTCAAGCCATCCTAGGTGTATATGACTTTCTTCTTTCTGGTGAACATAATCGGAGACATGTCAATAAATATCCTGACGCATCAAAGCTGTATAATGGCAGTGAATGGGGAAAAAAACGTACTCCACACGGCTCTGGGGGGTTAATAAAGGACTTCTGAAACGAAGTGATGTGTTTGTGTAAGAAAAATATCCATATTTGACAAGTTATAAACAGACAAGTCATTTCACTCGGCGGCCATCTTTGAAACGCCTCTCGGGCGTGCAAGTGTAGCTCCTATCTGTTTGAATGGGGAAACATCAACTTCTCTAAAGCTGTTTGCCAAGCTTTCGATTAAATTTAGTATTTGAAATCACCAATGAAATCTGACAATAGCGGTCTCATAAATGTTGTTTCTGAACGCTTAAATCGTGACATAAAAAGGCATTTTTTTTTTCAGGCTAGATCAAGCTAATGCGCATGCACAGTCCTAACTGCGCGTCTATATAGGAAGCGCGCGTCTGACTGTTTCTATAGAAACCGGAGCTTCTAGCGGCCGCTGCAGTGACGCGATGACTTTACCAATCGGCGATCGGCTCTTATTTAGAAGGAGGGACTTATTCCGCACATTCCACATTCTCCCATTCAAAACAATATGAGTGACACGTCTTGTGTTATTCTATAGTCTTTGTTATAAAGCAAAATAACTAGTTTCCACCTTTCGTATTCAACTTACGAAGAAAGCGTAGCGTCAGTTTTGCTTTTTCCGTAATTTGAATACGGAAGGCGTAGGACGTGTTTTGAACTGCGAGAGACGTTACTTTCTTCCTAAATAGGAGGGTCTGCCGCTTTTGCATAGTTTGTGCTTATTTGAAACTTAGCAAGTTGGCAACTTCAGTAGTAATGAAAAGATTTATCTTGAACTCTGTAATGGAAACTATGTATAAACCTTAATTAAAGAATTTAATAATTACTTCAAAAGGAATTTTACCTGTATGATATTACGCTGTAGCCACATTGGACCAACACGATTTGGAAAATAGATGGATGATACGGATTGGCGTATCGAAACTAAGATGCGTTTTTTGTGTGTGATTTTGTTTATATAACAAGTAATTTAATATGTACAAAATGCATTGAATTGGACGAACACCAGCGTTACTGAATAATTGTGTAGACTACAACTATTTTCCTGCTCATCTGAACACATGCAAATGCAGCAAGACCGAACCAATCAATCACAGAGATCGTTCGCTCACTACTGACACTACATTCAAACAGGACAATGCTTATCAGAAGACAGAAAAACATGTTGGAGTTATTTCACAAAAAGCCGTAATGGAAATTGTAGCTTGCGTAGTTTGTGCAATTACATTTATTTAAATTGAATGTTTAAAGTTCAAATGATTCACGTTCTGTTCTGTAACTAATGTTAAAATACACCGATCAGGCATAACATTATGACCACAGACACTGAAGTGAATCACACTGATCATCTCTTCATCGTGGCACCTGTTAGTGGGTGGATATATTAGGCAGCAAATGAACATTTTGTCCTCAAAGTTGATGTGTTAGAAGCAGGAGAAATGGGCAAGCGTAAGGATTTGAGCGAGTTTGACAAGGACCAAATTGTGATGGCTAGACGACTGGGTCAGAGCATCTCCAAAACTGCAGCTCTTGTGGGGTGTTCCCGGTCTGCAGTGGTCAGTATCTATCAAAAGTGCTCCAAGCGACAGGGTCATGTGGTCCAAGGCTCAGCGAAGGCTGGCCCGTGTGGTCCGATCCAACAGACGAGCTCCTGTAGCTCAAATTGCTCCAGAAGTTAATGCTGGTTCTGATAGAAAGGTGTCAGAATACACAGTGCTTCAGTTTGTTGCGTATGGAGCTGCAGACCAGTCATGCTGACCCCTGTCCACCGCCGAAAGAGCCAACAGTGGACACGTGAGCATCAGAACTGGACCACGGAGCAATGGAAGAAGGTGGCCTGGTCTGATGAATCATGTTTTCTTTTACATCACGTGGATGGCCGGGTGCGTCGCTTACCTGGGGAACACATGGCAAAAATGGTTCAGGAATGGTTTGAGGAGCACAACAACGGGTTTGAGGTGTTGAAGCTAAACTCTGCAGGACAGGAGCAGGTTTGGGCACCCCTGTTCTAGTCACAAACTAGTTTTAGTTTTTTTAAAACCACAAACTAGTGTTTACACAACCTAAAAATAACTACATGATGAAGCTATGATGATTCTGGGTCAGCGTGTTTCTTCTGGTGACTCTGAAATCCCCCTTTAAAAGCGAATCTCTCTCCGCAGATGGAGCAGCGGTAAGGTTTCTCTCCTGTATGCCATCGCTTATGGATCTTCAGGTCACTTGATCGAGTGAATGTCCTGTCGCAATGTGAGCATTTAAAAGGTTTTTCTCCTGTATGAATCCTCTGGTGTATTTTTAAGTCACTTAGCTTATAAAAACCCTTCCCACAATCACTACAGTGATACGGTCTTTCTCCAGTGTGAACTCTCAAATGAACTTTGAAAGAATATGGACTTGCAAAGCTCTTCCCGCAGTAGGAGCACAGGTACGGTTTCTCTCCGGTGTGAATCCTCTCATGGGTTTTCCGGTGAGTTGAATGATGGAAACGTTTCTCACAGTGTGAACACTGATACGGCTTGAAATCAGAGTGTATTTGTTGGTGTGACTTCAGAAGAGTTGAGTTTGTAAAGGTTTTCCCACATTCACTGCACTGGTACGGCCTCTCATTGGTGTGAAGGAGTAGATGGTTCTTCAGAAGGGTTACCTGGTTGAAGCTCTTCTCGCAGTGAGGGCACTTGTACGGCTTTTCGCCCGTGTGGATTCTCTTATGCATTGAAAGATGTTGGTTGGTGCGGAAATACTTGTTACACACGTTGCATTGTAAAGTCTTTTCACTGTGTGTGTTTATATGAGCTCTCATATTATAAGGAGTGGTGAAAAAATCCTTCCCGCACTGTTCACAGCGAAACTCCTTCTTCACGTTGTGCTCTTTTGCATGAAGTTTCCTCTCTACGTAATTAGGAAAGCGGAGGTCGCATATCTTGCAGGTGAAGTCTTTCTGTTCTGAGTGTTTTCTCTTACGTCTCGCTAAAGTTTCCTGTTTGCTGAATGTTTTTCCACAGGAGAAACTCTTCATTGTCCGTCGCTCTTTGGATGTAGAGGCAGTTTCTCCATCAGAAGATGAACCAGCGTTGTCATCTGAAAGGAACATAATGGCCATAAAATATCTAACATTTTCTATAACTTCTTGAGCTGAACAATCAGTCAAAATAAATCTGAAATTGTGATAGCTTTTACAGTTTGATAACTGCACTAAGACATGTGTTGTAAGTAAATACAAAGTCTATTATTCACATCACAGTCATTTTTACACATGCGTGCAGCTCATGATTTGCAGTTCTCAGTGTCTCAAATTAGCAGAAAATGCTGCTCCATGTGGATTTAGGTCAGCGTACACATGATATCTTTACAATAATAATAATAATTTTGTTCATTCAGCATTTCTGGTCATAAAACGAAGAAACATACCTGAAGGAACAAAATCATCATCACTAATCTGATCCTCCTCCTCCTCATGTCTCTGTTGTCGTTCCTCTGCTGTGGTTTTTTCTCCTCTGCTGTCGATCAGGTTCCTGCAGTCCACCAGTCTGACGGAGCACATCTTCAGCGGCGTCTGCAGCATCTGCTGTTCTCCAGCGTTACAGTCAGAGGTTTGATCAGCGGATCCATGATCCTGAGCGTCAGTATAACACAGTAAAGTGAGGCTGAGCTCTGAGTCCTGTGTGTCTCTGGATCTCCAGACTGAATCCTGAGCTTCTGCCCCGTCAGTCACACACACTGAAACCTTCTCCAGATCCTGACAAACACAAATAAAGAACAACCTGTTGATATTAGCCTCATTACTCATTATATCGGTGATTAGATTAGCATATTTTGCTGCTGGTTTAATTTGAGATGTGCATAAGAAGTGAGAAGCTAACTAAACTTTGGTTTGATTGATCTGAAGGATGAAATGAGCCGCTCAAACCTCTCTGTTGGGTTTGTCTCCTCTTTCTCTCAGCTTTGCCTCCAGTGACGCCACCTCTTTCTTCAGCTGACAGATTTCACTGATGAAATCCTCAATATCCAGCATGGACAGATCAGTTCCTACTGATTTACAGCAGATCACATCCATCTGCGCTTTCATGCTCAACATCTGAACACAAACACATCATCATATTACAAGATGCATTTATAGTCGACTGACACAAGAACAGATTGTAATTTCTGAGAATATTCAGAAATATAAATTTCACATATCACGTGTTTACGTTTAGTTTCATAATTGTAAGAATATCATTATCATTATCTAAAACTTAAATTCAGCTGCTGTATTTAATAAACACATATTTCAGAAACTAGCCTAAACATTCTTGTGATAGTCATTTCTAAGCTTCCTTTACGTGTCCAGCATTTAAAATTAAACGTGTTAACTGTTTTATTACAAATATCACAGTTAAAACATTGTAGTAAGCAATGTTAAATGTGTTTACCATTATACAAACATACTACTTTCACATGTTACTGTGGTGAAATCATGATTAATTCTTTTACTTTTAAGGATAAAAAGTGAATAAGAAGCTCATTAAAACACTAAAAACAGAAAATCAACAAACAAACAAACATACCTCAGTCTCAGCGCGCCAGCCTTTCTTCTTCGGTGGTTTTACCGGCGGACTGAAGAGCGTCAGAGCGCCTCCTACAGGCTCCTGTAACACCTGCTGACAGCGAACTTTCTCCGTCTTTTTCTCAATCAAAAGAAATCAAAGAAAAGAAAATCTTTTTTTTTAATTTTTTTTAATAACTTAACAGGCAATGCTTGTTTTTTCATGGTAAACGTTAAACTGTTTAAATCATGACCACAATTTGATTTGTCGTGTTTACTGCACCATTACTTGATTCCTATATAATGTTACCATACGTGTTTTATTGCATTTCTGTGTCCGAATCAGTTCAGCTCGGTAACATGAACTGAAGAAAAATAACGTTCATTTCTTGCTTTGATGGTACTGTTTACCAGACAAAAAAAAAAAAAAAAAAAAAAGAGCTGTGGCTGAAATTTTTCACATGAGATATGCCAAATAAATCTGCACATTAAAGAGAAGTTTTGTAGCTGCTACAAAAACACGCTGTATTTTCACCCAGATGATTCATTTTTTGCAGTAAATATCTCATGGTGGCACAAATGCTCTGGGAAAACACATGAAATTGAAAATTAATAACATTGTGTAAATGGAAAACCTCTTTCTCAATGAAAACCATCCAACAATGGAAAAAAAGGCCTTACAATTATATTTTAAACCACTTTTCAACACGTTTAACAGTGTTGCAGGCACTCACATACTATTCTGAGGCTTTTAATAGGTCGACTTCAACCTCTCATGTTTAAGACACAATCATTGTTCTATTCTGTCGAACACAACTTCATTTACAGAGTTTGGTTCAACCCATCTCTACTCTCCCAAATCACATGAAATCTCAATGCGACACTGCCCCCTACTGGCAGAAAGAGCTCAATGTACAGTTTCAGGATGAGCTGAATGAGTCTTTTATCCAGATTTACTGATGAAAAGACACTATGATGATTCTGGAGCAGTTTGTTCTTTAGCGTGTTTCTTCTGGTGGGTCTGAAAACCTCCTAAATAAGCGAATCTCTCGCCGCAGATGGAGCAGCGGTAAGGTTTCTCTCCTGTATGAACTCGCTCGTGAGTCTTCAGGACGTCTGATCGAGCGAAAGTCTTGTCACACTGAGAGCACTTGTACGGTCTGAATCCTCTTGTGCATGGCTAATTGAATGTTTTGCTTGAAACTCTTCCCACAAACGCTGCAGTGATACGGTCTTTCTCCAGTGTGAACTCTCTGATGAAGTACAAAATGAGCTGGACTCATGTCGAATTAAACTAGATTTTTGATGGAATCGTTTCTCACAGTGTGAACACTGATACGGTTTCTCCTCAGAGTGTATTTTTTTATGTGACTTCAGACAAGTAGAGTTTGTAAAGGTTTTCCCACATTCGCTGCACTGGTACGGCCTCTCATTGGTGTGAACACGCACATGTTTCTTCAGATGGGGTTTGTGGTTGAAGCTCTTCTCACAGTGAGGGCACTTGTACGGCCTTTCCCAGCTAACAGAAGTTTGTTATAAGAACGTTCTCTAAATATATAGTGTTGGTTCTGGGAACGTAAAAAACGGTTTTCTTGACATTAGAGGAACGTTTTTATAAGGTATAATGTTCCTTAAACGTTCTTTCCACTTAATTTTGATCTAAAATTCAACATTCTAGGAACGTTGATTTGCAACATTCCAAGAACATGAAAATGTCCAGTTTTCTTAATGTTAGTAGAATGTTATTTAAAGGTTAGTATGATGTTCCTGAAACATTCTTTCAATCATTCAAACACCTGCTGTGAACAAGCACTGAAAGAAAGAGAAATAAGAACTTTCTTCAGCCACAGTCTTAGATGAACTGAAGATAAAAGATATTAAATCTCTGAAGATCTGATTAAACGACACAAACAGCATTACCAGCTTCACTAACCAGACTGACTTTATTTCTGTCAGACGTCTACAGAAGCTCTTAAAACACCCATGCGATCTTACTCAGTGCTCGAAGTGCACTCCAAAAGTGTGATAGAAACAGCAGTTGAAATTATGTCAGGGAATATTAGAATAGAACTACATGTTCAAGTAGCAATGTTTAAAAAAAAAAAAAAAAAAAAGTTTTAAAAAATGATAAACATCACATTTCAACCCTTTAACCATTGTTTAAGAGAAGGGATGATATGAAGTGAATATATTTTCTAGATACATTATTATCCAAATTATTTTGCTTTTTAGAATGCACATCAGCTTAAAAATAAATAAATAAAGCCTTTAAGCATTTATGCGTAAAAAGGAATTGTTTTCTTTAGGAAGCATGTAACCACTTAAATCATAGAGGAACAGCTATGATATATGCTAAAACAAACACAGAGAAAAAAATATTTTCAAGGGAAAACACATATTTTCTTGTAGATTCAGTATTTGAAATACGTGATGGGTAAAGATGCAAATCTCAGGAAAAAAATTAATTCTGGTTTCATTTTACTTATAATGTGGCACAACTGTTAAAACTAATACTCTAATGGACGTAGTGAATTTTGACAAAAAAAAAAGTAATAAATGTTAAAATAATGATTTTATTAAGTCTAAATATGAATTATAGAACAATTTTAAGAAGTAGTATGACAAAATTACTATTTTAAACAGCAGGTGGCAGCAGAGGACCTCTTATTGGCTCACTTTCATTTTAAAAGTGTGTTTTGTGTTGTTTATTTTCCATGTTAACTCCATTAATTAAACGTGCTTACACACATTTTGTTGCAGATATGGATATTTGAAATCAATAATGAGGTAAAAAAAATGCTTATTCCAGGTTTCCCCTTTGAAAATCATCATTTTCAGGTCTCAATTTGCAAAAACATACAACAAATGAACAAATGAAGTGGTGAATCTTGACATAATGGGATATGTAATGCTATTATAAGAATTTATATAGTTTAAAAGGGAAAACCATGAAACTTTGAACTATATTAGTGTCCTACTACTGCCATCTAGTTGCACCAAATGATAGTAGATAGTAGATTGAGCCCATACACTTGAGTACCAAGTTTGGTGAAAATATCTCATTTCGTTCAGGAGTTATAGCCATTTTAGTAAAAGTGGCCCCGCCCATTTCAAACGTTTTGGCACCCCTTAGCGACCGTGAATGGAAATTTCAACTTTTTTTTGGATAACTTTTGATATTCAGACTCCAGAGTATATTTCTGCACTGGTTTGGTTCTGATTAGGTGAAAAACCTAGGACTTTCCAAAATTTTTCCAGGCGGAAATGAAATCGGAGATTATCCGTCTTGAGCCAAGGATTGTGAGGAGAGTGAATCGTCTGCCATGTGAGGAGAGTGAATCGTCTGCCATGTGAGGAGAGTGAATCGTCTGCCATGTGAGGAGAGTGAATCGTCTGCCATGTGAGGAGAGTGAGTCGTCTGCCATGTTCTAGCAGACCAATCACAGCGCTTGCGGTCCGCGTAGAATTGACGCATTGGTACATTTTTGAAGAGGCGCATGTCAGGCTACGTCGTAGACTACACGTGGTACAAACAGCCTACGCCGTAGCTACAGCGTACACTCGACGCAGAAATATAAATCAGCCTTAACTGAGCGTCTTGAAATGAACTGTTTTTTAACCATGTAAGGAGCCAAGCTGATGTGTAAAGACTATAAATGGACATTACAGCCACTAAATACAGATATTTTATACCTAAATACTAAATACTGGACATTACAGGCAATACACACCTAAAACAACACTAACATATTTTTTCCTGAATCCATGTGCTTGTGAGTGCTTTACTTTCAAAAAGCAGACTGTCCATACAGACATTCCATATAAGAATATGACCTATATTAACTTGTTTTTATTGTTCATTTTATTGCCTGCTGTACAATGTTCACAGTCCATGCAAGACACTCCAAATTAATAAATAGTTAATCATTGTATTTGCCTATTATAGTAAACCATCAGACCAGAGTCTCTTTATCCTTTTTTCCCGGGAAATCAACAGAATATCCAGGTGATATCATGCCTTTAAAATGTTTTTAATGAATGTTTAAAGGTGCAATATGTAAGAATTTTGCAGTAAAATATCCAAAAACCACTAGACTAGTGTTATATATTTTGTTCGCTTGAGTACTTACAATATCCCAAATGTTTCCAACTGTTTGTAAATCGTGAGAAAATTGCAATTTTAACCAAGGCTCCGGGACGTGTGAGGAGTCGCCTGTCAATTGCGTCATACCCGCGTTACCCTCGGTTTCCGGTTTTATTTTATTTTAACGCCAAAGACGCTTTAATATATTACACGTTTTAATAGAACAACTGTTTGGTTACGTTTATAGACAGAAAACTAATTGTTGTTATATAGCTCAACACGTTTAGTCTTATTGTTTAAATCTAATTTTCTTGATTTTTTTTGCGAGTACCATGATTTACCATGCCTCAGAGAAAAACACTATTTTGTGAAGTAGCTAACATAGCATAATCAGATGCAGCTACATCAGTAATACAGCATTTTCTCCATCATACAATGCGCTTTGGTACACTCATGCAATTGATTATGTAAGTGTCTGCAGTTTCCTACATTATCAATTGCTTATGTCATGTTGATCAAAATATATGATATGGTTCCCTGTTGAATAGTTTTAGCCCTCAAAACTTCTAGGCATTAGTTCCTTGCAAAAGTCATTAAATGCAAAATGGTTGAACTAGTTGCCATGAACTGTTAAACATATTTTCTATACATTTCTATTGTATCCAAAGTATTGTTTACGTGTGTGAAGACACGTTGTAACACGTTTGTGTTTTTCTTACCTTAATTTAACTCATCATTCGATTGTATCCTAGTCCACATTTGATTATCGCAACGGCTGATTTAGAAAGTATGCGGTGCATTATTAAAGTTAAATAAAGCAGCAGATTCTATTATTAACAAACCGGCTAATTTGGAAAAGCGCGAGACATTCCGCAAACATTTTCTCCATCTCCCATTAAAAGTTTCAGGAACATACATCTAATTTCGGAATGTTTCAAATTTCGTAGAAATATGCTTTACCAAAAGTAGCATACCTGCTATCTGCTTTGTAAAGGCTACGCCTACGGATTTTTTTTTTTCTTAAATTAATAAATAGTGTTTGGCACATTACTTTAAAAAAGTAATTAGTTATAGTTTCTAGTTACTTCTTGCAAATAGTAACTGAGTTACATCATTATAAAAGTAATTAATTAGCAGGGGAAATAACTATTGCGTAACTTTAAATAATAATAAAAAAAAAAAAATATGTCAAATAACTTGGATGCCCCAATATTAAATATGTTAAATGAATGAAATGGACACTAAACAGATTAAATTATAATTATAAAACATCGTACACAAATCTACACTATTTTAATGTTGCTGCATGTGGGACAATGTGAGAGACACCTATCAAATTCTTGTAAATATTATCATTACTATTGTGGAACAATAAAACACAATAGATGGTTTAGAACTTTTAATATTTATTGCACAGACCACAACTGGCCAACAAATAAGTCTAAAAATAAATTCTGCTCGATCCGACTCGACTCTTGATCCGCTCCTGCTCACGACATGAAATTAATCTGTACTATACGTGCTGGTAGGCATTAAAGAAAACGTATTTAGTTTCATATGTGTGTTTAAATAGGCCTATTATAATGTTATTTTTTAATTTCATCTATCTGAGAATTTCTAGGATTTTTTTTTAGCGATGGTCCTGTAAAATACGCTGATATGCTGCTCTGAATCCTTTTCATTTTTCTTTTTGCTAGCTGTATTTTCCACGCTGATATTGACAGTTGTTGCTTGGTGACATTTCCAAAAGAAGGAACAGGATCCTGGACGCGGTGTCACACGAGCGGGATTTTGAGCGGGAGCGCTGATTTTATTATTGTTTGCGCTAACGGCTTTTCACTTAAATATAGCTAAACATATTTTATCTTTCGGATTTATAATGTTTTGGAAAAGCATTAATTCTATGGGGGGCGGGTAATTCTGCATATATATAGATAGATAATCCCCATCCCCCCCCCCCCCCAATTATGGAATTAATGCTTTTCTGTTTATATATATAATATATGCATTCAAAAACATTAATACTTATCTTATAGACACAGATGTATGCATCGGTTTGGTTTATTGTCTTACACTGTAAAGCATTAGTCACATTATTAAACAACAGATCACACAAATGACAAAAAAACAAACTAAAAGAAAAGCTGGCAAACTTAGATTTAGGGATTAAAGAATTAAATAATTTAAGGGAAATATTACCTCGCATGCACATTATCACAATTCGTGTTCGGCTTCTGTAAACAGTAAAGTTTGATTTAAAAAAGTTTACAATTTGTTACAGAGCAGTGAACTGATCATATTATTTAACTTATAGAAACAGAATAGCTGCAAGATTCGTTAATGCTTATTATCAAATTATAAGAGACCCTAACCCTATTTATAATGACATAAAACAATTATAAAATACTGTCCCTGCATACAAAAAAAAAAAAAAGTTTTTAATCAATATTTGATGTGACCATACTTTGTTTTTAGTTCGACTACATAAACGTAGACAGTTTTCGGTTCATTTAGCCTATAAGACGCGCTCCAGTGCACGCGCCGGCGCCTCCGTGTCATGATTATATTGTCTGCTATATTTGCTTCTTATTTATTAAATCCAGGCAATTAGTTGATGAAACATTGATTAAAATTGTCTGACCCACTCCATGTCTCCCGATATATTGCGCATGTCCTATCTTACTCATGCTGTTCACTTGTCATTATCAAATAGATGAAATTAAAAAATAGCATTGTAATAGGCCTATTTAAACATAAATATGAAACTAAATACATTTTCTTTAATGTCTACCAACATTACAGTACAGATGTCGTGAGCAGGAGCGGATCAAGAGTCGAGTCGGATCGAGCAGAATTTATTTTTAGACTTATTTGTTGGCCAGTTGTGGTCTGTGCAATAAATATTAAAAGTTCTAAACCATCTATTGTGTTTTATTGTTCCACTATAGTAATGATAATATTTCCAATAATATATTGAATTTGTATATATTATATATAAAATAGGTGTCTCGTACATTGTCCCACAGCAACATTAAAATAGTGTAGATTAGTATACAATGTTTTATAATAATAATTTGTTCTATTTAGTGTCCATTTCATTTATTTAACATATTTAATACTGGGGCATCCAAGTTATTTGACATATTTGAAAAAAGAAATTTAAAAAGTAATGCGATAGTTACTTTCCCTGGTTACTTTTATAATACACTTTTATATTTGTGAGAAGTAACTAGTTACTATAATTACTTTTTAAAAGTAAGTGGTGAAAAAAGGTGTATAAAGCGAGGCTATACAATTCCAGTTTAACAGCTCCTGAAGCACATCACCTGATTGGTATTCTGTAGATTTCCTGGGAAGTAGCATAAAGAAACTGGAAATTGTACAGTAGGCAATAAAGTTAACAGTTAAAATGATTATAAGGGTCAAATTAAGACTATGGAATGTCTGTAAAGTTACATGCTCTTAGTAAAACACATACTTTCAAGCACAGGATTCAATATTTAGGTATAAAATATCTGTATTTAGTCTATTTATAGTCTTTACACATCAGCTTGGCTCCTTGCATGGTTAAAAAACAGTTAATTTCAAGACGCCGGCGTCACGTGGGTCACGCGCTCCGTTAGACGCTCAAAGTACAAGACGTTCTGACGCTTTATTTTGGCACGGAGTCCGCGCCATAGCAAAGTCTTTTTATTGAGCCCAAGTGAGTCACCAGCTGCGTGAAGAAAGTGAGTGTCTGTCTCGTGAAGAAAATGAGTCATCCGCCTCCTGAGGAAAGTGAGTTTCGGAGTTTTCATCAACAATATCTTAATTTGTGTTCCGAAGTTGAACGAAGGTCTTACGGGGGTAGAACGACATGAGAGTGTAAGTAATTTTTGGGTGAAGTAACCTTTTAAGTGCATAACAATTCTAAGAATGGTGTAATTTTACTCTTATTCCTAGACCTAAGAATAAGTATGATTCATAAATGTTCCTAAGACTAGGTCTCAGCTCCTAAATAATTTAGAAATGCTAGGGAGGTATTCTAACCTAGTTAGCAGTAACAAGATGGCGGCAGAAATGAGGAGGCTGCGCACAAATAAGTGGCGTGCACAAGGGGGGTGGGTTTCTTGAGCCCCTGCCTCTTTGAGCGCGAAAGTGAAAGTGCCTCCGCGTTCCCATTTCTCCGAATGAGTTCCTGATTTCTTCCGTGGGAGGACAATCGACACCCCCCCCCCCCCCCCCCCCCCATTTTGTTGAGCTTGTTTTGTATTATTTTGCTTTATTCACTCGGTCATTTTTTAATTAGTTTCGAACTAAAACGTTTCCTGTGTGATGATGCAAGTTAAATAAGTTTCGTTTCTAAAGAAAACGCCCTCATAGGCGTGTCAGTCTTCAGAGGGAAATCCTTTAAATCCCAGCAGAGGATCTCACAGTGGTCACAAGACACATCAGAAGAACATCACTCTTCACTCGAAAGCATAAACCTCACGAAATGGCAAACGCAGTAAGTAGGCAATTCTTTACATTTGGCATCAAACTCCTAGCTGACACAAATCGAAGTAATATAGTGAGAACTAAAATCTGTATTGTTTTTAAATGTACTCAGCTGTCACCATTTTATAGTATTGAGGCATTTTTATAATGTATGAAAATTGCTTTAGTTAATTTTACTGCAGTTTTACAACAAAATAGTTTCAGTTGTCATAGGATGTGGTATTTAGAACATGCTCTTGATTTTGAAACTACTTTACACAGTTTGCAGAATGTTTAGACCTCAATTATATTTACAGAATTCACTGTAACTTTTCAGTAAATGGATGTAATCTTTGTAACTGATTTAACCAATGTGTTTACTGCAGTGTATGACACTTTATTCACTATTACCATTAATGCTGATCACTGTCATTCCCATTAAATGTCCTTCACTTTGTGCCCCCTGTATTACTGATCAGTGTTTCTCAACCGTACATTATCTTCCCAGGCAAACTTCAATCCAAGAAGAAATGCTCGACAAGCAAAAGAATCAGTCCGCAAAGGAGAACACATTGCAATAAAAGATTTGAAATCGAGAGATGACATAAAACGAGAACACATTTTCAACTATCTTTCAAAATACATCCCAGATTATCCAACTCCTGTTGAATTTCACATCACAGAAGTGGCTCATGTCACTAACAAGACAAGACTTCCACAGATCTGGAAGTCGGAGGGATTCGGGTGTCCTAATACGAATTCATTTTCATGGTGGAGCCTGAAGATCAATGAAGCGGATATAAGAGCCGCTGAGGAGCGTTTCCTCCAGAGTTTGTTCCCAGAGAGAACCGAAGAAGAAGCTGCAGCTCAGCAGCCGTTCCTGAGTAATTTCACCACATCACCAGCATTCGATAATGAAATCTCACACTACGGCAACTTCCGCTTCACGTTTCCTCTGACTGAACTGATGGAGGCCTACAAGGAGCAGATGTGTGAGGGTGAAGAGCCGGTTCTCAGAGTATACGAGACCATACTTTTCAGGCAGGAGATTGCGTATGTTGTTCTCGTTCACAGCCCTCAGTGTAATGAGAAGTTTAGTCAATATCCACCGCTTACATCCAGCCCACTGGTTGCTTATGATGGAAATCAAATCATCTGGAAAGCACAAGCCATTTGTGAAACCCACAACTTCCAACTAAGAACCATTGGAAACACAGCAGTGATGCAATCCATGTATTCACACGAGTTTTATGTGTGGGATCAGGTTAGCCTCGCCTTTCACGTCAATGGGGTCTTTACCTTCCCTAAAAGTAAGCTTAAAGCAAGCCTCAGTTGTTGTAAACTGGATCCAAATATAAACCTTTCACATGGAGAAAACTGCTCTTCCCTTGAGGAAGCAGAGAAATTCACTGAAAGCTTGCCAGATGATGAAGTTAAAAAAGAAGAACATACATCTGAGGAGATTAAAATGGAAGTGGACTAAGAGATTTGTGACTTTGTAGAGTTTTCCCTTACTATCAAATACCTTGTGGTGAGATAGTAAATATATAAGGTATATAAATAAAGGGTGGAGTTGGAATTTGTATTACTTGTTGGGGACAATATGAACAGAGTTAATTTAACTTTAGGGATTTTTCTGTGCATGCTATAACATGCTTGCTTGGTGATTAACAAACATAGGTAACTGATGGGTCATTTAATATTAAGTCACTCTTTTGGGTGTGTGTGTGTGGAGATCTAGGGCCAGATTTACTGAACAGGGCACATTAGCTTGAGAGCGCAATCCCAAAATGGGAGTGGAAAGTTCTGCACATGATCTACTGACGACACGCAAATTAAAGAGCACGGACACAGCCGGTATATTTCCATAATGACCAACTCATTCAACCAAGATCAGTGCAAATTAACATCTGGTTTTAGACATCCTTTTTTTTGGGCTGTAAATAATGGCACAAATACCAGTAAATTGACAAGAGCAAACATTAGTAAATCACCTTGAATGATTTATTTATTGCGCAGGGAATACCACAAATGCATATGCAATAATAAAAATAACCCTGTCCACGCCTTTTCAACGCTAATTTTGCGTTGCGTGTCTTCAATAAATCCTGACAGTAGTCCAAAAGAGGGTCTGCGCTGGCGCAAGCGGTTAGTAAATCTGGCCCCTGGTCAATGATCTTGAGAGATATTTTAGGGGTTTACACAGGGATTAAACTGTATATGGAGTCTTTCTAACCTTTGACATTTATTCAGTTCAGCGACATTTCTTCTGTTATTTCTGGGAAAACGGTTATTCATGAAAATATCTTTTTTTTTTTTAATTTGTTGTCAAATTGACAAAAATAAACTGTATTGTTTTTACAGCAATGGTGGAACAGTGATTTATTATCTCTTATCTACTGTAACGACACAAGTAACTGAATGTAGTAATGTAACCATTGACACAGGTCCAACTGTGTTGACGCAGGTGAATATGTCAGTTGCAATTATAAATATTTTCTGTCCGACTTTATTAAACTGAGAATAAACTAAGCAGAAAACTGTCTCTTATTTGGTTCTCCCAGCATGTTGTCAAAGGGCTTCGAGATCTTGGACTGTATGTAATTGAATAAAAGTTATCTAACAATGTTGAAAGATCTATGGGGGTGGCATTCTGGATTGGTTCAAGATGTCATGCTTGATAAATCTTCCTCTAAGCAATCCATTTAATCTAAATCGGCAAATGTTGTACTAAATTACACCTCTCAGCTAGGACTTTCTGACCCCTGGAGATTTAGGAATCCTCAGGATAAAGCTTTCTCATACTTTTTGCATGTGTTTTCGAGAATTTACTTCATCTTGCTGGATAATAGACTGTTAAATTGTATTACTGTGTGTGCATATCACACAGTAGCGATTTCTGATCACGCTCCCATCTCAAACGATTTAGCTTTATCCCCCTTTAGATTCCCACCATCCTTTTGGAGGTTTGACTCCTCTAGACTATCTTTGGGAGGCCTTCAAGGCTTTAATCCGCAGGCAGGCTATTTCCTATGTTTCTAATATGAGAGAGTCTGAAACATCTAGACTTTCTGCCCAAGCTAGACACCATCAATGCTGCCTCTCCACCCCCCTCCTGCTATACTAAACGGTTACAGCTGCATGCAGAACGTGATCTTTTGATGACAAATATTACAGTAAAGCAACTCAATGTTTTTGAACGTGGGGACAAAGCAGGGAAGCTCTTGGCTCATCAAGGTCTTGTGGTTACTGCTTCAAGGTGGATTTCACGAGTTAGATCAGCAGCAGGTGAACTGATATCAGATCAGATCTTTGATTTTCTAGATTTGTTAACCTTCCCTGAAGTTGATGAAAATCTAGGAGTTTGGGCGATCCAATCACTGAATTAGAGATATTAGAAGCAATTAAAGCTGGAAAGTCCCCTGGTCCTGACGGCTACACAGTTGAATTTTACAAATCATTTGCCCCCTTGTTAACTCACACCTCGACAAGCTTATACAATGATTCTTTTAAGGCAGGCCGCCTCCCCCCAACCTTATCTGAAGCTGTTACAGGCAAATATCACTCCTCAATGTTGACTTTAAAATTTTGTTCTCGTCTTCAGGTGGTGCTATCGTCGTTCATTTCTCAGGATTTCACTCCAGGGTGACATTCATTTTTTTAATACTAGGAAACTTTATAATATTCTTTTCTCCCCTCCATCAGAAATCATTCTGTCTTTAGATGCAGAAAAAGTGACAGGATAGAATGGGCTCACCTTTTTTTTTGGATTGGATTCGGCTTCTTTTTTCATCCCGTCGCCTTTGTACTTACTAACGGCTTGCAGTCTCTCCTCTTTTCTCTTCACTGTGGGACACGTCAGGGTGGCCCTCTTTCCCTTTTACTTTTTAATCTTGCTACAGAGCCTCTAGCTATCTGGCTTCGTAGCCACAATGGTCTTGAAGGAATTTCACGTTATGATTTAGTTCATAAGCTTTCTCTTTATGTTGATGATCTTTTACTTTACATTTCTAATCCTGCTTCTTTCTTGCTTATTATTTTGGACATTCTTGATAAATCTAGCCGCTTATCTGGTTACAAGATAAATTCTCAAGTTTTTTTTTTTCAGGCTGAGAAGCTCTCGTATTCCCTTTCCCCCTTCAAGATTGCTCGAGATGGATTTAAATATGTTGGGTTTATTATTTTTTTTTTCACCAATTCATATAATTTATTTGTTAAGCATTTTCAACTCAATTGGAACTAAATGTCCAAATGGCCTGCTTCTTTTATCACTTGTCGGTCGCATTAATCTTGTTAAAATGGTTATTTTGCCAAAATATTCCAATTTGGCGGAAGCAGTGTGATGCTTTGGGCAACACCACAATGATTTGTCGTGTTTACTGCACCATTACTTGATTCCTATATAATGTTACCATACGTGTTTTATTGCATTTCTGTGTCCGAATCAGTTCAGCTCGGTAACATGAACTGAAGAAAAATAACGTTCATTTCTTGCTTTGATGGCACTGTTTACCAGACAAAAAAAAAAAAAAAGAGCTGTGGCTAAAACTTTTCACATGAGATATGCCAAATAAATCTGCACATTAAAGAGAAGTTTTGTAGCTGCTACAAAAACACGCTGTATTTTCACCCAGATGATTCATTTTTTGCAGTAAATATCTCATGGTGGCACAAATGCTCTGGGAAAACACATGAAATTGAAAATTAATAACATTGTGTAAATGGAAAACCTCTTTCTCAATGAAAACCATCCAACAATGGAAAAAAAGGCCTTACAATTATATTTTAAACCACTTTTCAACACGTTTAACAGTGTTGCAGGCACTCACATACTATTCTGAGGCTTTTAATAGGTCGACTTCAACCTCTCATGTTTAAGACACAATCATTGTTCTATTCTGTCGAACACAACTTCATTTATAGAGTTTGGTTCAATCCATCTCTACTCTCCCAAATCACATGAAATCTCAATGCGACACTGCCCCCTACTGGCAGAAAGAGCTCAATGTACAGTTTCACGAGTCTTTTATCCAGATTTACTGATGAAAAGACACTATGATGATTCTGGAGCAGTTTGTTCTTTAGCGTGTTTCTTCTGGTGGGTCTGAAAACTTCCTAAATAAGCGAATCTCTCGCCGCAGATGGAGCAGCGGTAAGGTTTCTCTCCTGTATGAACTCGCTCATGAGTCTTCAGGATGTCTAATCGAGCAAACATCTTGTCACACTGAGAACACTTGTACGGTCTTTCTCCTGTATGAATCCGCTGGTGATTTTGCAAGGTACCACATTTACTGAAACTCTTCCCACAAACGCTGCAGTGATACGGTCTTTCTCCAGTGTGAACTCTCTGATGAAGTACAAATTGAGCTGGATTAAAAAAGCTCTTCCCGCAGTAGGAGCACAGGAACGGTTTCTCTCCAGTGTGAATCCTCTCGTGACAAATCCAATAAGATTTGTGACGGAATCGTTTCTCACAGTGTGAACACTGATACGGTTTCTCCTCAGAGTGTATTTTTTTATGTGACTTCAGACAAGTTGAGTTTGTAAAGGTTTTCCCACATTCGCTGCACTGGTACGGCCTCTCATTGGTGTGAACACGCACATGCGTCTTCAGATGGGGTTTGTGGTTGTAACTCTTCTCGCAGTAAGGGCACTTGTGCGGCTTTTCGCCCGTGTGGGTTCGCTTGTGAGAATTTAGATTCCCTCTGGTGGTGAAATACTTGTCGCACTCGCTGCAGTGGAAAGGCTTTTCCCCAGTGTGAATTCGCTTGTGAGCAGTAAGACTGCTTTTGATGCTGAAATTCTTGTCGCACTCGCTGCAGTGGAAAGGCTTTTCGCCAGTGTGCGACTTAATGTGAATTCTCATATTAAAAATAGTGGTGAAAAAATCCTTCCCGCACTGTTCGCAGCGAAACTCCTTCTTCACTCTGTGCTCTTTTGAATGAAGTTTCCTCTCTTCTAAGGTAGGAAAACTGATGTCGCATATCCAGCAGGAGAAGTTTTTTTGTTCTGTGTGTGTTCTCTCATGTCTCGCTAAATGACGCTGTGAGCTCAATGTTTTCCCACAGGTGACGCAGGAAAATCTCTTGACCTTCAGCTGATCTTTTGATATTCGGTTTGTTTCCTCATCAGAAGATGAGTCACCATTCACATCTGCAAAAAAGGTATTAAAATGTCTAACTTAAGGTGAACACAGATTTAATGAATCATTCACTTATCATATAGCAATTCTGTAATATCTGTCTATGACTTCTAGAGCTTAAATATTTATCTAAATGAATTTGAAATTGTGATGCTGCTCATGATACAGTAGAGATACTAAATTTTTTTGCCGATACCAATAGCCGATTATTCAGAATGATATAGGCCGATGCCGATAGTTTGATTTTTCTTAAGGAAAAAAAAATATACAGGGAACCCTCTCACTTGGTACACTATTATATTATACACTATTTATTTTCAGATATAATAATTACACTCAAATAAAAACTGAAATGTTTGTATAAAACTCAGTTGCACGTAAGGTAGTTTTCATGAACACTTAATTGTCTTCATGGCAAATTTATTCAAACATGTAATTAGCAGTAAATAAGCTCCTCTCTAGGGTTTTTTATAGCTAACTAAAGAACTGTGAACATTGTAAAATATTCCTGAGGTAAATGTGATGCTTTATGTGACATATTGTTCACAAGCAGTTTTACTGACGTCTTTCCATGGTTAAAACACAGATTAAGTGATTACATGATACGTTCCGGTAAGTTGTAGGCTACTGTATCTTTCAACATACCTTTTGATGTTCATGCATGTTTTTCGAGATTTACCTTTTATTAATGTGGAAGAAAAGACTCGCGCTCTGCACTACCGCTTGATCTAAGCAATATGCGCTACAAATAATGTTTGATGTAGCAAAAAAAAAAAAAAAAAAAAAAAAAAACCACACACCTGGCTTGAACTACAGGTGATTCATAGGGTCAAATAGAGTCTGCTTTAACGTGGCTATTTTTTTTAACTGTTAACTAAATTCAACACGAGAGATTTTCTTCACACACAGTATGAGTTGCAGTCACGTTTTTCCTCACCCTTCGTTAGCTGATACATCGATGCATCTCTATCGTACAGTGTTTTCAACATGTTGGTTCGCATTAATAATGTTTGCTTCTGCTGATTCAGGAACACAACTACATTTTTACCGAGATTCTTACTATGATTTGCCACAACAAAAGATGATAAATGGAAGAAACATACCTGAGGGAATAAAATCATTATCGTCATCATTTATATTATTCTCTTCATCCTCAACATCATTTCCTTCATCATTCTCATTAAAATCATCCTCCTCATGTTTCTGTTGTTGTTCCTCTGCTGTGGTTTTTTCTCCTCTGCTCTCGATCAGGTTCCTGCAGTCCACCAGTCTGACGGAGCACATCTTCAGCGGCGTCTGCAGCATCTGCTGTTCTCCAGCGTTACAGTCAGAGGTTTGATCAGCGGATCCATGATCCTGAGCGTCAGTATAACACAGTAAAGTGAGGCTGAGCTCTGAGTCCTGTGTGTCTCTGGATCTCCAGACTGAATCCTGAGCTTCTGTCCCGTCAGTCACACACACTGAAACCTTCTCCAGATCCTGACAAACACAAATAAAGAACAACCTGTTGATATTAGCCTCATTACTCATTATATCGGTGATTAGATTAGCATATTTTGCTGCTGGTTTAATTTGAGATGTGCATAAGAAGTGAGAAGCTAACTAAACTTTGGTTTGATTGATCTGAAGGATGAAATGAGCCGCTCAAACCTCTCTGTTGGGTTTGTCTCCTCTTTCTCTCAGCTTTGCCTCCAGTGACGCCACCTCTTTCTTCAGCTGACAGATTTCACTGATGAAATCCTCAATATCCAGCATGGACAGATCAGTTCCTACTGATTTACAGCAGATCACATCCATCTGCGCTTTCATGCTCAACATCTGAACACAAACACATCACGAAAAGACACATTTATAATAGACTGACACTTGTCAAACTCAAAATGACTGTTTAAAATTATAAAGGAGAACAGAACTACACAATAAGAAAATGATTGCAATTTCTGTGAATATATTTAGAAATATTAATTATGTTTAGTTTCATTATTGTAAGAATATTATTATAAAACACGTAAATTCAGCTGCTGGATTTAATAAAACATCTCAGGAATTAAACATTCTTGTGATAGTCATTTCTTAATTAAACGTGTTAACTGTTTTATTACAGATCACAATTAAAACGCAGATGTTGTAATAAGCAATGATAAACGTGATTACTGTGGTAAAATCATGGTTAATTCGAATTAACCACGATTTTACCACAGTAACCACATTTCGTTAAGGATAAAAAGCGAAGAGCTTCTTTAAAAGTGCTTCATGCTTTTTAAGGATAAAGAGCGAAGAAAAAGCTCATTAAAACACTAAAATAGAAGATCAACATTCACATAAACAGTTTAAAAATACAAAACATAACGTTGCCTCAGTCTCAGTGCAGCAGCTTCGTCCTTTCTTCTTCGGTGGTTTTACCGGCGGACTGAAGAGCGTCAGAGCGCCTCCTACAGGCTCCTGTAACACCTGCTGACAGCGAACTTTCTCCGTGGTTTTTTAAATAAAAAATAAGCTCGATTTGAACTGAGGAAAAAATAACTTCTTGCTATGATGGTACTGCGGTTTACCAAAAAAAAAAAAAAAAAAGAGAGCTGTGACTGCAATTTGTTTTCACGTGAGATAATATGCCAAATAAATCTGCACATTAAGTTATGTAGCTGCTACAAAAAAACAAACAAAAAAAACATGCTGTATTTACACCCAAATGATTCATTTTTTTTGCGGTAAATATCTCATGATGGCACAAATGCTTAATTAAAATTAAAACCATCCAACAATGGAAAAAAGGCCTTACAATCATATTTAAGCCACTTTTAAACACGTTTAACAGCATTGCATGCACTCTTTTAAAGGGAACCCCTGGTTTTAAGACTTGTATGGCTTAATATAACGTAAATGATGTCTCTTACTAAAATATGTAGTAGAAAACCCATGAAAGATTTACGTTATTTAAAAAATCCATGAAATATTTGGACCGATTTGGACAATGGGCGGCACCATTTTGTTTTGGCGCACAGTGCGTGACGTCAGATGGTTGCACTCACTGATACCATCACTGTCCTATTGCTATTTTTTACCACAACACAACTCGAAATATTGCCACATTGTGCAGCTTTTTGGTACATATTTTTAGTAAGAGACATCATTTGTTATATTAAGCCATACAAGTCTTAACACCAGGGGTTGTTCCCTTTAATAGGTCGAGTTCATCTGTCAATTTTAAGACACAATCATTGTTCTATTCTGTCGAACACAACTTCATTTACAGAGTTTGGTTCAATCCATCTCTACTCTCCCAAATCACATGAAATCTCAATGCGACACTGCCCCCTACTGGCAGAAAGAGCTCAATGTACAGTTTCAGGATGAGCTGAATGAGTCTTTTATCCAGATTTACTGATGAAAAGACACTATGATGATTCTGGAGCAGTTTGTTCTTTAGCGTGTTTCTTCTGGTGGGTCTGAAAACTTCCTAAATAAGTGAATCTCTCGCCGCAGATGGAGCAGCGGTAAGGTTTCTCTCCTGTATGAACTCGCTCATGAGTCTTCAGGACGTCTGATCGAGCGAAAGTCTTGTCACACTGAGAGCACTTGTACGGTCTTTCTCCCGTATGAATCCTCTTGTGCTTTTTTAAGGTATCATATTTACTGAAACTCTTCCCACAAACGCTGCAGTGATACGGTCTTTCTCCAGTGTGAACTCTCTGATGAAGTCCAAAATGAGCTGGACTAAAAAAGCTCTTCCCGCAGTAGGAGCACAGGAACGGTTTCTCTCCGGTGTGAATCCTCTCATGATAAATCAAACGAGATTTTTGATGGAAACGTTTCTCACAGTGTGAACACTGATACGGTTTCTCCTCAGAGTGTATTTTTTGGTGTGACCTCAGAGAAGGTGAGCATGTAAAGGTTTTCCCACATTCGCTGCACTGATACGGCTTCTCTCCGGTGTGAACACGCACATGGGCCTTCAGATGGGGTTTGTGGTTGTATCTCTTCTCGCAGTAAGGGCACTTGTGTGGCTTTTCACCCGTGTGGGTTCGCTTGTGAGAATCAAGATTCCCTTTAGTGCTGAAATATTTGTTGCACTCGCTGCAGTGGAAAGGCTTTTCGCTGTGTGTCTTTATATGAGCTCTCATATTACAAGGAGTGGTGAAAAACACTTTGCCGCACTTTTTGCAGTGAAACTCCTTCTTCACGCTGTGCTCTTTTGTATGACGTCTCTTCTCTTCTAAGGTAGGAAAGCTGATGTCGCATATCTTGCAGGTGAAGTCTTTCTGTTCTGTGTGTGTTCTCTCATGTCTCGCTAAATTTCCCTGTTTGCTGAATGTTTTCCCACAGGTGGTGCAGGAAAATCTCTTGACAGAAGATGAACCGCCATTCGCATCTGAAAAGCAAAAAAAGGTATTAAAATGTCTAACTTAAAATGAACACAAAATTTAATGAATCATTCATTTATCATATAGAAATTCTATAATATCTGTCTATATTTGTCTGTACCGACTAAGCTATTGAAAGAGATGCTTCCAGAGATCATAGATCCTCTTCTTGATATCGTAAATTCATCTTTATCACTAGGATACATACCAAAAACGTTTAAGCTGGCTATTATTAAACCTCTTATTAAAAAAAACACAACTTGATCCTAGAGAATTAGTCAATTACAGGCCGATCTCAAATCTTCCTTTTTTATCCAAAATACTAGAAAAGGCAGTATCATCACAACTATGTTCCTTTATAGAAAGAAATAGTATCTGTGAGGATTTCCAGTCAGGATTTAGACCATACCATAGTACTGAAACTGCTCTCATTAGAGTTACTAATGATTTGCTCTTATCATCAGATCGGGGTTGTATCTCTCTATTAGTGTTACTGGATCTTAGTGCTGCATTTGACACTATTGATCACAATATTCTTTTAAATAGACTCGAAAATTATGTTGGCATTAGTGGAATTGCATTGTCATGGTTCAAATCATACTTATCTGACCGTTATCAGTTTGTAGAAGTAAATGAAGAGAGGTCATATCGATCACAAGTTAAATATGGAGTACCGCAAGGCTCAGTACTAGGACCGTTGCTTTTCACTCTGTACATGCTACCCTTAGGAGATATCATTAGGAAGCATGGCGTTAGTTTTCACTGTTACACTGATGATACTCAGCTCTATATTTTTTCGCGCCCTGACGAAACTTACCAATTCACAAAATTAACGGAATGGATGACGAGTAATTTCCTACTACTAAATTCAGAAAAAACAGAGATTCTAATTTTTGGACCAAAAACTTCTTCACGTAATAACCTAGAATACTGTCTAACACTTGATGGCTGCTCTGTTAAGTCTTCGTCGTCAGTTAGGAACCTGGGTGTGCTCTTTGATACCAATCTTTCATTTGAAGGCCATGTTTCTAGCATCTGTAAAACCGCATTCTTCCATCTTAAAAATATATCTAAACTACGACATATGCTCTCGATGACAAATGCAGAACAGTTAGTTCATGCGTTCATGACCTCAAGGCTAGATTACTGTAACGCTCTACTAGGTGGTTGCCCTACATGCTTAATAAACAAACTCCAGCTGGTCCAAAATGCAGCAGCTAGAGTTCTTACTAGAACTAGGAAGTATGACCATATTAGCCCGGTTCTGTCAACACTGCATTAGCTTCCTGTTAAACATTGTATAGATTTTAAAATCTTGCTAATTACCTACAAAGCACTAAATGGTTTAGCTCCCCAGTACCTGAGCGAGCTCTTAATGCATTATAGTCCTTCACGTCTATTACGATCTCAGAATTCAGGCCAGCTAATAATACCTAGAATATCAAAATCAACTGCAGGTGGTAGATCCTTCTGCTATTTGGCACCTAAACTCTGGAACAATCTTGCTAAATTAGGTCAGCTGGAACCGGGAACACTTCACATAACACCTGATGTACTCGCTACATCATAAGAAGAATGGTGTCTATGCTAATATTAGTCTCTCTCTGTTTATCCAGAGGTTTACCGTAGTCTGCCAGATCCGGGCTGTATCCAGATGAGATGAAGGACCTGCGCCTAGACACAAAGACAACACAGCCCTGAAGTGTCAACTAAACTATCCCCCGCAAAGGCCTCCTTTCCTTTCCCTATGTATAGATAAAACGTTATCAAAATGATTCCAGTTCGCATGGATCCGCGGAAACGACTAATAATTCTGTATTATGCGGGCCAATTTGGCAATGTCACTTTGTAAAGAAAGGCTAAGTGTCTGTGCACATGAACACATTAAAAGTCTTCCGTTTTTAGTTAAAAGGTGTCATGTAAGCGGCCCCTAAGTGATTCAGTTAAAAACGTACTTTAGCTCGATAATAACTTTTTCCTAGAGCTGTTGTAAAGCCAAAACAATCCCTGTCCATTAATTTTCCTATTACCACTGTCACTGGTTCGCATTAATAATGTTTGCTTCTGCTGATTCAGGAACACAACTACATTTTTACCCAGATTTTTTTACTATGATTTGCCACAACAAAAGATCATAAATGGAAGAAACATACCTGAGGGAATAAAATCATTATCGTCATAATTTCTATTATTCTCATCCTCATTCTCTTCATCCTCAACATCATTTCCTTCATCATCCTCATCAATCCCATCCTCCTCCTCCTCATGTTTCTGTTGTCGTTCCTCTGCTGTGGTTTTTTCTCCTCTGCTCTCGATCAGGTTCCTGCAGTCCACCAGTCTGACGGAGCACATCTTCAGCGGCGTCTGCAGCATCTGCTGTTCTCCAGTGTTACAGTCAGAGGTTTGATCAGCGGATCCATGATCCTGAGCGTCAGTATAACACAGTAAAGTGAGGCTGAGCTCTGAGTCCTGTGTGTCTCTGGATCTCCAGACTGAATCCTGAGCTTCTGTCCCGTCAGTCACACACACTGAAACCTTCTCCAGATCCTGACAAACACAAATAAAGAACAACCTGTTGATATTAGCCTCATTACTCATTATATCGGTGATTAGATTAGCATATTTTGCTGCTGGTTTAATTTGAGATGTGCATAAGAAGTGAGAAGCTAACTAAACTTTGGTTTGATTGATCTGAAGGATGAAATGAGCCGCTCAAACCTCTCTGTTGGGTTTGTCTCCTCTTTCTCTCAGCTTTGCCTCCAGTGACGCCACCTCTTTCTTCAGCTGACAGATTTCACTGATGAAATCCTCAATATCCAGCATGGACAGATCAGTTCCTACTGATTTACAGCAGATCACATCCATCTGCGCTTTCATGCTCAACATCTGAACACAAACACATCATCATTACTAAAACTCAAAATGAAAGCAGAACTACTCAGAACGGAAAATATTTACATTTCTTTGAATATTAAAACTAGTAATTTCAGATATAAATGTACATGTGTTCAAATTATTTTACGTTTTACTGTAGTAACTATGTTTTTACTACAAATGTCATTATATTGTTACTGTAGTATTTTAATACAAATAAGTTAAACTACTGTAGTAAAACCATGGTTAATTTGGGTTTTGAGGATACACAGCGAAGAAACGCTTCATTTAAGCTCATTAAAACACTAAAGACAGAAAATCAACAATCACATAAACGGTTAAAAACACACACCTCAGTCTCAGTACGGCAGCCTTCGCTGTTCCTTCAGTGGTTTCACCGGCGGGCGGACTGAAGAGCGTCACAGCGCCCCCTAGAGTAAAAGCGAAGAGAAGCGGTCAAGATCTGGTTGGTTATTTTCGTCGTTCTTTGAATTCCTCCAGAGTGTAAAAAAATCCCACAAAATCATCAGTTTGTTCACTCGATTGACACGAGTTTATAATATTTCCATGGTTTAAAAAAAAAAAAAAAATTAACTCATTGGTTCATGTTAAAATAAACGATTTAAATGATTTTTTTTTATTTTTATATATTTTGAAAATGGTAAAAATAAATACAAATACTATTAATAATAGTAGGTACTAAAATAAGACTGGATGAATAGCACAAGCTTTCAAAAAGAATATGAAAGAGAAAGAAAAATGAATTAGGCAAAAGAAGTCTTTTGTGTGTTTGTAACCATGTGACTGGTTTATCATCCTAACATGTCTGTTCCAGCTGTTGGCTCTCTCTTGATCGTTACTTTATCTTGAGTTTTTTCATACCCGTCTGCATCATCGTCATCCTCAACTGTTTTGTCTTCATCATCACTGTGTGGAAACTGGCTAAAAAATTCTCCAGTCTCAATCCAGACCTCTCCAAACTCAACCAGATCAGGTGCGTGTGTTATTTTACGATCATATACTACTATAGTCAGTCTTCAATTTGTTTTACCTCAGTGGTTTTGATGAATTATATTTTCTGTAGGAGTTTTACAGTGACCGCAGTGGCTCATGACCATGGGTCTTTGGCTTCTTCCTCTTTCAGGAGAAGGGGACTGAAGTCATGTTGTACCTCTTCATCATCTTCAACAGCCTCCAGGGGGCGCTCATCTTCTTCATGCACTGCCTCATGTCCAAACTGGTACTCAAAACACAACATGACAGCAGAAAACACAGACGATATATTGATGATGTTTGATGAAGTATCGCAGTGTTGAAAATAACAGTCAGTTACCAGACGATCATCGAAAATATTGGGGGAAAAAATGACAAATATATTTCACATAGCCCTGCAGTTACCATGCACATATTTATTCACATGGAATAGCATGAATTAAATATTTTCCATGGTAGTGAGTAGGGTAAGGAATAGAACATCTATTCTGGAATCGAATAGACCTACTTGTTATAAAATGTACATTTCATTTTGGCGCATTAATTCCTGTGTGCGCATTTTAATGTGATTTTAAACCATTCTACAAGTGTGAGAAGACACGAAAGAAAACATTTATGTGCCTGCGCACTGTTTTCTGAGCTGTGCACACATCCAAAGTGCACACAGAGAACCACCTCACAGGCTGGTGCGTGGACAAATACAATTATGTCAAACACATTCGGTTTTGTTTTAAGTGAGCACAAACAGTTTAGAAAGAAAATGTGTATTTAACAGTAGCCTACATTGGATCAGTGCATTGACAGCAGCCTAATACACCCGAAACCTGCATATCCTATAAATTCGGAACAGGCAGTCTTTAATATATCGGCATCGGCCATTGTAAAATCCATAACAGTTGAACACTATTCTGAATGGATACAATTGGGGTTGGCCAGAAAGTGTAATTTATTATTTAGTCAAATATCATTTTCCTGAGCTGTTTTGTCGCCCCCTTCAGGTCAGGACGGAGTATTACAATGTGTTTGTCCGAATGTGTCCACAAAAGAAGAAAGGAGAACACAGTGTCAGCCAGTCTAACAGCAGTCAGGTACGCTAGTAAGTGTGTTTGAGTGTTTTGGAAATTAAAGCAGCATATGCGGTTTTAGCTTCTCTGTTCTTCCCTCAACTTTTATAGAGACCACTGCAGAGCGACGGCAGCACAGCAGAGTAACAGTTATGAAGTACTCCTGATGGATTTTTACAAACGTCTGAACACAAAGCACTTGAACAATTTCTAGAACCAATAAAGACTTTAGCAAAGCTTCAGTTCCACAGTACACAAAGGGTCGTTGTCATCTGATGAATACTGCAGATGTAGGTTCATCACATGGCATATGCGCCAATGACAAAAAGGGATGAAAACATTGTATCCGGTGAAACTGCAATTACTTTATTACCTTAAATTTTTTTTTACTTTATTATGTCTCTTATATTTAACAATGTTTTTTTTTATATATCATTCCTAATAGTCTGTTTATAAATACATTCAATCTACCACTATATCCACACATTATATTAAGTATGAAACTAAAACCACCAATAGGTGGAGGCAAATCATTGTCGTAACAAGCGAGTCATTGAATCATTCACTCAAAAGGTTTGTTTAAAACAACTGATTTACAAATATACAAAGCAGTTGATTAATTGAGTCATTTATTAGTCCGATTCAGGGATTCATTCAGTAACAAAACATACTGTATTGCTCAGAGACGTGCAATGGCTCTACTGTGGATTTATTTGAAAGTGTTTTTGTTGCCGAAATAGAGCATTTCAGTCTCAAAACCTGTTGAATCAATGTCACATTTGCAATCATGCTGATATGCGGGAAAGCAGCAGTCTTGCTCGTGTGATATTGCTTAACTAAATCCTGTTAAAAATATTAAAAACAAGAACTCATACAGGGACATTTTTTGCCCCATATCTCGAATTTCAATTGAGTTTTTGCCCCTAAGCCCTGTTAATTTCTTACCCGGTGGGTCCGTTTCTAAAGAAATGGGTGAAATATAGCAAAGGCCGCTGTCATAATGTAATAACAGATAAGACTGATCACACCATTATTTTAATAAATCAGTGGTTCTTAATCCTGGTCCTGGGCACCCGCCGCTCTAAATATTTTGTATGTCTCTCTTATTTAACACACCTGATTCAGATCCTCAGCTCATTTGGTCAGAGCTCCACGATCTCAACTGAGTTTGTCAGATAAAGGAGACATACAGTACAAATTGTGAGGAGCGGTGGGTCCCCCGGACCAGGATTAAGAACCACTGGAATAATTTAGGTTGCTTCCGTCTTTTGTTTCACAAGTGGATGGTCTTACATTTTAAGGAGTAAAAAGCCTCCAAATAATCCCTTAGAACTATGAAAGTGAAACTGTAGTTGGGTTTTAAACAGTAGAGAGAAATCATTTATATTAAAAATCATAACTATAATATAATGATAGAAATAAACTGGATTGTCTGTTTGTATACTAATATTTCCTGCATATATATTTAAATACATTAAAATATATATTTCATTCAAATAATTTTGTCCTGTTATTATGCTTATAATCCTTCTGAATCTAATTTCTAACCTGGTTTCTACCTCCATTACACAGGAACAGTGACCCTGAGTGAGATGTCTGATTATTATATATTATATTATATTTTATTAGTAAGATTAGAGGTCATGTGTGAGAGGTCAAATCATCTAATTTTTAAGTCTTGTCAGCTTATTACTCTGTGTATGCTCAGCAACCCCTGCTGCTCTCTCTGACAGCTTCTCTTTCTCTCACACCCCTCGTCATGTCGGGACAGATGGGGGAACCGGTCTTCTCAGAATAAAGTACCAGCCAGTCCAACAGCACTTGAGTACACATCGTGTTTTAAAGCAGCGTTTGTGCAAGTTTCTACCTTTGACTTCCACAGACAAGGATACATGAACACTTTCTGCCATAAACGAAGACTTTCACAAAGCTTTAGTTTAGCTTTTTCAGTCAGAAGATCTTAATATTGCTGTTTGTTCAGTAAGAAGATTGCAAATGTGGGTTCATCATACACTGTCATGGAAACAGCCAGTACTGATCATTTGTTGTAATGCTGTCCCATTTTATGCTTGGAAACAAAGCTGTTGTCAATAATAGTGTAGCGATGTATGAACTTGCACAGAAGTCACTTTCAAACCAAGCAGCATTCTGTTGAATTCATGCGACCAAATATAAGCAAAATCTGTGATTTTCTCTCACATAAAGCTTCCAATCTTATGGATTCCTAATAAAATTTGCCTGCAAATTTTTCACAGCACAGTGGTAAATGTGCTTCTCAGTAAAATAAATTGCATGCTTTGATGTGGCATGTACATAATCAATAACCATTAGAAAGTCCAATTGTCTTAGTGTTTTGCAGATGTTTGGGCCATTTTATTTTCATTTAAATTCAATTGTACACCATTAAGCTTATTAGTGTTTTTCACCCTCAGTTGTACAGAAACAACATGCAAACAAACAAAGTGATTACATGTCTTAACTTGCAGTAATTATCATTTAACATTAATAACCAAATGATTGTTAAAGTATAACAAATGATCATGTATTCTGTGTGAAGTCCATCCAATGGGTGTTAAATCTCACACAGACACACAGAGCAGTTTGTCGGGATCAAGAACGCAGCATAGAGGGGTTCAGTGAATGTGGTGTTGAATGTGTGTAAGTGTGTGAGTGTGTGTGTGTCAGAGACGCTGTAGAAGGACAAAGTGCCAGCCGACACATCCACATACACTCCTACTTTAGTAGAAGATGAATGGAAAGGTATCTTAGTCGGACAACCATTGTGCCAGGCGATGTAGCCAAAGCCAGAACACTTCAGTTGCCAAGACCGTGTATTACGACCAAACGAATAGTCATTATCAGCTCCTTTACTCCTTGTTCCTTTATATGTCACCACTATACCAACACCCATCTGCCCGCTCCATTCAACCTCCCAGTAACAGCATCCAGTCAGATTCTCCTGACTCAGAACCTGCGGCTCCCAATCAAATCTCTCCGGATGATCCGGATACGACTGCTTCTCTCTCACATGTGTCGCCTTCCGGTTCCTCTCAGACAGAAAGAGGTTGGGATGTGCTGTGTTGGGATCCAGTGTGAGAACACAGGCATCTGAACACAAAAGTAATGAAAATTTACAACAAAAGTCTTTGACTAAATTATGTAAAAGTGTTTGTGTGTGTATTTAGTACTGATGGGAAAAATGAATATTTTCGAAGTTCTGATTGAAGGAAGTGAGTGTATAATTTAATGTCAATTTAAAGTCCATTAAAACAGACATGTTGATCTGCTTTATCAATGCAGAAATGTTTTCTCAAAACACCTGCAATTATAAAAGCACTTAACAAAAGTGAAGAGCCCAACAAAACCAAACAATGATCACCATAATGGTGACTTAAAGCTAAACATTTTCAACAAAACATCAACAGGTAAACCTCAGTTAATTCTCAATAAGAGCTTCTGTAGACGTGTGACAGAAATAAAGTCAGTCTGGTTAGTAATAAGTGAAGCTGGTAATGCTGTTTGTGGAGTTGTTTAATCAGATCTTTAGAGATTTAATGTCTTTTATCTTCAGTTCATCTAAGACTGTGTCTGAAGAAAGTTGTAGTTTGTGTTCTTATTTCTCTTTCTTTAAAGATAAAAGTCACAAGACAAAAAGTCGCAATTACCGTTTTACTTTAACTTTTTGCAATTACCGAAAACAAACCCCAAATCCCAATTTATAAATTAGACAGTTGTTCATAGTCGTTTTAACCATCAGAATTTTGAAATGTTTCAAAACCAAAATATTATGATGTAACGAAGCCTCGTTCACAGAAAACATGTGACTTGGTGAGTTTGATACAAGCTTTGAACCCCTGATTCGAAATTAAAGATTCATAAATGTTTTGAGGCTTCATGAAGCAGTGATTCAAATGCGCCCATCACTGGTATTTAGACTTACACTGTTGTCTTAAGGTGATCCCGGAATCTCCAGCATTTTCACTGTGGAAGAACAAAGCACACATTAATGTACCAGATCGTTAACATAAACAATAAGCAATGTACTTGATACAGTATTGACTAATCTTTGTTAATCTTTGTGGTCAGTGTTTGGGATCTTGACCCTTCAATATTTTTTAAAATAACTCTCTTGTTAACAGCAGGTGCAGTGGCATAACGTCTGAGTATGCAAGGAATGCATGTGCATATGGGTCCGGGCAGATTAGGGCCCGTATACATAAAGCTATGACATCATTCACTTCGTAGGGCTTTGTTGAAGCACTTGCGTACACATGAAGAAGATGCCAGTGACTTTTACTACTAAAATAGCTCCACTACTAGTTCTTACTGGTGGTTCTTTGCTTCTATGTTGTGCATTAAAATCATTTAATGCGCACCTTGCCATGGATTATTCCTTTCTTGTGTTAGTTCTGTTCTGGTTGTGAAAAGTTTTTGGGTAGAGATATGCCACTCAAGGTTGCTTTTTATTAAATTTATTTCTGTAAGGAACTCGCTCAATAAATAATTTTTTTTACTAATACTACTCTTGTGTTTCTCTTTCCTTTAGTGATTCTGCTTGTTAACAGTAGGTGTTCATCATTAATGCTCAATCATCACTTAATTATCTCATTAACTTTAACTCTGCGTCAGTGTTACTTTAACACTCTGTAGAGAGGGATCCTGTTGTTTAGGGTTTTTATAAATTTGGAGGCAAAGCTATCAAGGGTTTCACTAGTATTGGGTAGGGGTGTGTTTGATG
Source organism: Elopichthys bambusa (assembly GCA_037101425.1). Classification (NCBI taxonomy): domain Eukaryota; kingdom Metazoa; phylum Chordata; class Actinopteri; order Cypriniformes; family Xenocyprididae; genus Elopichthys; species Elopichthys bambusa. The sequence continues at coordinate 39,530,921 of CM074436.1, read as the reverse complement.
ATTTCGAACATTCTCAGAAACTTCACCTTTAACTAATGTAACAAATGGAGCCTTGTTGTAAAGCAAAAAATCTAAATGTATGATCCTACCTCAGACTTGTCAATCCAGTAGAGGGAAACTTCACAACTGGATCCACTGTCTTCATAGTTTTGTTGTAATATTGCACTAGACCTTGTTTAAAAATAATAGTCTTAGATATTCAACCTTAATACTGTAAAATATGGATGGTGGTTTCATTTTGACAGTGGTAATCATACCTACAGCACCGGAGCTCGAGCTGAAGTTGAAGGTCACTGGGTTTGAGATGTTTCGAGTGAGTACAGGAGCATTTACAGTTACACCTGATTTAGGATTTAGATCAACGCTGTGAGCGTCTCTGCTGATCTGCACTGCATTTTGCACTGGAACAGAGACAGAGAGATGTATTCACATATCTTACAGAGAATTTCTGACATTACAGCTGTAGGATTTCTAATACTCCTTCTTTACCATCCTTGTGTTTGTTCTCTAACTGTTCAGCCAGATGGTTCTCATTCATCTTCCTCAGGATGTCCAGAGTGATTTTCACAGCTCGTTCTGGAGTGAATCGTGCCACCATTATGTCCACTATATCGGTGGTTTTTGCTTTTTCAACATCAGCAGTTGAAATGGATTCGTAATTCTTTAAGAACCATTTAAACCTCTGTAGTTTTTGTGTGCTCAGATCATCCAGAGTCTTCAGAAGAAGCTCTAGAACAGACGACATCTTCTATCACTGCTCTTTCTTTGCTGGAGAAGAAGAAATGGTAACACTTTAGTATAGGGAACACATATAAACTATTAACTACGACTTTTTTCTCAATAAACTCCTAATTTACTACTTATTAATAGTTAGTAAGGTAGTTGTTAAGTTTAGGTATTGGGTAGGATTAAGAATGTAGAATAAATGCAATAAAGCATTAATATGTGCTTAATAAGTACTAATAAATAGCCAATATTCTAGTAATATGCATGCTAATAAGCAGCTAGTTAAAAAACCCTAAAATAAAGTGTTACCGAAATATATTTAAAACAGCTGATATGCTGAATTCATTAAATATTCTGTAAAAAATCTGATGTTGTGTGACAAACTTGTCTTAACGTGCAAAATGCTTAAACCAAGTAACTTTTATTCACAGTTTGACATGATGTGCTAAACTAATGAAAAAATATTCTTTTCATTTCTACATTCAGTTCATTCATTTTCACAGAGTAAGACACATTACATAATGTTCAGGCCTTAAAAGACATATAAGCAAATCTTAGCAAATCTAAATAAAATTGTTTTGGGGAAAAAAGAAAAGAAAAAGATCTTAACAAAAATAGTTTAGTCTGTAGGCTTGTACCAAAACTTAGCTGCAACTTTGCCACTGATAAATGTGTAAAAATATTGTTAAATTAGTAAATTAGCTACTATCCTCAGATTATTAAACAAATTAAGTTGTGTATGTGTCATTAAATTAAATTCATACCTCGCTTATTGCAGTGACAATCCTCAGAAACTAGACGAAGATTTACTGGAAACTACTTTTGGACTTACAGTATAGACCGTCTTGTCTTGTTTTTGGTGGCAATAAAAATGCAGCCTAGGCTGATTTGTGTTGAAAACCTGTTTGTCTTGTTATCTTGCTTTTGTTGTAAGAAAACAGCTCAGAGCTCATCTTAGCATTTTGTATTACTGAATTATTATTGGTGCATCGTGTTTGAATTTTATTTTGAGGTTTTAATGCTAAAATGATAATAATTTACTAAAATAGCTACACAGCAAAATCCCAAGAGTTAAATCAACTCTGCTCAGAATACATTTGGTCCCTCTCTAAGTAGTGTTAAAATAAACCTGAAGCTCTTGTGTTTCTCTTTTCTTCAGTGATTCTGCTTGTTAACAGCAGGTGTTCATCATAAATGTTCAATCATCACTTAATTAATTGCTTAATTATCTCATTAACTTTAACTCTGCTTCAGGTTTATTTTAACACTATTCAGAGAGGGACCAAATGTACTCTGAGCAGAGTTGATTTAACTCTGGGGATTTTGCTGTGTATTTTTGAAACTGATAAAAAATCCACACAAATAGTGGAAAGTAATAGGCATATATACACATGGGTCATGGTTTGAAAACCCCTGCTGTAATGCTTTTTGGCAATTGCAATGGCAACCTAACAGATGCCAAATATCCCCACAAATATCTCAACATACAGACATATTTTATCATGGAAATATTTCAATAATAACAAAAAGCAGCCTTATAATTTGACAGGGCAGCAGACAGACTTAAAAAACAAGTAATTAGCAAACCAGAATGCAAATGAACCTTCATATTACAAATAATCTTCACAGCAAAGATATGAAGACGGAGTATCCAAATCACCTAAGAAATCGGTTGGATAATAATACTCTTCCAATACTTCACTGGCAAACAAGTTAAAATATCTCTTTTCTTTTCATTGCCTCAAGCAGAGCTCTTGTAAAGCAGTGGTTCTCAACTCTTTGTATGTCTCTCACATTCACTCCAGTTCATGGATTTCTCTTCTAATGAACCTGTGCTGCTGTTGGGAGCTAGTAGCTCCCAACTTGCCGATTTAAAAGAAACTCTTAAAAATAATGGACATGTCAGACCTAGATTTAGGACTCCTAAATTTTTGTTCTAAAAGAATTTCACAAAGCATTTTAGCACTAAAATTAGCTCCTAAATCTGTGAAAAGTTAGGAATAGTCAAGAGGACTCCTAAGTCACTAAGACCAAATCACAAACAAAATGGCTGTTGCCAGAACTCCGCCTCAGCAATCCACCCAAAGACACTGAACGCCAGTGAGGAGCCCTGAGTGCTGTGCTGAACCTTTTCTTCATAAATACAGTAAATATTTTGATATTCATTTATGTTAAATGCTCTATCACCTGGGGACAGCGATCTGCTGCGCAAGCCTGTAGAGCGTGCAACAGCGCCGCTTTTCCCGTGATTAGATCAGCATGTTACACTTCAAATGCGCGCACCTTCCACACAGGACAGCAGTTGTTTTGTCCCCTTTTTTTATCCGTGAAAAAATGTCATTGACGAAAATTATGAACACTGCTCTAGACATAAGATTTAAGTTTTTTGTATTCAACCTTAGTACTGTAAAATATGTGCTGGAGCATACAGTGTTTTCATGTAATCATACATGAGTTGAAGGTCACTGGACTTGGGATGTTTCTAGTGAGTACAGGAGCATTTACAGTCACTCCTGATTTAGGATTTAGATCAACACTGTGAACGTCTCTGCTGATCTGCACTGCACTGCGGAAACAGAGAGATGTAGTCACACATCTCCTCTTTTAATATCCTTGTATCTGCTCTCTAACTGTTCAGGATGTCCAGCGTGATTTTGTTTGGGCCCTAATTAATTAAATAAAACAATGCGATTGTCACAGATTATTTTATCTGAAGGGAAAGTTGCAGAAGAAGTTTTATTCAGAATGAGAATACGTAACATAAATATATAGTTCGCTATGTACTATTTGTTGTCTCTCTGGTCTATGGGACAGTAAGTAGTGTTTGTCATGTAATAAAGCATTAAGCTGTTATTTACCCTATTAACCCATATAAAATGGTTCTGATAGGTAGTTCCCATGTTGAGTTTAATTATCATTCTTTCTGTTCAGTCACCTAAAGCAGCTTAAAGCACAACTGCTCTGAGACTAATTGAGAATGTGATGATAATCTGCGCCACTAGAGGGAATTTTAATTTTGTCTTTCATATGAGCAGAGTTAAAAATGAAAGTGAAAGAAGGGGAAAGAATTTTAAGTGACGACATTTGGAGGCTGTAAACCTGGGTAACATATTTTTTGGTAAGTTCAGAACTTTTCCTTCATTTAGTGTTTTTTGGACTTCCTTAAATGGGATTTCAAACCTGGATTATAAAAATTACTTCCAGATTCAGCAGCACCCCACAAAAGCAGTAATGAATACTGCACGCCTACTGCATCCAAATTACCACAGAAGTACGTAAATAGTAAAACTACTACATATATAAGTGATTTATTGTGTCCAGATTCCCGTTCTTGCTGTAAGGAGTATTAAAAGCTGAATAAACAGAAAGAGATACATGAATGTACCTGAATATAACAATGAACATTGTGTTTGGAATTGTTTAAAAGTAAACATTAACTTACAAATACTAGAGAAAACACATTAGAAATGAATTATAGTTGTTCAGTTTGTAAACTGCAGTAACTACAACGACAGATCTACATATCTGGGCTGAATTGCAGTTGTGCTGTTTTGAGTTTAACTTGTCGAACACTGATCTTTAGCTGTAATAACCTTACAGTATAGCAATTCACTTTATTTGTACTTATATTATGGGGAATGTAATTAAACTACACCTAGCTGTTGTGCATCTGCAGTTATACTACACTGTGAAAAAATACTGTAGTAATTTATAGTAAATACTATAGTGTTTTTGAACCAGACTATAGTAAAGTACTTGAATTAATTTTTTTTTTTTTTGTGGTAATTCTATAGTTGCTGTGATAATATAACAACTATAGTAATATAAACAAATGACTTTACCCAATACTGTACTAAGTTTTCTACAACTATAGGGTATATTATACTACAATATACACTACAGTTGACTGTAGTAAAAACTAAAGTATACTACAGTATTTATTACAGTTTATCAGTTCACTATAGTTAATACTACAGTATGCTGTAGTATTCATTAACAAAGTGTTGTAATTACTATAATATATACAGTATACTACAATTTACTATAGTATGGTTCAAAAACACTAGTACATGCTAGTAATAATACTAGTATTTACTAGTACAATACTAGTATTTACTAGTACATGCTGGTAATAAAGATGGACCAAGCTCCGCCAGAGTGAAATCGCCCAAAAAGAGGCGGTACTCCACAGAACGTGACGATGCTGATTGGACTATAGCCTGGTCTCTCCAGAGGCAGAACAAACATCCTAGCAGTGACAGCTAGCGTAACTCTGTGGTTAAATGTGATTGAAAAAATCTGTCCCTTTTTCACTTTGGTGGTGCGTCGCCCGATTGCCCTAATGAAGAAACCGCCCCTGGTCATACATCTCAAAAAGTTTTTATTGAAAATTAACAGATGTTTAAATGTTAATGTTTTATGGAATATTTGTCAACATTGCACTGGGCATGTGCCCCAGAGACTTCTGAATACGATTGAGAAAGTAGTTGGATTCAAGCGTTTATATGGTTATTTTTTGCTGTTGGAACGGATTAGAAAAGCAATAAACCACCCCTTCTAATCCAATTGAAATTTCATTCAGGTCAAGCTCAATCGGATCGATTAAGGTGTTTACGTGAACGTTTTTCAATCCAACTGAGCTGTCAATCCATTACAAATGCATTATTTGGGTACATGTAAACATAGCCATTGTGGACAGAAGCTATCCTCCTTTGACACAAACATCAAGAATCAGGCCATAAATCTCAACAACGGTGACAATAAATATTATGTTGTGCAATGAATTCTCCAACATGGTATTGTCAGATGTTTAGAAAATATCACAAACGTTTTGTACAAATCTGTAATGGAAACCCGGCTACTTAGACATCAACACTTGTCATATCAGTGGTGAAAATAATTTATTGGTGGTACCCAGTATGCAGTGCAACATGAAACTTTTTATAGATTGTTACTATTGTTGAGATTTATACACTGATTCTTGATGTCTGTGTGTCTGAATGATGCAGGAATTCAAAATATTTTATGCACTATATGTTTTTAAAATCATTTATGATAACCAATTGATGCAATCCTTTATTCTCATGCTGTAGTTTCTCAGGGTTGGTAATGATAATCCTAAATGTATTATTGAAAAAAAAAAAAAAAAAAATCCACGTGATTAGTAACAATCAGGTCAGTTTGTGATGATTATCTTATTATTTAATAGCACTTAATATCTGCTGATCTTATTGCTTTCTAGCATCATATGCTTTGTTGCAGAGAGAACCTAACATAGGAAGTGAAGGGTCAAAAGCACAACTAAAGCAAACACTGACCACATAATTTTTTGACTAATAAAACATAAAAATCTAAACCTCTGTTAATTCTCAATAAGAACTTCTGTAGATGTGAGACAGAAATAAAGTCAGTCTGGTTAGTAATAAGTGAAGCTGGTAATGCTGTTTGTGGAGTTGTTTAATCCTCCACTGCTGAGATCTTGAGAGATTTGTTGCCTTCTTTTATTTTCAGTTGATTTCATCTAAGGCTGTGGCTGAAGTCAGTTATAGTTTGTATTTCTGCTTGTCTCTTCTCTTTTTTCTGTTCTTGTTGTTTCTCTTGCCTTAAATGATTTTGCTTGTTAACAGCAAATAACCTTCCTGACACATTCACTGTGTGAAAAAAATGAGCACAGTGAATGTGTTAAAATGAACACAAAAAGCGTTGTGTAAGTGATGTTGTCACACAGTGATGTGTAAGAATTTTCCCAGTTTGAGTTTTCAAAACATGCTTTTTGACACCGGATGTGACAAAATTACTTTTACAAATCCATTTGATCAGGACGTCAGGAACACATTCTTGATGTCTGTGTCTGAATGTTGCAACATTTTTTACATTTGTAAACTCATGACTCCCAGCATGCATTGCGGCATGACGCATGTTACCACTGATGAAACATTTGCCCTCTGCCTTCAGTGATGCAACAGTTACGTTATTGTTCGTCTTATATTCTCTATACCAGGGGTGTCCAAAGTCAGTCCTGGAGGGTCACCGTCCTGCACAGTTTAGCTCCAACCTTTCTAGTATGCCTTGTGAGATTTTAATTAGCTTTTTCAGGTGTATTTAATTAGGGTTGGAGCTAAACTATGCAGGACAGTGACCTGCATGACTGGACACCCCTGCTCTGTACATTTACTATTTATTCATTTCTTTTGTACTCCTCTGAACAATCTTATTACAGTACATCACATGTCACTGAATCTATTTGTTGTATTCCTGAATTGTAAATTGCTTTGGATAAATGTAATGAATAAATGTAAAACAAGTGTGCATTCAAGCTATAGACGTGAAAATGGACAAACAGCAGAAAGGTTTAAAATGCCGTTTTGTCTGTCTTTTCTCAGTATCAGCAGAAGAACAGAGATCAGAGTCTCCAGAACCCAGTGGTGTGTATCTGAAAAGTGACAGATCTATGGATCAACACCCTGATTTCAGTGATGGACCAGTAACCTCTGACTCTCAGTTAGTATAAACATTAACTTGCTAATTTAAAGTAGTGCATCTCAAATGAATAATGCTTTCAGTGAAATAACACTAAATATATTTCTGATTGTCTCCATTGTAATGCCTGTTATTATCTTTTTTATTGCTCTTATCTTTTTAATTTTAGCAGAGAAAAGACACAGGAGCTGATCAGATATGTTCCGACTTCTACATCCCACTATCAGACTCACTTCAAACAGGAAAAAACTGAAGCAGTCCTGCAGACACACACACTGGAGACTGGAGACCTGCAGAGAGTCAAAGACCAGCACAAAGAGAGCATGAAGAACAAGTATGAGAGATTATTTAAAGAAAACAAACTCCAAGAGAATCAAACCCTCCTGAACAGGATCTACACACAGCTCTACATCATAGAAGGAGAGAGAGAAGGAGTGAATGAAGAACATGAGGTTTTACAGATGGAGAAAACAGCCAGAACACAACACTCACAAGACACTCCAATCTACTGCAGTGACATCTTTAAAGCCTCACCTGAACCAGGATGTGAGGAGAAAGACCAAATCAAGACTGTTCTTACTAAAGGCATCGCTGGAATCGGAAAAACCGTCTCAGTGCAGAAGTTTATTTTGGACTGGGCCGATGGGAAAGCCAATCAGGATGTAGATTTCATGTTTGTATTTCCATTTCGAGAGCTGAACTTGATCCGGGATCATCAGTACAGTCTTCACAGACTTCTGCTTGATTTTCATCATGATCTTCAAGATCTGGACTCAAAGATTTATGAGGAGTGTAAAGTTGTATTCATCTTTGATGGTCTGGATGAAAGCAGAATGACTTTGATATTTTCAGATGCTCAGAAAGTTTCTGATGTGACTGAGACTTCATCATTGGGTGTGTTGATTTCAAACCTCATGAAAGGAGAGCTGCTTCCCTCTGCTCTCATCTGGATCACCTCCAGACCAGCAGCGGCCAATCAGATCCCCTCCAAATACATCAATCGTCTGACAGAAATTCAGGGATTCAATGAGCTTCAGAAGGAGGAATATTTCAGGAAGAGAATCAGTGAAGAGCATCAAGCCAGCAGAATCATCTCACACATGAGAAGAGCAAGAAGCCTCCACATCATGTGCCACATACCCATCTTCTGCTGGATCTCATCCACTGTGCTTCAAAAGCTCCTGAATGAAGATACCTCAAACACAGAAATACTTCAAACTTTGACTGAAATGTACATCCACTTCCTGCTGATACAGATCAACATGAGGAATCAGAAGTGTGAAGAGAGAGATCCAGAGAACCTTCTGCAGTCCAACAGAGAAGTGATTGTGAAACTTGCTGAAGTGGCTTTCAAACAGCTGATGAAGGGCAATGTGATGTTCTATGAGGAGGACCTGAGAGAGAGCGGCATAGACGTCACTAATGCCTCAGTGTATTCTGGGATTTGCACTGAGATCTTTAAGGAGGAATCTGTGATTAATCAGAGAAAAGTCTACAGTTTTATTCATCTGAGCGTTCAGGAGTTTCTTGCTGCTTTCTATGTGTTTAACTTTCATCTAAGTATAATTGTGCAAGGATTGAAGAATTTTGCTTCAATACATAATTTGCTTAAAGGTGCAATAGATAAAGCCCTTAAAAGTGAGAATGGACAGCTGGATCTGTTCCTGCGTTTCCTGCTGGGCATCTCACTGGAGTCCAATCAGAGACTCTTACAGGATCTACTGACACACACAGAGAACAACTCAGAGAACATCAGGAAAACCACACAGTACATAAAAGAGAAGATCAAAGATGGACATGGACTCTCCACTGAAAGATCCATCAATCTGTTCCTCTGTCTGCTGGAAGTGAAAGATCAAACTCTGTCCAGAGAGATTCAGGAGTTTGTGAAATCAGACAAAGACTCAGAGAAGAAACTCTCTCCTGCTCATTGCTCAACAATTGCCTACATGCTTCAGATTTCAGAGGAGGTGCTGGATGAGCTGGACCTCAAGAAATACAATACATCAGATGAGGGTAGAATAAGACTGATACCAGCTGTGATAAACTGCACAAAAGCTATGTGAGTTTGTACACAGTTAAGAGACTAAAGGCTTGTTTACTTCAAGAACGATAACTATACCTTTAACTAAATTACCGTCCACACCAACGGATGATAAAATGATAAAATTCTAAGCTCACACGGCATTGTCATCTGCTTTGGTCCAATAAGATTTCGGTATGGCTGGGGTAGAACCTGATGTAACAAACATGACAAATCAGACAAGAATATATTTATTACTTTTTAATATGAAAGACTTTTATTGAATCCTTTGTTTTACATTCTATGCTGCAGTTGTTATAAATTCAAGAACGACCGTTATTTGCCATTGATAGTCTGTTGCAGCTGCCATTAAAATTATGTTCTTCTCTCTTTCAGTCTTGTTGGCTGTAACCTCACTGCTTTGTGCTGTGAGTGTTTGTCATCAGTTCTACAATCTTCAAATTGTGTCTTGAGAGAGCTGGACCTAAGTAACAATGACCTGCAGGATTCAGGAGTGAAGCTGCTCTCTGATGGACTGAAGAGTTCAAACTGTCAGGTGGAGATACTGAGGTATGGGTTTATGGACTTCTAGTGACTCAGTTAAACTTTTCTCTTCTTTGGTTTATGTTTTTGAGAAATGCACAGTAGAACTGTTTATTTTTGTTTTGTCCATCTGTAGGTTGTTTGGCTGTATGGTGACAAAAGGAAGGCTTAGTTATGTGTCTGTAGGTGATCTGTCTGTTACTGTGTGTCTGTAGATGATGTCTGTGTTGATGTATGTCTGTAGATGATCTGTCTTTTGATTCATGTACATGATCTGCCTGTTGATGTGTGTCTGTAGGTTGTCTGGGTGTATGGTTACAGAAAATGGCTGTGGTTATTTGTCTTCGGCTCTGAGTTCAAACCCCTCGTACCTAAGAGAGCTGGATCTGAGCTACAATCACCCAGGGCAATCAGGAGTCCAGCTGCTCAACAACAAACTCAATGATCGAAACTACAAACTGCAGATACTTAAGTATAATTATAAGTATAAGGGGTAATTTTTAATATTTGTGCAAACTAGTTTAAAAGTTAAAGCACTGATTAAGTCACAATGCAAAAACATAAACAAAGAAAATGTGTCTCTTGGGGTTATAACCAGGATATATGGATATAGATTTTAGTCTAATTTTTTCAGTTTCTTCCTGTAATCAAAGACAGACTGGATGATGGTTAGATAGGTATCTGTGTGGACCAGACTGTGTGTAAAGAGCTCATTGATATTTTATCTGCTTCTTTTTAGGGCTGCACGATTATGACAAAAATCATAATTGTCGATTATTCCCTTGAAATTGTAATTGCGATTATTAATTATGATTATCACAATTTACATTGAATGATGTTTTGAATAGCTTTATACCATTGTTTGAAGCAATAATCATTTTTTGCTTGGTCTGCTCAAAGTCGCGCTGGATTTTCTCCTCAGCGTAAGGTTGAGAGGTCCATCTATCACGATTTTCCATGTTTGTAGAGTTAGTTCGTGGAGTAAATATATAGGCTGTGGTGTTGTCACGATACTGGAATTTCTAACTTCGATACGATACCTTGAAAAGTACCGATATTCAATACCATTTTCGATACCACGGGGAAAAAAACTATGTATATACTGTCATATAGATATTTTTAATATTATTTCTTTTTTGTCCATCTATTGAAAGTCTGGGCAATCAAAAATTTCTTCTGAAGAGATCACTTTATATGATAAAGCTTTTAAGCTTTTTTCATATATAAACGTTGATCAGTTACCAATCAACTATCAATTGCAGTTACCTCAATTTACCTGGTAAATTGAATTGAAAAAAGATGAGTAAACAGTAATAAAATACGAACAAATGAACAAATTACTAACAATAACACAAATAAATACAATAGAATAAAGATAGAAATTAAATAGACTGCCTTCTTTTTTTCAGGTAGGTCTAACAGTAGTGATCAGGTAAGAAACTGAATAAAGAAACAAAGTAATCAAATGTAAAATAACACTGGATAATCTTCATTGTAAAAATTAAATACAGATTAATCAATTAAAGTTACAGAAGTTAATCAGTCAAGAGCAGTAAGTGATTTTTTTCTTTGTCTTTTGTTGTTTGATTAACATTAACAACATAGAGAGCGGCATGTTTATTCGGCTACTGTCCCTTCAAGACATGACGAATGCACAGACATGCGTTCGACATATTCCTGAACTGTTTTACTTTAATACTCACCAATATGGGCATTGTGACATTGTTTCTGAGTGTATTTGACCATTAATAAATCACGAAAAGAGCTTATTTTGGCATGTCAAAGGTGCTTCGTGTGAGTGCGAAATCTGCAGGAATTAATAGAATTATGCGCAATCCTGCACCGAAATTCACACCAACACCATTAAACCGGAGAGCATGAGACGGTTGAATGAAAGGAGGCGTGTGCGTCTCAACTCGCTATCAGAGAGGAGAGCAAGAACGAGCAGCTGGTATCGGTGTATCAATACTGCAGAAAGGAGTATTGGTATCCTTTCTGATATTTCAATATCGATACGTATTGAAATATCGATTTTGACAGCACTAGGCTGTGTACACGGCTTTTTAAAAATGGCGGGTCCTGGTGTTTCACTTTTTTTCCTGGTGTTTCGCATGCGTTCAACATATCAGTGTACACCTATGTCACTGTTAGCTCATTTTGTGCTGGGTTAGACCTTTTACACTCTGAAGTAGTCTTGATTCGCCTCTCACAACGTGACATGTTCATAACACACCTCTTAAACATGCAGAATAATGTAAGTGGACATTTTTCCTTGTAATCGTGCCTTTAAGCGATTATGAAATCGCGGCATCCGTAATCGTAATCGCGATTAGAAATTCAATTGGTTGTGCAGCCCTACTTTTTTTACACTTTAAATAATAAGAAAATGATCATTTGTGGTTTATATTTGTTTCTTTCTAGTTTTGACCATGGAGGCCATTTAAGAATCACACCAGGACTGAGAAAATGTTTGTATTTCTCTCTCTCACACACACACACACACAGAGCTGTAAAACTGTCCTTTATGCACTTCTCACCTCTGTTCTTGTGTTCAGATGCCTGTGATCTCACACTGGATCCAAACACGGCACACACTCGTCTCATTCTTTCTGAGGACAACAGGAAGGTGACACGTGTGTTAGAGCATCAGCCGTATCCAGATCATCCAGAGAGATTTGAGAACAATGAACAGGTTCTGTGTCGAGAGAGTCTGACTGAACGTTGTTACTGGGAGGTTGAATGGAGCGGATGGGGTCATGTAGCAGTGACATATAAAGGAATCAACAGAAAAGGTGGGAGTGACTCTTGGTTTGGATACAGCAAGAATTCTTGGAGTCTTTTCTGCACTGGTACTGGATTTGTTGTCTGGGATAATAATAAGAGCACAAACATTCCTCCCCTTTCATTCCACTCTGAAAGAGTAGGAGTGTATCTGGATTGGCTGGCTGGCACTCTGTCCTTCTACAGCGTCTCTGACACACACACACACTCACGCACTTACACACATTCAACACCACATTCACTGAACCCCTCTATGCTGGATTTAAGGTTTATGATGCCTCAGTGTCTCTGTGTCAGTTTGAACAACCTGCTGTGAGAAACAACTAAAACACTACAAAGTGTTTTGTTGCTTTTTGGTAATCTACATGCTAGTGTACATCTAAACACTGACCAAATCTGTTTTTTACAATATATATATATATAACTTTATGAAATATATACCTTTAAGGTATAAGATATAAGATATATATACCTTTATAAAATATATACTTCTTGTTTCCAGTTACCACGCCATCTTGTTTAGTTGTTGTTCAGTCCTCGTTAGTCTGAGTGTTGTCACCTGTTCCTCATGTTCTTTGCTCCCTTTATATTGTGCCCTCTTTCCCTCATGTCTTTGACAGTTCGTTAAACTTTGTGCCTCTGTGTACTAGTCTTTTGTTACTAAAGTCTGTAGTTACTTAAATCCTTTTGTCATTCTAGTCGTGTCTTGATCTGCCTTGTTCCTAACCATCTGTCTTGTTGAGTCTGGTCCTGGTAGTTGTGTCTCTGGTCTCCCCTAGTCCTGACCAGCAGGCTGAGCTTCCCTGGCCGCTCTCTCGGTCTACCAAGCAGCAAGACCTGTGCAGTGCCTATGAGTCAATGAGTGACTATCTTCTCGAACTGTGTGTTCCTGCCTGGGCTACGCTGTTTCTCTCCAGTCTTGCACTGCCATACCATCTCTGCTCTCCAACCTCCTGTCATCCTGGGTTGGACTCAGCGGCCGCCCTCTCAGCCTGCCTGTCATCGTGCCTCATTCCCTTCATACTTTTTGGACTGTGTTCACCTCCTCACCTCAATATCTTGTCTTACGTCTTGTCTTATCAATAAACCTATAACACTCATCCTGCGTTTAAGTCCTCCCTCATAGATTCCTGACAACTGGGATGTTGAGATCGCAGTAAATCCAGAGTATGTATTGGATTTTCACAGTATCAAAGTAAATCCAGAGTGAGAGTAAAGTTTTTTTAAAGGTTTAAAGGGGGACATGACCAAAAACTTTGAGAACCACTGGTATACACCGTGTGCAGAATTAAGTTGATTTTCTGATCATATTTTTTTCCAAGCACATTTGACCAATTCCAAACCACATCAATCTTACATATTTTTTTCTTTTACAGATAAAATGAGCCAAAAAAGAGATTTAACTTGCAGAAATTGCAAGAGTTAGTTCACCCAAAATTTTTTCACTGCTTCATGAAGCTTCAGAGCTTTACGAATCTTTCGAATCAGTGGTTCGGAGCATGTATCAAACTGCCAAAGTCAGGCGAACTATTGTAATTTCGAAACACTTATGACATAACGAAGCCTCGTTTACTGAAATCATGTGATTTTGGCGATCTGAACCACTGATTCGAAACAAAGGATTCGTAAAGCTTCGAAGCTTCATCGCTTGAAATCGCCCATCACTAGACCTTGTTAAATAAAGTCTTTCCCCCCCCCTTTTTTTTTTGATGCACAAAAAGTATTCTCATCGCTTTATAATATTAAGGTTGAACCACTGTAGTCGCATGAACTGTTTTAAATATGTTTTTAGTAGCTTTCTGGCCATTGAAAAAGGAAATGATCTTTCTGGTAATGCAGGCCTCACTGAGCCATCGGATTTTATCAAAAATATCTTAATTTGTGTTCCGAAGATGTGTGGAACGACATGAGGGTGAGTAATAAATGACATAATTTTTGGGTGAACTGGCTTCGATAAAAACAGGTGACGAAGAAAAGACACATGTTAACTGCAAAATAATTAAGAATTAAGGTGAAGAATTAAGTGTTAAACCATTATCCAGAACTGTAACTGTAGCAGGTGTGTATTTAGAAAATGATTTTGTGATTCCGCTTTAGGCTATATAGTACCCACTCTTTTAGCGCTCGTTAAGTAAGTACTTATTGAAATGAAGTACCTACTCAGTGAGTATGTGGTTTCGAACGCAGCCAATAAAAGCAGCTGAAGGATAACTGAAAAAGCAACTTATTGGAATGCTGTCATAGGCATTGTATTCTTATAAGATATGGATCAGCTGAGCATCAGCTGATGCAAGCTTGACTAACATGACCTGCTTAAACTGATGGCTTTTAATTAAAAAAAATGTATGCAGAACATTTCACGTTTCAACACATGTGAAAGCAAAATGGTTGAATATAAAAAAATAAACACCCCCAAGGCCCCCCAGTGGTGTAGTCTACGTGATATGCAGGTGTATGCCGTATACCCACTAGGAAAGGTCAAGGATTTTAGTATACCCATTTAAAAAAGCACGAGGAAACAAATTTGGCGCTTTTTAATGTGGCGTGATCGCTGCCTCAGTTCAAGAGAAGCGGCAGCTTCATTTATTATAGATTTCCTAATATAACGTGTTTTGTTTCTCAAAAGAAAATTAAATAAAACAGTATGAATAACTTTACTCATCTCTTTAGAAACATCGAGTGAGGTAGCAGCATAGACTAATCTTGACAGCCCCTTAGCTTTACACAACAAGACAGAGTTTTGTTCCCCTTTTTCCAACCATCTCTTCTGTGACCTAGTGAAGGCTTCTTCTTTCTTATTCTTACATAATTTGTCCAATTCCAGTTGCAAAGTGACTAACTCTGCTTGTTTGTCCTCATTTGGACATGATTTTAAGGAGAGGCCAACTAATTTTGAAATAATTCTGTCCTCCTGAATAAGTCTTTTGCTATTAAGCTTCCCTGTTTTCTGAAGTACTTGGCTACCTCAAATTTCAGTAGCTCCCAGTTACTGCAGAATGTCTTTTCTGAAAGTGCTTTATACCAATGATAGAAAATAAAACCTTTGGTTTATAGACTTTATAGACAGACAGTTTGAATTGCTTTAATATGTTCATATTGCAGTAATGAACTATTGTTAACATTGCTTTGTGCGATACCCCCTGTCCAGCAGTCCTGTAAAACCTGTGATGACGCTCCACTAGAGGGAGTATGTTTATTTTTAATCAGCTAAAAAAAAAAAAAAAAAAAAAAAAAAAAAACAGGAACGAAAGCAAAAGTATAGAGACGCCATTTCGAGGCTTTGGGCGTTAACATTGGATATTTTTTTTAATTTTGTGGTAAGTTCAACTTATTCTTTATCTAACACTGTAGTCATACAAAATGAGTTTTGTTTATAGTTCACATCGAATTTCAAGGACAATTTTAAAGGGTTAGATCGCCCCAAAACGAAAATTCTGTCATTAACTCACCTTCATGTCTATGGAGTACGAAACCTGCAAAAACAATAAATAAATAAATATGCTATATATAAATTTATAAATAAATAAATGTGCGAATAAATATGATCAATTTTAAAACATTTGAAAAGCAAGTAATGTAAAGATTGCGTTCAGATTATAATGTTAATACTAAATCAATCCAGGAGAGATCGCTATTTCCAGCCGATCCCCGTATTAATAACAGCGTAGGATGTGCACACTCATTTAAAAGTTTACTAAAATTAGCAAAAATAACTGAAAAAATGACAATAAAAATCGTGTTTTCACCATTCAGTCAGGATGGTTAATGGATTATATATATATATATATTTTTTTTACCAAGTTCAAGGGGTCACCATATGTTTGGTTTGTTTGGAAACGAAATATGTAATGAAAGACTTTATTATGAATTGGCATTTCATCACTGTGCTGCTCACAAAATCCGCTTTCCATCATTCCGTTCGGCCCGAACGGTTGCAGTTGTATTTCCACTTGAGCCTGGTATGGCGCAATTACAAACCGTTCTCGCCGAAAAGCGATGGAAAAGCGGCTAACGAGAGGTATGAAAGATGTGACGCCAGAGCTGCACTTGTCTTACATTTCAAAGGTAAAATGCATAGTCAACAAAACCATTTTTTTGCCAAATGAATGACAGAAATGCATGCACTTAATTATGTTCTTATACATTTTTAAAAATAGTATTTTTCATATATGGATGTGGATTATGGTAATGCCATATGGAACAAATATTTTTAAATTTCTAATGTACATTTGTTTGTTGCAAATCTACAGACAGTGCAATTGAGATGTTTACATTTTCTTGGTGGGGTAATATTGCTTGTCAACTGAAAACAAAGTTTCACATTTGCATTAGCAAAATTGCACACATTTTACAGTTCATAAAATCTTTAAAAACAAATTACATTAAATATACATTGATTTCCCTTAATAAAAAGTAAATTGAGTAAAACGGTGTAAAAGGTGCGATTGTGGATTAGTAATCAGGCCCCTTGGTATGAAGGAGAAAAAAGTTGGCCCTCGTCTCTATCGAAGTTGCCCATCCCTGGTGTAGATGCATCTATGCACACTTTAGATCAGTTAGCAGCTGCATTTGATGTGGCTGTAGATCAGTTTGTCTGCTAAAAGAGCTCAGCAAAGTTAGTTTTAGGTTCTATATTCGCTGCAGATTCGCCTAGGCTGCTAAAGGGACCGTCTGCAAATTCCACTCACATGTAAATTACAGTAGCCTATTTTTTTCTAAAAATAATTGTTGTGTGATATTGGTAGAGGCTCATATACAATAAGCAAGTCTGCCCAATAGCATTTACTATAACCTTATATCTTTCATGTGAATGAATTATTGGACGTTTATATTTTTGGACTGTGTGGCATTTGCAGACGGTTCCTTTAGCAGCCTAGGCGAATATTCCCCCCAACATTCGTTTTATTTATTTAATTATTTATCTCCTCGCACATTTAATCATTTATGTATTTATTTATGCAGGAATATGTGGATTTATATATTTATTTGCTTTATTCGTATTTATTCATTTATTTATTTATATATTTATGTATAATTTTGAAGATTTATTCATTTATGGATTTATTGTTTTTGAAGGTTTCGTCCTCCGTACATTTCGTTCCACACCCATAAGACATTTGTTCATCTTCGGAACACAAATTAAGATATTTCTGATGAAATCCGAGAGGAATATAATGGCGGACGAAATCTGCAAAAACAATAAATATATAAATATGCCTAGTGGTGCTGGAGCGCCACTTATGGTCTTTAGTCAAAGTCTTTAGTCTCACAGAGATTTTGGACTCCCCTGTCGGGCCTGTTTGGCTCCGCAGTGGACAATTTTTGCGGAGCACTACATCACGGCACAGAAGTCATCACATGACTTCCATCACACCACTTCCTGCAGAAGAGAGCCAGCTCGTCCACGCCCTCCAGCTGCTCCAAGATGGCCCCGCAGACTCAGCAGCAACCCAGGCCAACCTCAGCGCCTGTCCAACCCCAGCTGAAAATGGAGCTTTAAGGCAAGCCACGCCTCTGTGCAGCCAAACGCTACCCGTTTCCAAAACGGCAAGGGCCTCGCCCCAAGTTCCAGTCTCCTCTTCAGTTCAGGTCCCTGGAGACGATGTGTTAGCTGCTGGTTCTGGACCCGGCCCTCCAGTGGCCCTCCTTATTGCTGTGATAACACACCAAACCAAAATTTTTACATTCTCATGAAAAAAGCATTCCTACTCCTCTCAATGCTGTAACAGGTGCCGCTCTCCTGCTTCAGTGTGAGATGCAGTCTGTAGCACTTCAACCATTCACCACTCGTTTGTTGAGCTGGATTTTGGGGGTGATAAAAAAAAAAAAAAAATCCAGACATCTGCTGGGAAGGAAATACAGAGACCAGACTTGTTGGAACTTTAATTGAATGTACAATTGTACAGTAAGACAGGAGCCAATTATTTAGACAGGAGATTGACAAAATATAGATAGGTCTAAAATAGTTTTATTTGTGTTTTGTCAGTGTCAGCAAGAGCAAGAATCAAAGATCAGAGTCTCCAGAACCCAGTGGTGTGTCTGTGAAGAGTAAAGCCGAGTTCACATTGCATGATTTTAGGCCTGATATTTACTCGGCAGCAGATTTTGCGAAATCGCCAACAAATGCCCGAAATCGGTGGCGAATCGGTGCTCGTTCACATGAGTGACAATCACGAAGTGTGAATTATCAAAGACGTGATCTGAGAGAAGGGCTATTGAAGAAAAATGCGATATGCAGTACCTTGTTAAATAATGCGATATTCAATATGCGATACGATATTGCTTTAAGTGTGTAAAATAAATTTAAATTATATTTAATTATATAACCAATATATATGTTTCATAATCTTTTTGGGAAAAAAATCATTAAATTAAATTTATCTTTGTCATTAAAAAATAAGAACTACAGACAATAGGACAAATTCTTACTTGAATTCTTGCTATTTCAAGTAAGAATTTGTCCTTTTGTCTATTGAATTCAAATTCTATAAGAATTTGTCCTATTTGTCCTATTGTCTATTGTCCTATTGTCCTATTGCCCAATACAGAAACTGAATGATCAAATGTAAATCTAAAACACTGCATAGTCTTCACATTAATTAAATATACATTAATTCCTAATAAAGTTACAAAAGTTATTCAGTCAAGACCAGTGAGTGAATGTCTCTTTATCTTTTGTTGTTTTTACAGACAGCAGCAGGTTTACTGTATTAGACTGCTTTCTCTTTAAGACCTAATGCAAGGCCACGGATCATCCGATTTCTTTCCCAACTGATAACGTTCACTAAAGACATAACTGACTGTGTTTGCATGAATACTCACCGAGACATTTTGACATAACACTGTGTGTATTTGACCGTCCGAGTGCAATAAGGCACGAAAGAGAACCGAAGGGATCGCACGCTGTCAGAGAGGTGGCTTGTGCATGCGCTTCAGGTGTGTGTGTCAGACAGCAGACAGCGCGACACCGCAAGGAGTTGTTTTCCGCAACTCATTTTGATATATCATGCAGCCCTACTAAATATCTGGGCCTGTCTGTGATTCAAAATCCTGCTGTGTGAAATATGTTCTGACTGAAAATGACATCGGCGATGACCTACAGCCAACGAGAGAGCAAGACACAGGGCAGCGGGAAGTTTGGGGAGGAGTTATAAACCTGCGTCTCCCCAACTATTATTATTATTTTTTTCTTTTTCTCCTTTTCGCTGCAAATTAGCACACAGATAATTTGGATCACAAGCTACTTGCGGGTTAATATTTTTAATAACAATTTCCAGTCTTGCGCCAGAACTCCTGTCTCACGCGTTACCTTGTGTTATTTCCTCATCACTGCTCACGTGTGTTTCATTGTGAAACGTAGTTTTGTGCACCAGACAGAGTTTTCGGCGATTCTTTTTATTGTAAAGTCAGGCAATGCGTAACCCCCTGTCGCCGATCCATCGTGCAATGTGCACACAGAAGCGCTGAATGCTACCCCAGATAGAACAGTGATCTGACGACTTTGAAAATCGTGCAATGTGAACTCTGCATAACAGATCCATGGACCCACCCATTGTATTCACTGATGGACCAATGACCTTTGACCCCAGGTAAGACATTAGGCATTTTTGCATTTGAAAAATGCTTTTATCTTAAGTGCCTTACAGTAGTTTGATTCCCTGTCCAGCACTGCACATTTTGTATGGCAGGTCTTGCATTCTCTACTAATGAGCTGAATCAGGTGTGTTAGATGAGAAAGAAATATCCACATTAGTAATTTTCAATACTATTTAGTGCAGATAGGGTGGATAGTATGCACATTGGGATGCAGGGATACATGTGCAGTGCTAGGGCTGCATTCCACTCCAAATTTTCTATGCCTTTCCCTCACTAACTTCCCTCCATCTCGTTAATTCAGATGTATGTCACTGCTTATGTTGCCTGAGTGGCCACTACTGGCAGAACACTTGCAATAAGTTGAACTGGAAAATCCTGAGCCCTTGATCACAGCTAGTATTACTACTGTTCTTAAATGCTATTTTGCTTCTCTTTTGTCAGTGTCAGCAGAAGGAAGAGTCAAAGATCAGAGTCTCCAGAACCCAGCGGTGTGTCTGTGAACAGTAACAGATCCATGGACCCACCCATTGTATTCAGTAATAGACCAGTGTCCTCTCACCCCAGGTAAGACATTAGGCATTTTTGCATTTGGCAGATGCTTCTATTTTAAGTCACTAACAGTACAGTCCGGAAGTCTGCAGTTGGTGAGTGAGCTTCCTGCTTCACTATCACTGTTTCTCTCTGGTAGAATGATCTTCCGAAACTTTCCTGATCAGCTGATCCTATGTCCATCACTGCACATTTTGTATGACAGGTCTTGCAATCTCTACTAATGAGCTGAAGAGTTGAATCAGGTGTGATAGATGATGAAGACATACAAAATGTACAGTGCTGGAGGTCCTCACAATTCCTGAATCCTTATTTACAACTACGATAATAGTGCTCTTAACCCTCTGGGGTCTGAGGCTTTTTGGGGCCCTGGAGAAGTTTTGTGTTTTTTTTTCAGTTGCTTATAAACATATTAATGGCAAAAGTGTCATTACACTGTATTCTCCACAAACTAGGCTACCATATGTGAGCAACATGTATGTACATGTTTGTATTTTTGAGAGAATAACCTTTATGTGTGGTTATTGAACAAACAAAAGTATTTCAGTCACTGAAATAAGGCCACAAAACAAATATTAAATATGTGTCCACAAGATTTCTAAGTACTGATTGTATTTTTGCTTCAAAATGATGTGAAAATCATTCTGCCTACTCATTCACATAAAACAATATATTGATTTAAATTTTCTAATTGTAAGACACTTTTTGTTTAGAAAGACAATGACCTGCATAATGAGCCACATAATGACCCTTTCAGTCAGGTAGGCTATGTAAAAGAGAACTAAAGAATCTGAGGACAAAGTAGTTTATTTTGTAGTTTATTTAGAATATAGTTAACAATAAAAACGAGAGTCAAAGGCACATTTTGATTACACAATTATACCTGGAAATCCTGTTCAAAGATATAAGTGAACATCACTTACCTGGCATTCCAAGGTGTTTGGTGTTTCTATGCACTGGAGAAAAAAAAAAAAAAAAAAAAAAAAAAAAAAAAAAAAAAACACTTTTCAGGCTTCCAGTCAGTGATCTCACTATCATATTCATGCATGTCAAATGTGGGCCAATATCTGGTCACTACGATTCTCAAATCTGGGAGATAAAAGAAAAACCCCTTTGTGAGCATGCTGATAACAGGATCATATCAACTATAGTATTAACATTAATTT
Organism: Elopichthys bambusa; assembly: GCA_037101425.1. Lineage (NCBI taxonomy): Eukaryota > Metazoa > Chordata > Actinopteri > Cypriniformes > Xenocyprididae > Elopichthys > Elopichthys bambusa. Next base: position 39,509,057 of record CM074436.1, on the reverse strand, counting down.
AATGTCCACTCTTAACAGAAAACATGATTTTTGTGATCTCATGCATACACATATTATTGCACGTTATGTGAAGAAGATTTTGTATAGGCCTGTTATGTTTTAAATTATATACAGTACCGGTCAAAAGATTCATTACTATTTTTAATGTTTTCGAAAGAAGTCTCATGTTCATCAAGGCTTTATTTATTTGATCAAAAATACAGAAAAAAATGCAATATTGTGAAATATTAGGCTATTACAATTTAAAATAAGGGGTTTCTATTTTAATATACTTTAAAATATAATTTATTTCTGTGATGCAAAGCTGAATTTTCATCATTCATTGTGATCAAAAGCTTCATTGATGTCCTACTTCACATAGTGGCTATTTTACAGTAAACCCTTCATAATCTGTCCAAAACAGGCCAAAAAATATTGTCTAAACATTCTTATTAGCTGAATGATATTTCATGTATCATATTTGTTATATTATAGAGTCTATAAATGTTAATGTGCAGTTTAATACATTGCTAACACATTTTATTTGAGTATTTATTACTTATTTTAGTCGATTTCACTCATCTCAGTATAGCAATATTTTTAGGAAAAGCCAATAAGTCATGTTTACTAATGTAGCCTAAATTATGTGTAGCAGTCTAACGAAACCACACGTCTGCACCATTCATTTCACACAGAGACACACAGAACATGCAGGATTCATATTTATAGTCTTTTTGCGGTTTAATATTCACAGACACTAGTCTATATCGCAGTTAGAATAAAGAAGTTAAGAATAAAAAACTTACCATTCACAATCATCGGCTTGACGAAGTTGATCCTCAAAATGAAATTGAAACCAGTCACGCTTTTCCTCTGAGGTAAATTCTTCCAGAATTATTCTTCACTGCATCTCAAAGCGATGTACATGAATCTGACTAAACTTCATGCATTTTTTCGAGCTGATGCGGGCGTTGTTGACTCTGTTTGCATGGATCACCTCAGAATTTGCGTCTGAATGCTGCGTGCCCTCTGTGGGCGTGGCCGCATTAGCAGATTATGAGGTGACTTGCGAACGACAGACATCTCTCTATTTTCAGAATATTTGTTTTCAATAAGAATGAGACGACAGATCGCGCATCATGTTAGTTTTCTTTATTTTGCAAAAAGCACAACATTTTGTTTTTACTGTGAGTGTACACAAATAAAACAAGACATTTCACAGATTTGAATGATACATTACTCTTATTTGTATGTCCAAAATTGATGGAGTATTTTGAGTCTCTTTTGCACTGGTAAGAAAAAAAACTGAGGTGGTATTGCCGACGCGACTGTCAACCCCTGAGAGTTAAATGCTATTTTGCTTCTCATTTGTCACTATCAGCAGAAGGAAGAGTGAAAGATCAGATTTTCCAGAACCCAGCGGTGTGTCTGTGAAGAGTAACAGATCCATGGACCCACCCATTGTATTCAGTGGTAGTCCAGTGACATTTGACCCCAGGTAAGACATAAGACAAAAGCATTTGTCAAATGCAAAAATGTCTAAAGTGACCTCACCAGCACTGCACATTTTGTATGGCAGGTTTTGCAGTCTCTACTAATTAGATGATGAGTTGAATCAGGTCTGTTAGATGAGGGAGACATAAATGTACAATGCTGGGGGTCCTCCAGCACTGAGTTCCACCCCAAATTTTTATGCCCTTCCTCATTAACTTCCCTCCACCTCGTTAACTTGGATGTACATTATTGCTTATGTTGCACGAGTGGCCACTACTGGCAAAACACTAGCAATAAGTTGAATCCTGTCATCTAGAAAATCCTGAGCCCCTAACTAGTATAGCAAGCGCTCTAAAATGATATTTTGCTTCTCTTTTGTCAGTATCAACAGAATGAAGAGTAAAAGATCAGAGTCTCCAGAACCCAGCGGTGTGTCTGTGAAGAGTAACAGATCCATGGACCCACCCATTGTATTCAGTGATAGACCAGTGGCCTCTGATCCCAGGTAAGACATTAGGCATTTTTGCATCGGGCAGATACTTCTATCCTAAGTCACTAACAGTACAGTCCGGAAGTCTGCAGTTGGTGAGTGAGCGGCTTCACTATCACTGGTTTTTTCTGGTAGAATGATCTTCCTAAACCTTCCTGATCAGCTGATCCTCTGTCCTAAACTGCACATTTTGTATGACAGGTCTTGCAATCTCTACTAATGAGCTTATGAGTTGAATCAGGTGTGTTAGATGAGGAAGACATACAAAATGTGCAGTGCTGGGTGTTCTCCAACACTGTGTTCCACTTAAAATGTTTAGGCCCTTTCCTCACTAACTTTCCTCCATCTTGTTAACTCGGATGTACGCCATTGCTTATTTTGCACGAGTGCCTACTACTAGTGGGACACTTGCAGTAAGTTGAATCGGAAAGTTCTGAGCCCTTACTCACAACTAGTATAATAGTGCTCTTAAATGCTATTTTGCTTCTCTTTTGTCAGTATCAGCAGAAGGAAGTGTCAAAGATCTCCAGAACCCAGCGGTGTGTCTGTGAAGAGTAACAGATCCATGGACCCACCCATTGTATTTAGTGATAGACCTGTGACCTCTCACCCCAGGTAAGACATTAGGCAGTTTTGCATTTGAGAAATGCTTCTATCCTAAGTGACTAACATTGGACTAACTAATTGGAAAGTCCTGAGTCCTTGATCACTTGGTTCTGAGCCCTTGATCACTCGATCACAACTAGTATAACTACCCTTATGAAAAAACAGCATTGCTGGTCACCAGCATAAGGTATATTTGGCATGCTGGGACCACCATGGGATGCTGGTTTGCTGGTCCCCAGCATGGGAGGCTTGTTGCTGGTTTACTGGTCCCCAGCATGGGAAGTGTGTGTATAAACTGGTGGACCGGCATAAGGAATGTTTTGGGTGTTCATAGTTAAATAAAGACCAAGACAATTTTCCAATTAATTTTAATAAATCATTTTAAAAAGAACGTATTTTGAAGATTACATGTTTTCTGATACAAAGCAAAATCCTGTGTTAAACAAACACTGCTCAGTATTCATAAGGTCCCAATCTAATAGTGAGTAAAAGTAACACTGAAACAGTGAAATAAAGTAGGAATGACCATTAGTGATGACACCTGCAGTTAACAAGCAGAATCACTGAGAGGAAGAAAAAAGATGAGCCACTCTAGAAAACTCACCAGTGGATGCTTAAACAACTCCAAAGCCAGCATGACCATGATCACTTAATATAAACTAGTTATTTCTTTCATATGGTACATATACAGAAGTTGTTGAAGTTGTTGAAGTCCATTATGGTGATTGGTGTTCCATTTAGTTGGGCACTTGGCCCTTGAAGACAATTTCACACCGCACCGATAGATGACAACAGACACTTTGTTGGGTTTTGTTGGATTAGTGTGTTACCCCTGTCAGAGTCTGTTGACGTCTATCTGAGCTTGTTGTTGAACATGCTGAATCGGATTTAGAATGTCTGAGAAGCGACGTGTTGTATTCTGGTGACTCTTGGCGTTGGTCTGTCGGTGCAGTGTGCATTGACCTTCACTGTGGCTAAAATAATTCTCTTTCAGCAATTGTTCAAAGTGTATGTTATATCTTTTGTCTACAATATTTCACGCTCCTGACTGAATGAATACTAAGCAGTATTAATTAACCTGGGCATTTTTCTGCATACTATTGCATAAATCTTGCCTATTTCATTAACGTATGACTGACAAAGATTAAGTTTATTAGTTTGTTAATGTTAAAACTATGTAATCCAAATGGACGGAAATTTGATTGTAATTCAATTACATAAAACCTAAATTTAGACCGAAATATTTTTTGAGTGTATATTAATCTTTTGCAAAAATGCATGAAATAACAATTCAGTTCAAAATTTAATCTCCAAATCAATCACTTGAGTTCACATATTTTTTTCTACTAAGAGACATTTATTATTCTTATTCTTATTATTATTATTATCAATGTTGTGTTGGCAATTTTTCATGATTCTTTGATGAATAGAAAGGACAGAATTTATCTGAAATAGAAAGCTTTTGTAACAATATACAGTAAATGTCCTTATTGTCATATTTGAGTAATGATGCTGAAAATTCAGCTTTGCCAACACAGAAATAAATTGCTTTTTAAAATATATTCAAATAGAAAACAGTTATTTCAAATTGTAAAAATATTACTGTTTTTTTTCTGTATTTTGGATCAAATAAAAGCAGAAGAGATTTCTTTTAAAAACATAAAAAATCTTACTGATCTCAACATTTTGAACAGTAGTGTATATAAAACTGTGTGAAAAAGGATTTAATAGGCTACTCAAAAGAGTCAACACAACTACAAGCCAAGTATACTTAAAATACTTAATTATACTTTGAAGTATATCTTGATCAAAAGATCACGTATGTAAGTACAGGCTAAATATACTTAGACTTTTCTGTCAGCAGTGTTTGAAGTAGCTAAAGTGGTTTACACTTTTACACGTACACTTCTCACATGTTGCTGGTACCAGAGCCATCACTAGGCCCTTTTTTTAACGCAGCCCCAATGACCCTCAAGGGTCGAGTCCAACTAAAGCAAACACCGATCTCCATCATGGTAACATCAATCAAAACATTAAATCATCAACATCTAAACCTCTGTTATTTTTTATATAAGAACTTATGTAGACAAATGACAGAAAATAAATCTGGTTAGTAATGAGTGAAGCTGGTAATGCTGTTTGTGGAGTAGTTTAATCAGATCTTGGGAGATTTAATATCTTCTTTTATCTTCAGTTGACTTCATCTTTTTCTGTTCTTGTTGTTTCTCTTTCCTTCATTGATTCTGCTTGATAACAGAAGGTGTTCATCAGTGTCTGAATTCACACGTGTGTATTCATTTACTCTGTCAAGTGGACTATATTAGTGAACTAATGTAAGGAATACTTAATGAGGGTACAGGGTGTGATTTGGAACACAGTCTCTGATTGTTGACTTTGAGTGTTGTTAATTCATGGTATATTGCTGTAGGCTACTTTCTTGAAAATGTCAAATATTACCCAGAATGCATTGCTTTTACTGTATATTACTGTTATAATGGACAACAGCATGTTACTGTCAAAATCTGGCCATTTTTACAGCAACTTTTTACAGTGTACATCCCACTGTAAAACCCATATCAGGCAGGACAACACTGAAGCAGCCCTGCAGACACACACACTGGAGATTGGAGCACTGCAGAGAGTCAAAGACAAACACAAAACCAGCATGAAGAACAACTATGAGAGATTATTTGAGGGAATAAAACTAAGAAAGACTCAAACGCTTCTGAACAGGGTCTACACACAGCTTTACATCATAGAGGGAGAGAGAGAAGGAGTGAACGAAGAACATGAGGTTTTACAGATGGAGAAAACAGCCAGAACACAACACTCACAAGACACTCCAATCTACTGCAGTGACATTTTTAATGCCTCACCTGAATCAGGATGTGAGAAGAAAGACAATATCAAAACTGTTCTTACTAAAGGCATTGCTGGAATCGGAAAAACCGTCTCTGTGCAGAAGTTTATTCTGGACTGGGCCGAGGGAAAAGCCAATCAGAATGTAGATTTCATGTTTGTGCTTCCATTTCGAGAGCTGAACTTGATCCGAGATCGTCAGTACAGTCTTCACAGACTTCTGCTGGACTTTCACCCTGAACTTCAAGATCTGGACTCAAAGATTTATGAGGAGTGTAAAGTTGTGTTCATCTTTGATGGTCTGGATGAAAGCAGAATCAAACTGATGTTTTCAGATGCTCAGAAAGTTTCTGATATGACTGAGACTTCATCAGTGGGTGTGTTGATGTCAAACCTCATGAAAGGAGAGCTGCTTCCCTCTGCTCTCATCTGGATCACCTCCAGACCAGCAGCAGCCAACCAGATCCCCTCCAAATACATCAACCGTCTGACGGAAATTCAGGGATTCAATGAGCCTCAGAAGGAGGAATATTTCAGGAAGAGAATCAGTGATGAGCATCAAGCCAGTAGAATCATCTCACACATTAGAAGAGCAAGAAGCCTCCACATCATGTGCCACATACCCGTCTTCTGCTGGATCTCATCCACTGTGCTTCAAAAGCTCCTGAAAGAAGGTCTGAGCACAGAAATCCCTCAAACTCTGACTGAAATGTACATCCACTTCCTGCTGATTCAGATCAACATGAGGAATCAGAAGTATGAAGAGAGAGATCCAGAGAAAGTCCTACAGTCCAACAGAGAAGTGATTGTGAAACTTGCTGAAGTGGCTTTTAATCAGCTGATGAAGGGCAATGTGATGTTCTATGAGGAGGACCTGAGAGAGAGTGGTGTAGACGTCACTGATGCCTCAGTGTATTCTGGGATTTGCACTGAGATCTTTAAAGAGGAATCTGTGATTCATCAGAGCAAAGTTTACAGCTTTATTCATCTGAGTGTCCAGGAGTTTCTTGCTGCTTTCTATGTATTTTACTTTCATCTAAGTATAATTATGGAAGGACTGAAGAATTTTGCTTCAATACAAAATTTGCTTAAAGGTGCAGTAGATGAAGCCCTTGAGAGTGAGAATGGGCAGCTAGATCTGTTCCTGCGGTTCCTGCTGGGCGTCTCACTAGAGTCCAATCAGAGACTCTTAAAGGATCTACTGACACACACAGAGAACAGCTCAGAGAGCATCGGAGAAATAACACAGTATATTAAAGAGAAGATCAAAGATGGTCATGGATTCTCCACTGAAAGATCCATCAATCTGTTCCTCTGTCTGCTGGAAGTCAATGATCAGACTCTGTCCCGAGAGATTCAGGAGTTTGTGAAATCAGACAAAGACTCAGAGAAGAAACTCTCTCCTGCTCATTGCTCAACAATCGCCTACATGCTTCAGATGTCAGAGGAGGTGCTGGATGAGCTGAACCTCAAGAAATACAACACATCAGATGAGGGTAGAAGAAGACTGATACCAGCTTTGAGCAACTGCAGAAAAGCTTTGTGAGGGTTTAGTTATGTCTTACAGTGAATAATCCATTCTGAATTAAATTACATTGAATTACAGTTTTAGTTATTGTCAAGTAATACATCTTCAGTATACTTTTATTTGTATATGAGTATGCTTTGAGTATTCTCATTTTACAGTTTTTTACAGTCACTATGACACATTTCTCAATGCTTAGGTCACTTTTTCAAAACTCTTCACACAGTTCTCCTAACCAACTTTCATCTTGGCGCAGCAGTTAATTTCACATTCGAAATGCACTAAAACTACAAAAACACTTCACTCATGTCTCAAATCAACTCATTCTTCTAGAACACTAGCAAAGGTTTTCACCCAGCAAATACACTTGTCAGTCATAAAACACAGACCTAAAAAAACACTAACACTAACTAACAAGTTTTTCCCTTTGAATGGATGATAATGAAATTGAAAGACTAGTGCTTGTGTAGTTGTTCCCTTTCAAAGGCTACACTCGAGCTGGGCTTTAACAGCACTATGGGAACGTATTTAGTCGTGACTGTGAATATGTGTATAAAATGTCAATGAAATTGACCTATATTTATAGTCTGTGTGATGCCATTGGAATGCGCCGTATGCAAGGCTATAATTAGATGAACCACAGGTGCATCTGCAGGTCTTTTGTCTTCAGAGACCATACTTTGAAGTGTGTGTGTAAAACAGCTCTGCTCAAACTCTTTCCTTCCTTCATCACTTTGTTAGGGGTTAGATTTGACAGGCAGTGCACAGAACTTTCTCTCCCTTTGTTCCTTTTTCAAGTGAAAAGTGAACACATATATTATATATATATTATATATTTGAGAGAAAGTCATGGCTGAGCAAAGCAAACGGTGTGTGCCTCCGTGTTCGCGTTCCATCTCCGAATCGGACACACACCAGTATTGTTTTGTTTGTTTGAGGAAGAGCACGCTGCCCTTGCGTTGTAACAGGGCGAGTGTGAACATTGTGAATGTTAACAGTTTTAAGTGCTTTGCGTTTGCTTTCTGTTCACTACCGTGAAACCAGAGTAGGCACATCTGCTGTCAAGACAATCACTTCTGGACATAGGGACATGTTCCCCACCCAGAGAGAAAGTCAGGCTACTACAGTCAATATTTCCTGGTTCGAAAAGATGGGGCCTGTGTCCAATTCTAAAATCACCAAGGCTTGAACTGTTCCATCAGAACGCTCAAGTTCTATCAAGACGATTGTGTTACAAATTCAACATTGCGATTGGTTCGCCATGATCGATCTTAAAGACGCACATTGTCATAGAAATATTGCCACATTGCAAGCAGTTCCTGAGGTTTGCTTACCAATATCAGGTTCTGCCATTAAACCTAGCCTTGTCACCTCGCACTGACTCAGTCTCAAGAGCTTGTGCTTCGACATCAAGATCCTTCCCTCTCCTGCCAGAGGACAACATACTTAAGGGTTAAATAGGACTAGGTCACCATCGGGAGAACAACTGTCTCCCGCTCATGTCGAGACCATTTTAAACACACTAAGCAACATCAGGCTAGGTCAGCTTAGGTTTCATGGCAGCTGTGTCCATGGTAACCCTATGGGCCTTTTACACATAAGACTGCTTCAGTTGTGTCTCAAAGCCGGGAGATTTCATCCAAGCAATTAAGTAACAAGGGCACGTGCTGAGTGCTTCGTGCCCTGTCTAAAATCCATGTTTATGGTAAGTCACATGCTGAACGCTTTGTGCACTTTCAAAAATCCATGTTTATGGTAAGGGTTACGTGCTGCGGCTTCGTTCCCTTTCTATGTGGCTCAGGCCCCGGTTCTTCACCATGGGTCCCATTCTAGGTGCGTTGATGTTGCAAGATGCTAACAAAAGATGATTCCTGTACGGGCTGGGGAGCAGTCTTAGGTGGCTGTCCAGTCCAAAGGGATATGGTGAGGTCATCGTCTGGACTGGCACATTAATTGCCTCGAATTGATGACTGTATTTCTGGCCCTGAAGTACTTCCTCCACCAGTTAAGGGGTTACCATGTCCTAGTGCGGGTGGACATTACTGCAGTAGCCTCTAATACAAATCACCAGAGTGTACTGTGTTTGCGGCGTCTAAACAGGTTAGTGAAGCCGGATTAGGAGAGACTTCACAGACTGTGTCCAGTTTGTGCTCTTCAGGCCTAATCAGAGCAACTATTCGTTTGTCATGGTGGCCGTTAACAGGGGTTCAGCAGCCATGAAACAGACTTTGTCACATTGGGTGAGAGATACTATTGCCCTTGCTTCTCGTTCCCACCTTTTCAGGGAGCAGGGTTACAGTGAAGTAACCCGGGGAGTTCAGTTTCATCTAATTGCTTTGATAGTATTTGATTTTTTAGATTCAGAATACATTTCATTACAATATTACTGTAGAAATGCAGCATATTTATGTCTTATTCAGTTTTGTATTATGTTATTGTTTTGAACTTAAGTTTAACAGTTTTGAAAACAGAGTGTAAGCATGTGCAAATTGGCCTGTAGGTACACAGAGTTTTGGCGTTTGTTGTGTTAAAGTGAGAAAAGAATTAATGTAATTTGAAAGATGTAGTCATTAAATGCATTTTGTGCCAAAGCAATGATAAATGATTCACAGTTTAGCCTACATAGATTACTGTTGTGCTCACTGTGTGAAGAGTTTTGAAAAAGTGACCCAAGTATTGAGAAATGGGTTCCAGCAATTGTAAAAACAAACAAAAAAACAAACAAACAAAACAAAAACTGTAAGAATGTAATTTAGTCAAATGAAGCTGGTGTTATTGAAATGCTAAATGTAGAATAATGTTAAATATTTAATTCTCATGTATTTAACTCTCTTTTAGTCTTGCTGGCTGTAATCTCTCAGATCAGTCCTGTGAAATTGTGGCATCAGCTTTACAATCCTCAAACTGTGTCCTGAGAGAGCTGGACTTGAGTCACAATGACCTGCAGGATTCGGGAGTGAAGCTGCTCTCTGATGGACTGAAGAGTCAAAACTGTCACCTAGAGATTCTGAGGTATGGCTTTATGGACTTGAATTGAGTAAGTTAAACCTGTTTTGCTTTAATTTAAGCATTTTAAAAACTGTAAAGTAGTGTTCTTTATATTTGTTTTGTCAGCTGTAGGTTGTTTGGCTGTATGGTGACAGTGGAAGGCTTTGGTTATGTGTGTTCGATGATCAGTGTGTTGATGTGTTTCAGTAGATGATCTGGCTGTTGATGTGTGTCTGTAGATGATCAGTCTGTTTATGTGTTTGTGTCCTACATCTGTATGATGTCTGGCTGTATGGTAACAGAGGAAGGCTATGGTTATGTGTCTGTAAATGATTTGTTTTTTGATGTGTGTCTGTAGGTTGTCTGGCTGTATGGTGACAGAGAAAGGCTGTGGTTTTGTGTCTTCAGCTCTGAGTTCAAACCCCTCACACCTGAGAGAGTTGGATCTGAGCTTCAATCACCCTGGACAATCAGGAGTCCAGCTGCTCTCTGACAAACTGAAAGATCCAAAATATAAATTGGAGATTCTCAAGTATGTTGAGTACAAGTTAGGAACCTTAATGTGAACCCTAAAAATTATTTATTTTACTTTTCATCAAATCCATAAAAAATCCTAATTTTATTTATACCATATTTTGGCAAATGGTACATGATGAAGGTATAAGGGAAACATGGTGTAGGTGGATCCAACCTCCTAACTAATTTAGGATACAGAAACAGTACTTATAGACCAGGTCTAAAAAAACAGGTCTAAATGCCCTCCGAAACGCATTCGAGACGGATTAAAATCTGATCGCTCAAACCACTTAAGGAGGTGGTCCAGTCAAAACTGAACAGGTCTAAATGCATCTGGTTGTTGAAACCACATATGTAAATTTAACTCCTCCCAAAAATACTAAAAAATAAATGTGTTACAGAGTGTGTTATAGGCTAATAACATGTTATAGCCAGATGTGACAGCGCTACTGCAGCATGCATCGCTACAGATGAGTAGCTGAGTATCTATTCAGCAAGACAACGCACAAACTGCCGCAAATGAAACTGAAAGTAAGTCGCAGTTGCTCAAAACACAATTATCTTCGTTAAAAGTAATGAGACTAAATGATCTTACCAGTTCTGTTGCCGTGCTCTCTCCTACTGCGGTCTTTGGTTTTGAAGTTAGCTGATGATCAATAAAATGCAGTTCATATTTGTTGCTTTCGGTGACGTGAACTCCATGAAATCTGCATATTTGAAGATTGAAAGATCGGAATTAAATTGAAGATCGGATTTATATCCGTTTTGCAGAGACACATTTATGTGGCCAAGTGTAAATGAAATTGTTTTTATAAATCAGATAGCTATCCAATCGGAGAAACGTATGAAGTGACCAGGTGTAAACAGGCCCATAGTCAAATAAGTAATCTGTTGACATAATTTCTTCAGGCTATGATAACTTAACAGATCATTTCTGTGACATTGAAACGTTCTGGTCTTTGTGCAAATGAGATCATTTAAAGACATAATTTTTTGTGCACTATGTTCTATATATGTAAGCAACTTTGGTAAGGGTCACATGTGAGTCATAAATCCCAGAAGGTCTCTTCTCGGCTGGGCTGCTGTTGAATTCTCCTGAAGACTGTTTCTTTTGGCATGGTCACATGTCTCTAAAAATAATGAATAACTCCTGCAAACACAATTAGATAAAACATAGACAATGGGTCTCATTCACTAAGAATGCGTACGCACAAATTTGTGCGTAAAATGTGTGTAGGAGCGATTTTAAGAACAAATCATGATTCACCAAAAATGTTGTACTAAAAATCATTCTAAATTTACGACAAAACAACTGAAAGAACTCGTACACAAAAAAAGCACTACTCTGTACGGCCTTATAATTGTGTTAAGAAGTCATATAAATATGAATTTTCATCCTAACAAGACTATAATTATATTAAAGTGTTACATTAATTGTATTATATATAATTATATAATAAAATATTAAATAATACAATTTACTCTTAAATTCATTTACTTCATTTCTCTGAATAACGCAGATATACGCACATGTACATCTGGCTCATGAGAGGTCTGTAATCTGGCTCTGTATGCAAGGTGTTTATTGTGATAATTGGTGAGAATGGTATGCTTGACATTGCTTGAGGATCAGGCGAGAGTGCGTCTTTAAACAGCGGCATGTCTGACGAGAGTGACGCAAGCCTGTTAGGAAAGTGTGCACGGAAAGCCCTTATATGGACATGGTTTGGGTGTGTTTTATGCAAATGACTAACCTCGTGCATGCAGCAGTTCATTAAATTCATGTGCGTACACGTGTGTTGTGAATTAAGTTCTCCTGTGCGTACAAATATGTATCCTTTCCTTTCAAGGCTGAGTTTCCCATCCCGGCTGTTATAATCAATAATGTGAGATTAGTAACACATCACACAAATAATAAGAGATTAAACACTAAAACATTAACAAATCAGACCACTAAATGATGATTACATTATCATCAACTTTTGTAAACGTATGCCAACTGAATTACAATATATAAATTAGGTTAATAAGATTCATAGGTTTGTAGTGTTAATGAAAACAAAGAATTTACAACTGAATATTAAATGTTTTTTTTTATTTAAGATTTATCAAATATGTATTATATTATGATATATCAAATCACTATTAGTGCCTTTTGCTATTTAGAAAGGGACCAAAGCTCTGTACTTAGACACAGCTCTTTTATTGATTTGAAAAACACAAATACAAATAAAATATGGCTTGATTGTTTATATTAATGGACTGTATGTGAATTGTCTGTATTTGTGTCTTTTTAGTTTGGACTATGGAGAATCTTTCAGGATCAAACCAGGACTACAAAAATGTAAGGTCATTTTGAAAAATAGGTTATTTTGCTGCCATACTCACATACTTACACACTTGCATATTTAATGATAAAAAACGTGTTTAATAAATTATTATTTCTCTTGTCTTGTGTTCAGATGCTTGTGATCTCACTCTGGATCCAAACACAGCACACACTCAACTCAAGCTTTCTGAGGACAACAGAAAGGTCACATATGTCAAAGATCACCAGCCGTATCCTGATCATCCTGAGAGATTTGCGAACCATGAGCAGGTTCTGTGTCAAGAGAGTTTGACTGGAATCTGTTACTGGGAGGTTGAATGGGAAGTTTGGGCTCGTATAGCAGTGGCATATAAAGGAATCAGTAGGAAAGAAGGGCCTATGTGTAACTTTGGAGACAGTGAAAAATCCTGGTGTCTTTTCTGCACTGGTGATGTTTTTGTTGTCTGGCACAACAATGTAAGCAAAAACATACCAACTCATTTACCACAATCTAATAGAATAGGCATCTTTCTGGACTGGCCGGCTGGTACTTTGTCCTTCTACAGCGTCTCTGACACACACACACTCACACACTTACACACATTCAACACCACATTCACTGAACCCCTCTATGCTGGATTTAAGGTTTTTGAGTCCTCACTGTCTCTGTGTCAGATTACACAATAGACACACAACTGAAATAGACTGACTTTATGTCTGAAAATCACAATATAGAGCAGTGGTTCCCAAACTGGGCTATGTAAACCAAATCTTGAGTTTTGCCAGTCATTTAATTCAATGGAACCCTAAAATAACATTAAAACTGAGTATGTATTTCTAACAGCCTATAAAAATAGGGAAATGTTAGCGCTATAAAAGGTCAAATACATGACATCCAATCAAATTACACCAGTTTTTGTGGTCAAAACTGATTGCATCCACACAAGCAGCATGCATATGATGGTGCAGGGTATGCTGCCTTAGCAAATCGCAGTTCACGGCAATGTACGCTTGTAAAAGTGGGGTTTTAGCACTTTAATAGCATGAAGAACAAATATAGACACAGATGATGCATAGAGACTCAAACTCTCGCAAGAATGCATTTTTTTTCCAGAATATCCACACAAGCGTAAATGTGACATTGATTTTTTTACAGAAATGATACTTCAAAAGAAAGCCACACCAGAAATGTTGTGCGTCTCTTAGCAATACAGTGGCGTTTTTATTGAACATTTTATTTATTTAAAACATTTTCTCATAACATTATTTACGCCATTAAATCTATGCTATTATCTTGCCATCTTAAGTTATTCAGTTTAATTTATCGCTTTATTTATTATATTACAAAATAAATGAATGGAATTTTAAGCATTTTACATTAAACATAACATTAATTTAAAAGGGTTCGAAAAACTTTGCTTCTATAAAATAGTCTTACTTTATTTTTATAACACTTCATGATTATCTAATCAAAATAACTAAATATTTATTGCAGTGTTGATAAAAAAGAACTGAAATCGGATGTGTTTCAGATTTATTTATATGTTTCTGTCGGCTGCATAAACATTTGGTTTTCTTACGTCACTAGCTTTAAATATGCAAATTCGCTGGCTAATGAATGCATAAGTGACCATAAACTAATGCAAATAGATGGTAACAATCGTGACTTTAAACATTTGGGTCGGATTTGCTTGTATTTTTGTCACGTTGTTTTAACCTCTTGAGTTAGCTAGCATTCTTCTCAGCCTTGACGGCAAACATAGGCTACTGCGGTTCTTTCCCTGCTAATGCAGCATTTAGTCAGCTAATTAATTACTTTATAATTATATGACAACATGCACTGTAGTGTTTTGTATTCATACTGTTTTGCTATCTGTGTTTTAAATGTGCATCTGAAGTGTCGGCATGTGTGGTCTCTGTGCAGCACGCAGCCTCATGTGTCAAAATAAACAGCACGAGGCGTCAGTTTCACCAATCAGCTATCGGTGCCGATTAACTGGCAAAACCGATTAATCGGTCGACCTCTACCCGTAATGGAAAAGGTGTGACTGCAGAAGAGAGAGGGTAGGCATAAATGTATGTAGTGTTTTATTGGGGGTATGCATTACTGTTGTTTCCTTGATTTAATATGATTGAAATTGCAAACATGATTATAAATAAAATCCTGAAAAATAATTAAAATGTGTTTTTGGATAGTGCTTGATGAGTTTGATTGATATCTGTGTTAGGCAAATTAGCATGTTATCCAGGTGTTGTCTCAGCCATATCGCACTCTTTATAAATTCGCATTGACGTGGGAGAAAACCCATCCATCACCCTGCAGGTAACAGCAACAGGAGTCTTTGGCTCACTCTGTAACAGGTAAGATGTCTTGTTTTGAAAATCAGATTGATCATGTGTTATTTTGTATGTGGACGGTTTGTGGCTATATTTATTCACTAATGTAAATACTCACGAGAGTAACAATATTGTAGTTTAGTAGATGTAATGATGAAACTATCACATTAAACATGAGTTCTATGTCAATAAATTAAACTTAATTGTACTACTGAAATTGATTTCTGGATATCGTAATGGTATTTTTTGTGCATTTATTATTGTACATTTCTGATATAGCAATTGTTGTCTGGTCCAACTCTCGGCCTACATACAGCAAAGAATGATGGCCCTCGAGTGGCCCAGATTTGTTGTTGTTTCTTTTACTTGCATTTTCCAAATTGTACAGCACTTTGGTACAATATCTGTTGTACCAAATCTCAGCTAAACATAACCTATAACCAGCCCTGAAATGGGCCAGAACAAGTTTTAATTGTGGTACCAAATCTCAGCCTTCAGTAAAACACATCAACACCAGTCTTTTACCAGAAACCTCAAATAAAAAATGCCTACAAAAAAATCTCAGCCATGGATCTATTCAAAGGCGTCTGGTTTCCCTCACAACCCAAAGATGTGTGAATTGCAGACACTAAATTTTCTATAGGTGTGAATATATGTTTTATGGATGAGAATATCTCTGACGACATTATAATACATGCTCCAACCCAAGAGACGCATTATCGGAGACTACATGCAGTCTTACAGAGGCTTGTGAATTGTGAATTGACACTCAATTAGGAAAAGTGGCAATATAATATGAATAAGCTACTGTTCATGGATTCAGTGCTGCTTTCAGAAAAAGGTATTGGCCCAACAGCTCAAAGGGTTCCTGCTGTAGTTGAGGCCAGAGAACGCATCAGAGGTACGAAGTTTCTTGGGATTGGTGGGATATAGCAGTAGATTCATCACACAATTTGCATCTGTCACTAACCACTAAGGATGCTGACAAAGAAAGATACTATATTCAAAATTAAAGATCAAGCAAAAGTTAGCTGAAACCGGAACCCTTACTTCGACAGAAGAGCACCGACCATGGTCATTGTAGATGTGAATCATTGGCATTGGGGCTATGATTCAAGAACAAAACAGAGAAAGTATTCCCATATGTTATGTCAGTCACAGCTTAACTAAATGCAAACAAAGATAGTCACAAAGCATTGTCCTTAGTATGGGCATGTGAGAGACCATAAACTACTTGAAACTATCTATGGGCTGTGGTCAAAACCATGTGCTCGCATCAAGAGGTGGGTGTTAAGACTACAAACATATAATTTTCGCGTAGTCCACATCCCCGGCAAGCAAAACATAGCAGACACATAAGCATGGAGCTGAGGAGTATGTGAGATTCGTGGCTGTAAGTGCTACTCTAAATGCACTCACAACAGGAACTGTGGAAGAAGCATTAGGAGTACACTGAAGGAAAAAAAAAAAAAAAATCATTCAACTAAACTTTTTGTGTTATCTTTTTGCACTGACTCAGTTAAGTTGTATTTATGTAGAATATTAAGCATGTTTAACTTGCCAAATTTAATGTTGTTTGAACTTACAAAGTTTAGAGTTTGTGTAAGTTTGGATTAACTTTATGAAAGTGAGGTGAACTTACTTTTTTGAGTTTTCAGTACAAACATTCCCTGTAAAGTATGTTTTTGTTCACTCAACTCAACTTTTTGAGGTACTAATTTCCACTGACTTATTCAAGTTTTAATTACTTAGAATATTAAGTATTTTCAACTTGACAAA
This sequence comes from Elopichthys bambusa, assembly GCA_037101425.1. NCBI lineage: Eukaryota > Metazoa > Chordata > Actinopteri > Cypriniformes > Xenocyprididae > Elopichthys > Elopichthys bambusa. The sequence goes on along the minus strand of CM074436.1, from coordinate 39,492,176 downwards.
TTTAGTTATTTAAACTTACAGTTCAATAGTTTTCAATACCAAAGTTAATGTTAATGTAACCTAATGTGGCTTATTTTTTTAATTCAACCAAATAAATAATTATTTTATTTAAATTGTTCTTTCATGTCAATTGTAAGTAATTATTTTATTTCAAATGTTTCAGCCATGTTTCGGTTGAGAACTTGATTTCCATTTAAATTAATTTCTACTGCAAATAATAATTGATCTGATTTCAGCCACTGAAACATATCGACTGCAAATTAAATTACATTTCTCAAGATCTGAGCTGAGGATGATTAAACAACTCCAAAAACAGCTTTACCATCTTCACTTACATAGCTCATATCCATCCATATTCATATCACCCATCGTCATTTTCTAAAAAAAAAAATACAACTGTATATGCTTTATAAACACAAATGATCGCAAGTGATGATCGCTTCCCTATAGTAGAATAGGGAAGGCGTAGGACATACAGCGTAAGCTTTTTGAAGAATACGGAAGGCGGAATGGCGGAACCACTTGCAATGTGATCATTTGTGTTTATAAAGCATATACAGTTGTATTTTTTTTTTTTAGAAAATAAAAGTAGAAACTCATCATCATCTTGCTTGGATGGATTGTGCGTTCGGTGAATGAGTGGTCAGCGTGAGGATTAAGAGGAATGCAGTAGACATAAGTCTATATAAAATCAATAAAATCAAATCAAAGTTGCATTAGAATGTTTCCCAGACACTCCCATAGTCTTATCAATAGGCTCCTCAACTTTACCCTCACCCACAGTCACAGTACCTTTGTTAGTTCATGGTGGATCTCGATGTGCAGCCATGTACCTCTCAGCCAGCCTTGCAGCTTCCTCACTAGTCAGGTTGGTTTTCTTTGACCCATACCCTCATGTCAGGATGCAACACTCAAATACTGTTCCAATATGATGGTTTCTCCCAGCTGTTCTCTTTGTTCCTGGTCGCATCCACCTCTTATACAAGCCCTTGATGTGGTTGTAGGTTTCTCCAGTTGGTACCCTAAGGCTCCTGAAACGCAGGCGATATGTCTCCTCTGTCACGTTCGAACCGCACAAAGCAGATCTCCACATCCTCACCTTCTACAAAATCAGGAATTTGAGGCTCATGATAGCGTCTAAAAGATGCTACTGGTGGTGGAGACATACCTGGCAGATGGTCTTCAGGTTGAGTTTAAGGAGGTTCTGAAAGCAATGCTCTTCCCCCTTATGCCTGCGGAAATGTTCTGGGTGTAGTTAAGAGGTAGTGAGTTTGATGGCTTAACTGTTTGACTGATTCCCATCCTGTCTTGGGTTTTTGAATCCATTCAGTTCATCAAATAATATCTTTTCATTCCTTTGTTGTTGCTGTATACATTTCCTTATTTCCAAAAGAAAATCTTGAACCACCACAATACTCGCTGTACTGACTTTACTGGTCTCACCACAGGTTCAGTTTCAGGATCTTGCACATTCCCCACATGAAACAAGTCCGTCACAGCTTCCTCAGGTGCCCCAGCCACCAACTCCAAATCACCTGCTTGAGCTTCAACAATGTCCTCCTCTCCTTCAGAAAACAGGATTGGGTGAGCTCGGGTAATCCTTTGAGGACCTCCATATCCTTTAGTAGTCATCTTGAGGATTGTGGCTTTCCTCTTCTACAGCCAGTTACTCTGCAAAGACTTCATATCCCACTTCTGACACCATTTGTAGTAAGATGGTTGGTGCAGTGGCTAACAGAGAGCAAAAAACAAAAAAAAAACAAAAAACAAACAAACAAACAAAACACACAGGTGTACCAAAAGCCAAAGTAAAGTGTCCATTGAAAGTCAGAAATTAACAAAAAAAAACAAACAAACAAACAAACAAACAAACAACAAAACTAATGAAAGAAAGTGTTCAAAGTACAACTCAACACATAACAAAAAAAACAAAACAAAACAAAAAACAAAAAAACAAACAAAAAAAGAATAAAAATGAGTAAACATTTCAAACATTTCCTCTTCTCTTTTATAATCTTAGTCCCCTCCTTCATTTTCAAACGGACCAATCATAACACTCCATCTGTTACAAACAGTACATTTTACACTTCACAGGGTCTTTTTAACCTTACAAACAATACCTAGTTGAAATCTATCTTTAACAAGATGTATTATCTTCTAGAAAGCCATCAAAATATAAACATTCATGACATTTTGATCTAAACATCCTTAATTGGTCAGCTCCTCCCCTTCAGGATGCCATAATTTCCTCTTCGTGGGCCACTCCTTTCTAGGCGTTTCCAGGAACCGGTAAGACACAAACATATGCATTAAAATATACAAACATTTGTTTGTTTAACTTTACCTTGTGTGCTTCACGTTGCTAACAGTCATCATGGAATGTGCACCTTTCACCTCTCTTGGTAACCCCAAACACCTTTGATGTATTGAGAACAGGCCAATGAGAATTGGTGAGTGAAATTTGTATGCTCATCCATGCCCCAAACATCTGGTATAAGGGGGCTGGCATGCTTCACTCGTTCCGATTTTTTGCTGAGGAGACGAGATAGTGTCTCAGCCCTTTCAGTTCAGAGTTGTGCCGTGAGGGACACAATGTCTCCGTTCCCTCCATCAGGGAACGAGGGTTACACTAGTAACTGGGACTTTCCCTTTCTGGCAGTCACTTTCAGCGTTGTGCAAACCAACACTAGATGTCCCTATACTAAACACCACAGTTACTGAGCTGTGTCATGAGCTTCAGCTTTATTTAGTAGTCTTAACATACAGTACAATGGAGAAGGTCACTTCAGCTGCAGATAGACTTTTCTGCTTACCTTGAATTAAGTTTTGAAAAATATTATATAGTTGAGCGCTACCTCCGAAAACTGTAAAAAATGTGCATACAGTGTTTTAATGTGATCATACCAACAGCACCAGAGTTGAAGGCCAATGGGTTTGAGATGTTTCTTTTGAGTACAGGAGCATTTACACCTGATTTAGGATTCAGATCAACATTGTGAGTGTCTCTGTGGATCTGAACTGCAATTCGCACTGGAACAGAGACAGAGAGATGTAGTCACATTTCTTACAGCGAATTTATAAGAATTTCTGACATTACTGTTGTAGCATTTGTAATACTTCTCTATTACCACCCTTGTGTTTGTTCTCTAACTGTTCAGCCAGGTTCTGGTTCATCTTCCTGAGGATGTCCAATACGATCTTAATGGCTCCTTCTAGTGTAAATCGCGCCACCATCATGTCCACATATCAATGCCATCTGCTTTCTCCATATCAGCAGTTGAAATGTCGTGATCATTCACTAGGTACCATTAAAACCTCTTTAGTTTTTGTGTATCCAGATCATCCAGAGTCTTCAGAAGAAGCTCTTTAATAGGCGGCATCATCAGGTGTTTCTCTGTTAATATTTTGAAAACAGACAAAACAGTCTTATGGAGAGAATCATTGAGAGGTTAAACAATAATTTATGTTGATGATTTATGCAACATACATTTTGTTTATTATTGGTGATCAGTGTTTTATTTCATTGGGCTCTTGACCCTTGACTTTCATTAAATTATTTCTCTTCTAACATTCTAACATTAAAACACAGGAGCCAAGTGCCCAATACTGATCACCATAATGATGACACCCAACTCAATTACCTTTTAATTCTCTATAAGAACTTCTGTAGACGTGTGATAGAAATAAAGCCAGTCTGGTTAGTAATAAGTGAAACTGGTAATGCTGTTTGTGGAGTTGTTTAATTAGATTTTTAGAGATTTAATGTCTTTTATCTTCAGTTGAGTTCCTCTAAGGCTGTGGCTGAAGTCAGTTGTAGTTCTTGTGTTTCTGCTCATCTCTTTTTTTCTTCTTCCCTTCAGTGATTCTGCTTGATAACAGGCTTATTAATGCTGAGATGACTCTATAAATAATATATAAGATTTTGTGATAAGGTCCAGTTCTGGTTTATTTCTTTGCTCTTGGCTGACATGTGGCATTTCTGTGGCCTGCTTGTGGCCCAGATCTGGCAAACAGAAGCGGTCCGCCCAAGTGCCATCATTCCCTCCACATGTGGCCCAGATCATCATTCTGCATGTGCCAGATGTGGGCCGGATCTGGGCAGACACAAAGTTGCTATCTGGGTCAAATCAGATGTTTCATTTTCTGAAAGTGCAGCGATGATAAACGAACATCACCTGTGTATGTAGCATTGATTCAATACCAAATTTCAACATTTTTTCAACATTAATTGCAGGTGCAAAAGTGATGTTGATTCAATGCAATTAATGTTGACACATTAACAATGATTTAGCATTGTTGCGATGGTTGCTTGCTATCTGAGGATAGACTACACATTTACTCACCTTTAAGTTCCAAACCTGTATGAATTTCTTTGTTATGCTGAACACAAATGAAGATATTTGGAAAAATGTCAGTAACCAAACAGAATTTGCCCCTCGTTGTTTCCTGTTGCACTTTTTCCTGATCACATGATTCCTTTACGTCTCACTTATTCACCTGATTTGAACTTTAGAATGAAGAAACAAGCCCACACTGGTATATACATGTTTTCCCTGAGAATGGAGGCTGGTCCTGCAAAACAGTGTGCTTTTGGCTTTGTTGGAAAATGAAATATGCACCTTTAATGGCAGTTTGCAGCTTAAGAAGTGCATATAAGACATTAAATATATGAAATAACAGAAGTATGTAAAAATGTTTCACCCCTGTCTGATTAGACAAGATCTTTTTATTTATTTTTTTGTTGCTTAGTGTCAGGTTATGATTGTTTAAAATGAGTGTGAAACACTTGTCTAAAAGTTATATTTTCTGAAAATGTGCTCTGATGTAAATTTGGATTTTAAAGAGCAAAATCCAGAATAAATAATACAGTGGAGTTTTGCTGCACAGTCTTACTTTACTGCACATTACTCAGAATGTACCATTCAGAACATTTCCATGCAGTGAAGTAGTCCTTTTTTTTTTCTTCAAATGTGAGACTCTTGAACAAAGTTTACAAAATCAGATCTTTTATTGGACTTGAGTTGTAAGGAGACAGAAATCAACTATAATAATACAAATCATTATTCTTTAAATTCTTCTAAAAAATGTTACCCTTTACTTTGTCATGGGAAAAACACTTATGAGATTTCTTTGTAATGTTATCATGAATTCATATTTTTAAGTCATTGCTGGTGGAGTAATGAATCAATAAATCAATATTTTCTTCTGTTTGGTTTTAAACACATGCACCTTGAGCTAAAGGTGTCGAATCAAGACAGATCTTCTAAAAGTTGACGGTCCACTTCCTGAAGAACTGAGATGAATTTGGCTTTCACAGTGTCACTGCGCTTACGTATTATGTCACAGATCTTTCTCATGCTCTCTGCACTGGTTAAACGGTCATGTGTGATTTCTGAATATTGTTCCTCATGAATTATTTGCTGCTGAAGCAGTTTATCTGCAATGATCTTAACATTATCAAATTTCTGAATGAGAACTGACCAGTGATTATTAAACAATTGTACTTTATATGCCTCACTATTCAGACGCGGCTCATCTTTCTTTGGATTTATCAGCTCATTTTTCTCAGTAGTCGCAGTCCAGTTCTCCAGCTGTTTAGCCAGGTGGTTCTCGTTCATCTTCCTCAGGATATCCAGTGTGATCTTCACGGCTCCGTCTGGTTCAAATCGCTCCACCATTACATCCACTGTGTTAATGGCATCTGCTTCCTCCAGAACAGAAGTTGAAACAGAGCCATTATTCTTTAAGTACCACTTAAACTTCTTTAGTTTTTCTGTGGTCAGATTATCCATAGCTTTCAGAAGCAGCTCCCCAACAGTCGCCATCTTCTGTCACTGGTGTTTCTGTGCTGGAGAAGAATAAATATACTTAAAACAGCCACAAAGACAAGTGTATGCTGCACTAAATATCTTTTTTTTTCTTGTCTATATTTTTAAACATCATTGGTTGATTTCTAGGAGTGGTTCTTGTTGTTTTACTGGTTTGATTTGAAGGTTCTGTATTGGATTTTAATCTAAAGCGAGGCGTTCGCCATCAGTTTGGACCTAGAACTGGATTCACGACACCAAAGCACTTTTGATTTGGCTGTTTCTATGATTCTTGCCTATATCGTGCTGTTTTACTGTCAACAAGTGTTTGCATTTTGAGAAACTACACTAAACAAATCATGCAGAGGCATATTGCTGGTCAAGAAGTTACACTCAAATGTTGTCTGATGCTATTTCCACAAAGCTGCTTTGTGTTGTGAAAGAGTTACAACGTAATTCTCAAAATACTTTCATTCACACTTCAGGTTAAATAAACTGTTTGAAAGGAATCTTCATGTAAACCTTTCAAACCATAAATCACACAATGTTATCAAACCTCTAAGCTGACACAAGGTCACGATGGTCAACAGTATGTGAACTCAAAGCATTAAAATCGACATTTTAACATCACACATTTACAAAATACAAAGCAACACATTTTGAAACATGCTGTATTTAGTGCTAACAATTATTCACTTTGCAATGCGTAAAATAAGGTTTTAATCAAAACTTTTCTTAGCAACGATAAATTAGATGGTTTTGTCTATGAATTGTGAAAAAAAGATGCCTGAACTGCCAAAACATTTAATAAATTCAATAAATATATTGATATCATCAGTTAACAATGAAGTTCCTGTATCTTTAAATGAATTTCATACCTTATTTAAAGCAGTGACAATCCCTAGAAACAGATGAAGATTTACTGGGGACTTCTCTTGGTCCTCCTGTAGCCGCAGCTCAGTTTCATTTATGGTAACAGTAATTATGCAGCCTGGGGTGATTGAACAGTGCTGTTAAAAACCTGTTTGTCCTGCTTCCGTTGAAAGAAAACATCTCTTCTTTTTCCACATAAGTTTGAGGAGTCAGACCTCCGAAAAATCACCCACTATCATTCATAACATGAAGGATTCAGTAGAAGGAATTTAAAGAGAAATAACTAGTACACAGCTGTTACATTTATTAATTAATGAATTAATTTATTTATTTAGAACAGGGCTTCTCAACCACGGTGCTGTAGGGACTATTTTACACCAGGGTTACACCCCTGTGTTCCTGAGAAAGGCTCCGGGGTTTATATTAACCCTTTTTACAGTACAGTTTGTCTTCCTGAGAAAGACTCCGGGGTTTATATTAACCCTTTTCAGTACAGTTTGGCGACTGTACTGGGGCGATAGGACCCACGAGCAGCGCCCCCTGCTGGCCTCTACTAACACCTCTTCCAGCAGCTATAGTCTTCCAGGAGGTGTTAAAATAACACTGAAGCAATGTTGAAGTTAATGAGATAATTAAGTGATGATTGACAATTAGTAGTGACAGCCGATGTTAATAGGCAGAATCACTGAAGGAAAGAAAGAGAGACTCAACAACAACAACTGACTTCCAGCTATTACACTTTATTGCACTTATTACTAACCAGTTTGACTTTATTTCTGTCACACATCAACAAAATCTCTTGTTGAGAATTAACAGAGATTTAGATGCTGATGTTTTATGGAATGTTTCGTTTCAAGTCACCATGATTATTTAGTTGAACTCTTGTTATTTTATTAGTTTTTCTCTGGCTGCTGCAACTTTGTGTTTATAACGCACATTAGTTATGGCAAGAGAAAATATGATATGGTCTTAATGTTTATGTTTTGATGATGATACACAAACAAGTATATTTAATGCAACTTTAGTTGAACTTCTGCACTGCTTTTGCATAACTAAAATGCATTTAGTGCAAAATATTCAACAGAATTTAAGTATACCAATTTATAGTGTGCCACAAATATATTTAGTTATACTAAAGTACATATGAATAAGTTGTGCTTAAGTATACCATTTTTTTCCCACTAGGGCCAATGTTAGACCAATGTATTAAAAAAATAACAACAACAACAACAACGACGTGTTTGTCATTAAATCATAAATTCAACAGTAAACTGCCTCCATTGGTTCCTCCTCTCAGTTGAGACTGCAGATGTTGCAGTGTGTCAGTCAGTTCAGATAAGTAAACACTTTCTCTCTCTTTTCTTCACCAGGGACGGGTCCAGGGCCACCCGGACGGCCTCTTCAAACACCGTCTTAAGGCCCATCTGTGTTACTGCTGAGCACTCCAGGTACTTCACAGCTCCTGTTTCTTCAGCCATTGCCAGGCCTTCATGGAAGGTGATGGGGATTTGTTTCTTCTTTTTCAGCTTTTCAGTGGTGTCCTTGTCGTCTCTCAGATCAAGTTTAGTCCCGACTAGAATGATCAGAGCATTGGGGCAATGATGTCTGACTTCTGGATACCACTTTTCACGGACACTCTCAAACGAGTACGGGTCCACAAGAGAGAAACAGATCAAGAACACATCCGTCTGAGGGTAGGAAAGTGGTCGAAGCCTGTCGTAATCCTCCTGTGATGCTGTATCCTACAGTCCCAGGGTCACTGGATTCCCATCGACCATCACAGTGACAGCATAACTATCAAACACAGTGGGGACGTACTCACTGGGAAAAGCAGTGGTGGTGTATTTGATCAGAAGTTTTGTTTTTTCCACAGCCATGTCCCCGACGATCACACACTTTACGGTCTGCATCTGTGTAGCAAGCTATTGTGTTAGCACTCAGCTTTATATGTGAATAAATCTATAAACCCTGCTCTGATCAGGATAACCCACCTTCACAATTCAACAACACAGCGATTCCACTCAAAAATAAAAAATAAACAGTGGTGCAGAGTCGGTAAAACTCAAAAGAAAATTCACTCAGATTTGGCTGAGTAAAATGAGCTTGCAATTGCATGCCAAGGCATGTTCCAGTTAAATGTTAACTGTTAAACAAACAGCCACTCCCTGAGAGCAGAAAGTTCACAGAGGGACAGTGAACCACGCAATGTTCATCTTTCAGCATTGACCTTGTGTTTACATAGATGGTGTTTTATAACAATATAAAGTAATTTCAGTAAATCAGTAACATGATTTTTTTCATTTTCCACACATTCTGTTTTGGTTCTTTAAAAAGTCCAGTTTTCTTAATGTTAGAGAAACAGGTTTTAAAAGGATAGGCATGTAGAGTTATAGAAATAAATGTGCTAATAGTTGTAAAAGAGTATGTAGGCCTGTAGGTTTATCAAATGTGATGCTTTAAAGGACTGTGGCAGCTGCTCTGTTGATGAGTAAAGAGCACTATTGTATATTTAGAGGCATTTTCTCCAAAAATGATCTTGTTAATCAAGTTAGATTTACCCACAATTTTAATTTACAGATTTTGTATGCTATCAAGAGTACAAATGGAGACAAACTCATTTACAGGTCTTTAGAATTAGAATTACAGGTCTTAAAGCAGCCAGCATCTCCACAAACTCATATAAAATAACCAAAGCAATCCAAGGTTTCTGTTTAGTAAAGTGGCACGATTAGCAAAGAAACATCAGTAATGCAATTGTAAATGTACAACCCTTGACGGTGTTTTATGATTCAGCCTCAACTAAGCATTTGTCAGTGCAACATACACAGCAAAACCCCCAGTGTTAAATTAACTCTCATCAGAGGTTATTTGAGACCACACTCAAGAGTGTTAAAGTGTTAAAATAAGAGTGTTAAATGGACACTGAAGCAGAGTTAAAGTTAATGAGATAATTAAGTGATTAATTGAGTGATGATTGACCATTATTGAAGACACCTGATGATAACAAGCAGAATCACACAAAAATAAAGTCACCATCATGGAGATCAGGATTTGTTACTTTTTAATATTAGATGTTGTCTTTTTGAGTTTCAGCATAATAATTTGTCTTTTCTATCACATAATTTAGTTTATACACACTTATGCGTTTCATGATCTTACATACAGCATTTGATCTGTTTTCACCTGGTTTCTCAGTTGGCACAATAACACAATGCTTCCATGAAGCTGAGAGTTTTCCTGTCCTTCATACTTCATTATACAAATGCAGAATAATATTCAGACATGTATCAGATATCATAGTGAAGCATATCTCGTCTTTACCAGGAGATGTTTGATCTTACAGCTCTTTTCATTTTAGGAGTATTATCAGAAGATCTTTTTTCCTCCATTATGCCTATATTATGCTTCCTATTTTTATTATGCCTCCTATTATGTTATCTCTGTTTGTAAAAGTGCACAGTAACCCAGAAGAAAAAAAAAAAAAAAAAAAGTGCAGATAAACATCTGTATGCTAAGTGCAGGTAAACATCTGTATAACTTGTATTCCTCCCATCTCCCTAATATTGCCACATACTTGACTAATGTCTGTTTCTTCCCTAATTGATTTACAAAAATGTCTCCAGTGACTCTTTTTTTTCAATGTCTTATTAAATCTCCTTCTGCTTTTAATATGTAAATTTTAGTTTTCAAATAAATGTCCTCCTAAGTTTCCTACATGACTTATTCCTAGTTTTACATATTTTACACACATTTTTGATCCTTTTGTTTGTTTAACAACTGTACAAAAACAACAGTATATCATAAGACAAGGAGATGATGATATACTGATAGATGCTATGATAAAATATCAGAAGGCTGTTAAAGCTAAAGATAAAATATTTCTCTGATCTCATTAAGAAGATTCCTAATAATCCTAAAGCGTTATTCAAGACAATAGACTAGTTTTAAATCCTGACATAACTACAGGCCTTGATATTACTCAGATAATATGAAAAATTTTTTTTTTTTTTTTTTTACTTTTTTTTTACTTTTACTTTTTTTTTTTTTACTTTTTATACTGAATTTTTCATTAACAAAATTGATGCTTTTACAGATATTATTTTACTTTCAGATCTTATCCTTGATTATATAATTCCAGCCCCATTAGTACATTATTTAAGTGAGTTTTAACTGATTTCATTATCTGGTTTGGTGGACTTAGTCTGCCATATGAAGCCCATTCAGTGCTACTAACATGTATGATACTAACAGCCTACTAACATATATGACATCAAGTACAGGTGCTGGTCATATAATTAGAATATCATCAAAAAGTTCATTTATTTCACTAATGCTCTTCTGCATTGTTGGGTCTGGCATATCGCATCTTCCTCTTCACAACTGCAAATGTCAGGCGAGTTTGCTGGCCAATTAAGAACAGGGATACCATGGTCCTTAAACCAGGTACTGGTAGCTTTGGCACTGTGTGCAGGTGCCAAGTCCTGTTGGAAAATGAAATCTGCATCTCCATAAAGTTGGTCAGCAGCAGGAAGCATGAAGTGCTCTAAAACTTCCTGGTATACGGCTGCGTTGACCTTGGACCTCAGAAAACACAGTGGACCAACACCAGCAGATGACATGGCACCCCAAACCATCACTGACTGTGGAAACTTTACTCTGGACCTCAAGCAACGTGGATTGTGTGTCTCTCCTCTCTTCCTCCAGACTCTGGGACCCTGATTTCCAAAGGAAATGCAAAATTTACTTTCATCAGAGAACATAACTTTGGACCACTCAGCAGCAGTCCAGTACTTTTTGTCTTTAGCCCAGGCGAGACGCTTCTGACGCTGTCTGTTGTTCAAGAGTGGCTTGACACAAGGAATGCGACAGCTGAAACCCATGTCTTGCATACGTCTGTGCGTAGTGGTTCTTGAAGCACTGACTCCAGCTGCAGTCCACTCTTTGTGAATATCCCCAACATTTTTGAATGGGTTTTGTTTCACAATCCTCTCCAGGGTGCGGTTATCCCTATTGCTTGTACACTTTTTTCTACCACATCTTTTCCTTCCCTTCGCCTCTCTATTGATGTGCTTGGACACAGAGATCTGTGAACAGCCATCCTCTTTTGCAATGACCTTTTGTGTCTTGCCCTCCTTGTGTAAGGTGTCAATAGTCGTCTTTTGGACAACTGTCAAGTCAGCAGTCTTCCCCATGATTGTGTAGCCTACAGAACAAGACTGAGAGACCATTTGAAGGCCTTTGCAGGTGTTTTGAGTTAATTAGCTGATTAGCTGGTTAATTAGCACCTAGTGGCACCAGGTGTCTTCAATATTGAACCTTTTTCCTTAGTTGTCAGTTATAATCATCAAAATTAAAAGAAATAAACATTTGAAATATATCAGTCTATGTGTAATGAATGAATATAATATACAAGTTTCACTTTTTGAATGGAATTAGTGAAATAAATCAACTTTTTGATCATATTCTAATTATATGACCAGCACCTGTACATTTATAATGTTTACATTTTCAGATATTTTCTTGCTCTTCCTCTGAGCTGCAGCGCTCATCACTTATTGCTCACAATATAATGCTTCACTTCTGGTAAACTGATGCTCACAAAGATTAAAGATGATTTTAAAAAATAAGTTCTTAAGTTTAGGTTTTAGTTAAACATTTCAAAAAGGGTCTGTGAAAAAAATATTCAATAGAAGTCAACGTTTCCTTCAGTCCCTGTGAGAAACATTTCAGCTTCTTTCCCAACAGTGACCTGTAGGTGTCGCCAACTGCTCAATAACTTGCTCAATGAAACCGAAGGATTGTTGCAGAAACTCATTATATTCTCAGTCACTGGTAATATTAGTCATTGGTAATATTAGTTTGGCGTGACGCTGTGTTTGACAGATGCGTAATCTGAGTGAATCTCCTCCTTACTGACGGCGACTGTAGCGTCACTGAGAGACTCTTCATGCTTCTGGAAACTGACAGACGCATACAGGAGCCCATCAGAGGGGATTGTGGGTAACTGGACTGTTGAATTGAGAGGAGTTGATGCAGGTTCTTCTTGAATCTCTTCTTGAGGCTGTAAGAAGCAAAAACTCCCAAAAATGAAGTCTTAGTTCAAAGGCAGTAGTAGCCTTGCTATAACTCGAAATGGGCCTCGTGACAGAAGGGGCCTCTGCTTGAAAAAGAGCCCGCCCCCACCATTACGCCACGCACACACACCTGGGTCGGAAATTAATGGGGGCTTGGAGCAAACCGTTAAACTGTTATGCTGCTTCAGTCTGTCCAAAATCAGTTTCGTGACATACCATCGTGCACAAACTTACAGAGTCATTGCCTATAGGGCAGCGAGGCAGCAAGCTTTGTCACTTGCTTTGTTTCTGAATGAATCAGCTGTTTTGAATGGATTGTTTGACTGAATGAATGACTCACTCGTTAAGACAACAGCCGTGTTTCCACTGTCGGGCCAAAAGCGAGTGTGCTAGTGCATGCTAGGGCCAGTCGCGTTTCGACTGTCACTTCCGGGGGTTTGATCAAGCCTCATTGGGGCTTCCTCTGGGCCAATGGCCGGGGTTTTTGGCCCGCTGAATACCTTGGTTCAAAGCGGGCCAACTGGGGTTTGAGGACAGAGGCGGAGTTTAGTCAGGAGATGGTCAACCCAGCTGCTCATTTCCCACGTTATTATATCAGGCTACCAGCTAACGTCAACATTTAAGACATTTTAAACCATTTCAAAACTCACTCAGACACCAGCGAGTGTTTGAAATATCTTCCGATTGTGATCAGATGGGGATTCTGATCACCGTATGGAGCAGAAATATATTTATTTCTATTTTAAAGGCTACTTATGCTAACCAATGCCATAATAAATAAACACGTTAATGGAAAATACCAGAGACTCCTTGAAGAAGTTCATATATGATAATAATCATGTATTTACTTGGTTTCATCTTTAATCTGTCTCTTCCCTGTGCCTTTGTTGATAGTGGACTAATGCATCCGAAAAGAAAAGAAAAAGCACTCTGGTTAACTTGTATAACTCCTCTTTTCTTCTCGTGAGCTCCCTCTTTTGCTCTGGCTGAAAGGATAGTGAGATGGGAGAGATCACTCAAACCTCCTCAGATCACATCATTTTGTGGAAGATCTTTCTACATCTCTTTCTTAAGAAATGTGACATAAGCATATGATATTTTATCAATATTTTTGTAAATATGTAAGCCTTTGGACTTAAAAGCCTTAATGGAGTAAATTCCCCAGTGCTAAATGAACACATCTTGCTAAAGTAACACTGCAATTAGACAATTAAGTGATTCATTGAGTGGGTGAGAAAAGGGCAGAACTTGATTTTGGCCTCTGTGCTTGAGGTCCGAGGCTACTGGTCCTGTCTGGCACGCTGTTAGCCATGGCTCGCACTGGCCCGACAGTGGAAAAGTGGCTAATGATTTGCCGCCACCTTCTGGCGCTTTTAGTTTAATTTCATTTTCCCCATCATTTCTCTATATTTATATCTTGTGTTGGCGATAAATCATTCCTGCGGTGCTACATGCTGCAAGAAAGACTGTCCGCACTTGCCCAGATGTCAGTTCAACACGACATTATAACTCTGAATTGCAAAGGCCGCCTCTGTTCAAAGGTACAGCATATCATTTTCACATATTTAAGAACAGATCAGCTCTGAAACTCACCATTTCATGATCTCCTGTCTCTCTTCTGTCTGATGATGAAATGATGCCTGCGTGAACAAGAGCAACATCTGAGACTGAGAAAAGGCGAGATGATTTGAACTGCATGTGTATTTCTGAACAGCAGAGGGCAACAAACTCAGATTTACTAAACATGCAGTAGCGTGTGTGTGTGTGTGTGTGTGTGTGTGTGTCTCACCACGTTTACAGTTGTATTTTATTTTGAGCAACACGAGCACTAAACACACAGCCAGCAGGATCAAACCCACAGAAACAGCAGCTATCACAAAAGAGCCTGAAATCACACAAAGAGATTGTCACAGAGAAACAAGGTGGGCACATGACATTCATCTACAAGCATTCATACACATGCTGTGTCATCTTTATAGCTATATCATAGGATCACTTTCAACTAAAACTGAGAAACAGAATTGTTGGATCTTACCAGACTTTTCTCTTTCGGTGTCAGACTATCAGACTCCAATGCCGAATTACAAAATAACCTCATAAAATACATACACTTCATGGTTGAGTACATAGTGCTTAAGTACATACTGCATAAATGCTTAGTGTATGGTGCATAATTTGGGACACAACTATATTCAAACTCATTTGAAAATATGCAAACAAAGTTTTTTAACGCTATTTGAGCATAAGAAGCAACACTTGTGAGACAGTTAATGCTGATTTTGTTTCTGATTTAAAATGTTTTTTTAATGTGACTTCAGCAAGCAGTTTTTGAGATTTCAGTAATCCACGTTCAAGTAAATATAGGAGTTGGTCGAAATAGCTGCCCGAAAGCGTTACAGATATGGCTGCCGAGTGAACAGACTTTCCTTGAAAGGGACTTTGAAAGAGATTCATGAATGTTCATAAAACATAAAACAAATAATGCAACAACAACAAAAACAAAGTCAAATCGGCCTGGATTGACAGTATACGATCAACTGCATGTCTGCACTAAAAAAGGGAAACAGAAACCCTTTTTTTTGCACCTTCCTAAACTAAAATCTAAAACAAAAGCAGCAGCTAGTGATATATCAATTTATTACTTTCACACAAAATTTTTCTCTTTATCAATTATTTTATATTTACATAATTATTTTGTATTCTTGAAATTATTTTAATATTGATTTCTGTTATTTGAGCTGTTTTCTATGCTTATATGTTCATTTGTTCAGTGTTTGTTGTAATTGTTAAATATGGTACGTGTCCCCTTTAAGA
The DNA here is from genome assembly GCA_037101425.1 of Elopichthys bambusa. Taxonomy (NCBI): domain Eukaryota; kingdom Metazoa; phylum Chordata; class Actinopteri; order Cypriniformes; family Xenocyprididae; genus Elopichthys; species Elopichthys bambusa. Next base: position 39,476,608 of record CM074436.1, on the reverse strand, counting down.
AATGAGTTCCGGTTGCTTTCGTTCAGTTCGCGGTAAGCGCGACTGGAGCTCTCACTAAAAAGCTTAAAATGGGTTAGTTTCTTGTGATTTAATATGTATTTTTGTGTTAAAGATGCAGTTTAAACTTAGTGAAACACAAATAGAGGTTGTGTATCATGAAGTATGTTTGTTTTGAGTGTTTGTTAACCAAGATCCGTGGCTAAAATGATCCGTTTTGACTGACAGATCAATGCCGAAACTGTGAAGAAAGGCCACAGATTGACTTTATTTCTATCCATGTTTCTGTTAATATTGTTGTTTTGAATCAATGTAAAATGTTTTCTATTGAGAAAAAAGTTAAATATTGTTGATTTAATCATATGCAGTTTATTTGAAAATTGTAATATTTAGCGGTAAGCGCGGCTGGGGAAAGGTCAATGCCGAAACTGTGAAGAAAGGCCACAGATTGACTTTATTTTTCATTAATTTTACTTTTTATTCAACCAGAATAAAAAGCGGTCTAAGGAATCTCTGTTGTCCAGTCTCCTTAAATGGTCAACACAACGCAGAGCGAACATGCAGACCGATTCCTTTTAATGAAAGAGTATTTTACCTCTGTTCACATGTAGATGAACTTCAGTGAATACGAACGACCCAGAACTCTCCTCTGCGCACCAGTATTTCCCAGAATCCTCTTGTGTCAGATCGTTGATGTTTACAGTGAAAACTCCAGCTGAGGTTTCATCAGTCACAGAGAATCGGCCATTTGTTCTCATATTTGATGAAACACGAACTCCATCTCGGGCACAGATGTTCGGCTGATCTCCTCTGCAGAAAAACCTCTGGAGACTCGTGTGATTCCTGATGAATTTACAGCTGATGGACACTGATCCTCCGACAGACGCTTCATGAGTGACCGCTGAAGAGCAGAAAAATATGAGTGTGATAACAGAATGATCAGAAACATTGAGATATTTCTCCAGAAAACACCCTCACCATCTTTCATGACGATCATGAGTTTAGTGGGATGGTTAAACGCATCTCTCACTGCACACCAGTATATCCCAGCATCCTCTGCTCTCAGGTCACTCAAGGTCACAGTGAAGAGTTCAGGTTCATTCTTTACTGAAATCCTTGATTTATTAACATGGGCTTCATCTGATTTAATTATTTTTTTAGCATCTTTAGTGAAACACTTTCCTTTGCAAAGATACTTGACTTCACTTTCATGGTTTGCATTATAAGGGCATTTGATCTCTGATGAATCTCCTTCATGTCCGACTACTGCAGGCACTAATAGTCAAAGAGAATGAAAGTGTTTATATCCTGCAATGTATGCATATGTTATTTGGTTTATGGTTACTGTACGTACTGGTTACAGTGAGTTGATGTTGATTGGTGAGAGAGACAGAAGTCAGATGTGTGTCTCTGGTTTCTGCTCCACACCAGTAAACTCCAGCATCTCTCTCGCTCACGTCACTGATGATCACTGTAAAAACTCCTGCTGTACTGACAGAAAACTCAAAGCGTTTCTGCTCTGATGAACTGATGTTCTCACATATCTTCTTCTCGTTCTCTCTGCAGATGTGTTTGAAGGTCTTGTCGTGTTTCTCAGGGAAATCGCAGGTGAGTTTCACACTTTCACCAATAACAGCGGATACTTTGCTTGATGCATGGAGATGATCAACTATACACAAAAACAATGAAAAATAGTTATAATATAAAAAAATGAAACTGTTATACTGTTATAAAGTGTGTGTTCAAAAAGAATCTCCTGACAGAAGCTGTTTACCTTGATTTACTGTCAGTTTGACCTCAGTGAACAGATCATCACCAGCAATATTCACTCCACACCTGTACGTCCCTCCATCAGCTGCTGTTAAATCACTGATAAAAACCTTCAAAAGTCCTTCACTGGAATCATCATACATGTGAACTTTATCATGATCCTCCCATTGATTCTGTTCATCAACAGGGATCTTCTGTGATGAATCTTTCTGGATGAACTTCTTGTTTCCTTTGAATCTTTGTAGAAATTTACACGTGATGAAGACTGATTTACTGGAGTAGGCCTGAACCAGGACAGAAGTGATTCGACCTGCAAATCGAGATTTATTTCTTGATTTATTAAAAGTCAGGAGGGATTTACATTTATTATTTAGATCTGTAGGGATTTATTTTTTTCATTAAAAATAAACTAAACTCACTATAAACATTCAGCTGGATCTCTTTAATGAAGGTTATGTGAGTAATTGATGTTCCTGAAGGTCGATCATCTGATCCGTCTCTCTCCACTCCACATAAATAAGCTCCATCCTCCTCTGCAGAAATGTTTCTAATGGTCACAGTAATCTGATCTTCATGACTCTCAGACAGAACGAACTTCTCCTCAGATGATTGTGATGATTGTGAGCTGTTCAGCACATAGACAGGATTCTTGTTCAGTCTGTAGAAGACTTTGGTGTGTGTTTTAAACTTATCATCATATTCACAGTGGAAAGTGATCGTTTCTCCAACGTACTCGTCCCAGATAACAGACGTCCCACAACGAGACTCTGAAAATGATTTCAACAAAACCTTGTGACATGCACTGAAATATAAAATATTATTAATATTATTAAAGGTGCTCTAGGGAATTTTGGCCTCCGATTTTTTTATCCAGATTTTTTTTTTTTTTTTTTTTCAGATTTTCTGACCCCTGATCTGTCATTTTTTGTCAAGACATATTGACAGAAAAATGTACATTATACAAGGCATAAATCCAGAAAAATGTCATCTGAACAGACAAGTTACACATAGAAACCAGTCTTGTTTTTTTCTTTTTACAGTTCCCAGCAGGCACAGGATGTAGACACTGTCAGTCAGACGTCAAATATTAGTTGAAAATGATAATAGGGTTGACATCTTAACGTTTATTTGACGTCAAGCTCTAACGTTGATGTCAAATCGGTTGAAATACCCAAAAAACTTTAAAAACCCCTTTAAAAAGGTGACATGCATGGTAGTATAGATAGTAAAAGGAAAAGGGTAAAATGCATGTGTACTTGTTGATGATAAAGATATAATCATCATATAGTGGTCTGATTCACTGATGTTGTCCAGAATCTAATGTAGCGTCTGGACCAATCAGACACACAGTTATTCATTATATCTAATGAATTACACAGAAACTCACTCTCTGACAAGTCCTGTTAATTCCATCCCCACAACTGCAATACAGCGACAGAATAGGTGTCCTATTTCTATTTTACTGCTGTCAGGAATGTGCAGAGAAGACTCCAACTTCATTCTTTCTGAGAAGGACAAATAAACCCTCTTAGTCTATATATAACCACATGAGAAATGTATAAACGTGTATCCAATTTCCCCCCCTCATGATTTTCCTTTTATAATGTTTATTCTATGTATTTAATTCTCTCTTTTCAGAGTTTCAAAGTTATAATTATCTAAAATCACATGGGTAGCATGTTTGGTATCTACGGACTCCAACTTTTGTTTCCTATTTGGTAATTTATGATACATGTTACTAACTCTGTGACACATTAGTATTATAAGAATCTAGAAGGTTCTTCTCTCAAATATCCAATCCAATGTCTAATGCTAATATCTTGCTACAGGACAGAGGCTCGTAAAAGTTTCCCTCTGAAGGGAAAACCCCTTATTGGCTCAGACACCTCAAGTGGGTGCGACATGTTCACCCATTAAAATTACTGATCACAAGATCACTAACTCTCTCTCTCTTTTTTTTTCTTGCTTCTCGGACGACTGAAGAGACCCCTTGTTGCTGCAGGCCTCAGCCTACAACCCATCTCATCTATGACAGAAAGAAAGAAATTTGCTCCCCACTAAGAGTCAAATGAACAGCTTAAGTTGTTTCATAGTACTTCATCCAATGCAGAAGATACTGGCAACAACTTCGGACCGAATCATCGATTTCTCCTCAGTCCGCAGGTCCGATGTTTCTCAGCCTAAAGGCACTTTGCAAGTATCGTACATTTGAACACTAAACAGATTTAGTATTAATGTGTAAACCACCTATCAGCAAAGGTGTTTTATTACTGAGTAATCTGATGATCCTTTTCCAGACTGTCTTTGACTCTTTCCGTAGCTCTATTTCCGGTCCCACTTCTGGTTCAACTCTATCATTGCTCATTTTTACCTACGTGTGTTGTGACCTGCGTGTATGTTATGTGTTTGTTAGTTTAGTTATGTGTTTGTGAGTTAGTTAGTAAAGATTGTGCACAATAGATGTTTGGTTCTGACTCCGTCTGCTAATAAATTGCCTCTTAAATGATTTAGATCTTGACTACATGCTTTGAGTAGTACTGTACAATAAGAATGTTGTTTTTCCATAACCTGGAAATGAACATTTCTTAGACTTAATAAACAATTAACACTAAGTGTTCACTGGACGAACAGGTTAATTGATTGTAATATTAATTTTAATGTAGCTACATCAAGTTAATCTGATTAACTGATTCACATATTCATAATTAATCATAACTAATAAACAAAATGAGTTATGATTAATTATTAATATTTCCCCTTTGAGTTAATTCGCTACACTAATCTGGTGATAAATTATCATTTATCAGCAAGTCTATAATTCTACAATGTTTATGTAAAAAAAAATCCATATTTAATAAGTTATAAAGTAAAATACCTAGCTTCTGCCAGACCGCCTTCTGTATTCAATTTACGAAGAAAGTGTAATTTTCATTTGAAAGTTAATTAATGCTAAACGTTTGGCACCCTGTGTAATTTTTTTTTTTTTTTTTTAATTGACGTTTAGATGTTATGCAGATTTTCATTTTCAATTAAAATTTGTTGTCTGACCAATGTTGGATTAGTTGGACGTTACATTGATGTACTGTGCCAGCTGGGACGAAACATGAACATGCAAAGATGAATGACAATTCTCCAATTTTTCCAGCATAATTCAACCCGACAGTTCAAATTATGAATTTTTATGGCAGAGTAGGGCATGAAAACTGTTTTGAACTTTGATTTATGTACTTGCTCAGTAATTCATTTTTTGTTACATTTTACTCAAAATCTTCCATTATGTACCTTTAATAATATATAAAATAATAAGTAGTAAGTTATAAAGTATCAAACCTACCACTGTTCACCTTTAACTCAACATTATGTTTCCATGTCTGATTGTCTCCACATGTATATTCCCCATCATCCTCTCTGCTGAGGTTCCTGATAAACACTGTGAAGAATCTGCTGTTTTCATCATCATACAGAGCGAATCTCCCGTTATAATCCCAGCGACGCTGAAGCTCACTACTGATGCCCATCTTACAGCTCCTGTCTCTGCAGAAATACTTCCTTTTATGCTGGTCATTCTGGTTCTTGTACATACACTTGATCATCAAACTCCCTCCAGTGCATCCAAACACACTGAAACAAAGTACCTGACCTGCCAAACACAAGTTCATTTGCTCTGGGTTATTATATATCATCAATCTAGATCATATAATATATTATTTGACCCAGACTGACCAGAAAAGAACTGACCTGAGATCAGGCAGAGAGTGATGAAGATGAAGATGATGATGTCAGCCCTCATTTCAGACTGACTTCAGTCTCACAGATATCCAGAGAAAGCGTTGTATCAGATCACATATAAATGTACGCACGTCAATCGTTCTCACGTTTCTGCTTCCTTATTCTCTATAAATTTTCTTTCTTACTCCACCCATCTGTACCACTAACAGGGTGGTAAGTGTTGTGAAATGTGTGAAAGACCTGCAGAGAAACATATATAAGCATACAAAGACACACAATGCAGATGACACATCACTACATACAAAAGGAGTGACACAAAAGTCTCTGGCCTTTAACCAACAAATGCAAAGCAAATGAGAACTAATCTAAAACAATGAATGATGAAGATGCTCAAGATTACAAACAACACAGCATGAAAAAAACACAGAGAAAAACTAGATTATGAGAACCAGTAGAGGCCTCTAGTCATCACTGGGGGAAATCAAAGAAGAACTGACAGAAGTGTTAGTGAGGCCAGCAGGGGGCGCTGCTCATCCTGCGGTCTGAGTGGGTCCTATCGCCCCAGTACGGTCGCCATAAACTGTACAAAGTGTTCATATAAACCCCAGAAAGTTAAAGTAAAACAGTCCCTACAGCACATCACATAACCCCCCAACCCCTTTACTTGATACTTGCATTGCCTTAGCAAGATTAATGTCTTGTTGGTTCAGTAGGTTCACTCAGGTTCTTCTGTTATTTTGCTGTTATTCTGAGATAAACACAATTAACTAATCATCTAATATGAAGTGTCTTTATAATATGTGTTATTTTATGAAATTGTACGGCTTGTTTTATGGATAGCTTAGTTAATGCAGGTCAATAAGAGACTATTAACTAAACAATTTCCTTTTTATTACATGACTACAAATTTATAAAACTGATCCGAGATCAGGTAAAAAAAAAAAATTCATATACAGACACTGGTTCAGTGGCGAAGTATTGAAATTTTGAATCATTTGGAAACAGTTACGATGTAACAAAGCCTTGTTTACTGAAATTATGTGACTGGCAGTTTGATGCATGCTCCGAATTACTGGTTCAAAACAAATGAGTTTTTGAAGCTTCATGAAGCAGTGTTTTTGACTCAAGATGGCATGATCAGCACATGTGATCCAGGCACTATAGACACTACAATACACCCCCAACAAACTCTTAACTCTTAAAGTAAACAGCAGGATATATAGTTGGATTTGGCACAGATTTTGTTCCCCTGCCGTACAACCACCTGGACCTTTCCTAATGAGGGTGCCTCAATTATGATGTGATTCTTCAGCTTTAATCCATTAATGACACTTTGCATTCACAAAGACAGCACACAGAGACAATAAGAATTGCTTTGCGGGCTCTGTGAATCTGGTTGTTTAGATTCTTTTGTTAAACATTTGTTGCCAAATGTAAAGTAATGTAAGTTACCACAGTTTAAAAGCCTGTAATATTGAGTTAATACATATAAAAACACAAACCAACACATTCTCACCTGTGAAAGGTTTTCCCATTTCTTTAGGAATTTAAATCCCAGGTGTTTTTGCATCATTGATTCTTGCTGTGAGTGACGACATGTTGACTGTCTCAAGATGGCGGGCGCAGCGATGTGTCTGTAGCGGTCGAATGTGGCATCTACATATACATTTCTATGGTTCTATCCACCTTATTTTAATGTAAGAGCGGCTCGGCTATTTCTAACTTGAACAGGCTTTCAGTCTCATGAGCTTCCAGTTATTTTAGCTCTACAAAAACTGTTTATGCGGCTTGATATTGCAAACGTTGATGATGATAGGGCATTTTATACAACAGTATGGTTCTCGAATCTGATTGGCTGAGAGGTCTTTCCAGCCATGCAATATTCTAACGGGAGCCGTTTCACCGTTTGTATCACTCCGCTTGCAGCATTTCTCACAGCGAGTGTCATGACGGACGAGCAAACGCCATAATTTTACAAATCGCCACCTTGTAATTATAAGGTTCTAGATATTATAAGATATTAAGCTTAAAAGTTTTTGCATTCAACTTTGTAGATACAACCTTATTGTTTTCTAAAAAAAAAAAGTCTCAAAATATACACAACATCACATAGTATAAATAAGTTAAAATTATAATATTAGAATATGTGATTAGCTCAATAAATAACTCATGTCAGGTTTTTTGTAATTTTTATGATGAAAGAAGCCTTTACACCCTTCAGTCGCTCTTTATGTAGGCCCTATGTGCTTTTATACGCCTCAGCATCACATGCATGCGTCGTGCTGCTCACGTGACCAGAGCCGGCCAATCATGAGCTGCCGTTCGGACGTAAACACTGAAGCTCTGCAACGGAAATAGCGTAGCAGTATGAAAAGGGACAGACTAATTTGTTTTTCGCACGCAAAAAGTATTCTCATCGCTTCGTAATATTACGGTTGAACCACTGCAGTCACGTTAACTATTTCATCGATGTCTTTAATACCTTTCTGGACCTCAAAAGGTGCAATGTCATTGCTGCCTATATGTGGATCAGATAACCTCGGATTTCATCAAAAATATCTTAATTTGTGTTCTGAAGGTTTTTCAGGTTTGGGACGATATGAGGATGACAGAAATTCATTTTTGGGTGAACTAACCCCTTAAGGAATGTTTCTTTTGATGTACAGATTTCCTATGGTGCTGAGCCGTTTTTCTACAAAGTTACAAAAAATGAACATTTTCAAAATCTCCCAACATATTTTTGCTGTGAAAGTGAAAGCAAAAACTGCTTTTGGCATCAGACACTGCATTAACAGAGAATGAATTATCTCAGACACTGTGAGATCTGAATCCACCGCAGTGCTGATAATGGTATCTTAATTTATTGACTTAATATTTCTCTTGTGGACCATACAATGATGATAGTGAAAAACTGAAGAATACGAGCACTTGACAATCTGTGAATAGATCACCTTGCAATTAAATTTTAATGTGGGATGCAGTTTTGTAGTCTGTTTTAAAAACATTTTCAATGAGGAGTCCTCGATCTTCATACACGCGTCTGTGTCGCAAGTGTGGTTATAGGGATGTTGTGCAATTGGGGAAGGCAAATGAATTGTAGGTCCTAATAATAATTAAATAGTAATACTAGCCTTTTAATAAAAATAATAATAATTTAATACACTAATGGGAAAATTAGCCAAGATATTATTATCTTGATATCGTCAAAGGCATCAGCCATCGGCGATATCTTTGACTACTGATACTGTCGTCTATCAGCACAACCCTAGGTTTTTTACATTTCACCACAGTTACTGCCCTGTTAGCAGTGCAAATGCCTGAAACCATTATAGAGAATAAGGAAGCAGAAATGTGAGAAAGACAAAAAGAGGATGTGTGTACTTCTAATGATAGTGACTTATATCACGTTTAAAAAAAACCCTCATTTGATCAGTTTTTGCTTTTTTCTGGATTGTGATCGGATCTGTTTTTTTCTCTGGATATCTGTGAGACTGAAGTCAGTCTGGAATGAGGGCTGACATCATCATCTTCATCTTCGTCACTCTCTGCTTGATCTCAGGTCAGTTCTCTTTACTGGTCAGTCTGGGTCAAATAATATATTATATGATCTAGATTGATGATATATAATAACCCAGAGCAAATGAACTTGTGTTTGGCAGGTCAGGTACTTTGTTTCAGTGTGTTTGGATGCACTGGAGGGAGTTTGATGATCAAGTGTATGTACAAGAACCAGAATGACCAGCATAAAAGGAAGTATTTCTGCAGAGACAGGAGCTGTAAGATGGGCATCAGTAGTGAGCTTCAGCGTCACTGGAATTATAACGGGAGATTCGCTCTGTATGATGAGGAAAACAGCAGATTCTTCACAGTGTTTATCAGGAACGTCAGCAGAGAGGATGATGGGGAATATACATGTGGAGACAATCAGACATGGAAACATAATGTTGAGTTAAAAGTGAACAGCGGTAGGTTTGATACTTTATAACTTACTACAGCAATTGTTTTATTACAGTACGATTAAAAGAGCACTATTTTTTTAGTTAAAATGAACAAAAATGAATTACTGAGCACATAAATCAATGTTCAAAACAGTTTCCATGCTTACCCTGATTCACTACAGTACACTTATAATAATAATTCATAATTTGAGCTGTCAGGTCAGATTATTTAGGGAAAATGTCAGCTTTATGTCATTCGTCTTTCCATGTTCATGTCACTTCTGTAAAAAGAAAAAAAGACTGTATGTGACTTATGTGTTCAGATGATATTTTCAGGATATATTCCTTGTAAGATTTGACGATATGCTCTGATCACAGGCAACCTTAAATATACCTAAAAACAACCAGAACCCATGAAGAAGAAAAAAAAGAAAAAGAAAAAAACTCAGCAAAGAACTTGCAATTGTGTTTCAAACAGAGATGGTGATAGAGAGGCCAAACTTTCCTAGTGCACCTTTAATAAATTAATAAATAATAATTAAGCCCAGGATACACTAAGTCGACTTCAAAGAACTAGCTGCGAGAAAAACCAACGGTGTTTCGGCCTTGCGTCAGCTGCGTCTGCACCAAACGGCTGCGCTTGAACACACAGCACAGAATACAGCCGACTGCAGACTAGCATGTGCGTTCTGCGCCTCTGTGTAAGGAACGAACTGTCTATATCAGCAGGTATCAATAGTCTAAATTTGTCATTCAAAAGTAGAAACCGAAACAAGGATATACAAGGTATATACACAGATATATGAAACATAAACAAAGCAGCACTTGGTTTTGAATATAATTTATGTTGATAACTTTCTTCATTTTAAGCGGCTCATGTTGTTATTAAATTATTTGCTGAGGTCCCACTGTCACTGATGGTCCAACGCCATTTCAACATGCTAAATAGGGAAAACTGCTGCTGACGTGAGCCCGACGAGAGCCGATGTGTAGAAAACAAAGCAAAAACTAGCCTGACAGACATTCGCCGACGGCCTGACCAGCTGACCATGACCATGAGCTTTTTTTCATGAAGTGCCATTTTTAAGTTTCTAAGTTAATCAATGAGCCACAACGTTTACTTTGTTTGTTTTCGGGTTTAAATTAGACTTTGAAGAACAGATTTCCAATGGGCTTGTTTACACCTGGTCATCCAAGTGTTTTTACTGATCGGATAGCTATCTGTTTTGTTAAAACTGTTGCATTTCCACTTTGCAACATAAATGTGTCTCCGCAAAACTAATGTGATCTTCAATTCCTAAGCTATATGCAAATTTAACAGAGTTCACATCAAATAAAGCAAGACATGAGCTTCATTTTGTTTATCATCAGCCAATATCAAGATCATAGACCGCAATTAGAGAGAGAGACAGCGGCATCAGCACTGGTAAGATCATTTAATGTCACCATTTTAACGGGGTCATATAATACCACTTTTACAAGATGTAAAATAAGTTTCTGATATCCCTAAAGTGTGTGTGTGAAGTTTTAGCTGAAAATACCCCACAGATCATTTATATGGCATGTTAAATTTGTCACTTTTTGAGGGTGAGCAAAAACACTCCGTTTTGGTGTGTGTCCCTTTAAATGCAAATTAGCTGCTTCTCCTAAGCAGAGAGCAGGGTTTCAAGAGCTCTTGTTAGCACATAGTGTTAGCAGCTCAGATTACCTCACGCAGACTCTCTGAAAATGTCAGAAACTGTTCAGCCTTTTATGTTCAAACCGGAGTCGGACAATGATGAGAGACTCAAGAAGAAGTGACAACATGTAGAATGCAACAGGATGTTTCTGAACAGTTAGTTGATTAATTTCATGTAGCTGATGTGGGATATCTTCATTGATTATCATTGATTAGCATGTTCTGTCATGATAATATATAAATCGCTTGTGTGGGAACTGTTGTAAGATGCCTACAGAGCCAGATAATATATGCTGCATGAAGACAGAACAGGTGTAGTTTACTGTAATTATGGTTATAACTTATGTTGTCATCTTGCTTTTATTACATGCTATTGCATTTGTGTTGCATACTGTATTTCAATATCATGGCCTCACCCCTTTGTTGTGTGTTCTTGGGGGTGGGGTTTATGTACATTTTAGGGTTAGTGATGTCACCAACATTGTATCAGCCCAGATCTGGCCCACATCTGGCACATGTGGCATGATGATCTGGCCCACATGCTGCAATGAATTATGGTCCTTGTGTGGGCTGCTTCCGTTTGCCAGATCTGAGCCATAAGCAGGCCACAGCAATGCCACATGTCAGCCAAGAGCAAAGAAATAAACCAGAACTGGACCTTATCTGAGCCACAAAATCTGTGTATATTAAGTATAGAGTCATCTCATCTCATCATCAGCCTGTTAACAAACAGAATAACTGAAGGAAAGAAGAGAACAGAAAAAGAGACCAGCAGAAACACAAGAACTACAACTTCAGTCACAGCCTTAGATGAAATCAACTGAAGATGAAAGACATTAAATCTCTGAAGATCTGATTCAACAACTCCACAAACAGCATTACCAGCTTCACTTATTACTAACCAGACTGACTTTATTTATGGTAGAAATCAACAAAAGTTGTTATTGAGAATTAGTATTATATTGAGAATTAGTATAAATATTGAGTTTAACTCTTTCATTTGAAGTCACCATAATGGTGATCGGTATTTCCATTAGTTGGGCTCTTCACTCTTATTATATGTTTGTCTTTTCTGGCTGCTGTGACAGTGTGTACTAATAGCACAACACAACTGTTAGATTCAAATGATATCAGGCCATTTCATGATGACCACAAAACAATCAACAGACAACCATCATCACTTGATATTATTTTGCTTTAGCTTTATTTGTTAATGCAAAAGTGTTTAACAAACACACTGTCACAGCAGCCAGAAAACACAAATACTGTCAATCCAGGCCGATTTGACTTTGTTTTTGTTGTTGTTGCATTATTTGTTTTATGTTTTATGAACATTCATGAATCTCTGTTCACTCGGCAGCCATATCTGTAACGCTTTCGGGCAGCTATTTCGACCAACTCCTATATTTACTTGAACGTGGAATACTGAAATCTCAAAAACTGCTTGCTGAAGTCACATTAAAAAAACATTTTAAATCAGAAACAAAATCAGCATGAACTGTCTCACAAGTGTTGCTTCTTATGCTCAAATAGCGTTAAAAATTTTTTTTTTCAGGCTGTTTCTATGGCAACCGGACCATCTAATGGCAGCAGCAGTGACATTGACTTTATGAATTAACGAATGGCTCTTTTATTTAGAAGGCGGGACTTATTACCATATTGCGCATTGTACTTTCTCCATTGAAAGTGATCCTATGATATAGCTATAAAGATGACACAGCATGTGTATGAATGCTTGTAGATGAATGTCATGTGCTCACCTTGTTTCTCTGTGACAATCTCTTTGTGTGATTTCAGGCTGTTTTGTGATAGCTGCTGTTTCTGTGGGTTTGATCCTGCTGGCTGTGTGTTTAGTGCTCGTGTTGCTCAAAATAAAATACAACTGTAAACGTGGTGAGACACACACACACACACACACACACACACGCTACTGCATGTTTAGTAAATCTGAGTTTGTTGCCCTCTGCTGTTCAGAAATACACATGCAGTAGCCTTTAAAATAGAAATAAATATATTTCTGCTCCATATGGTGATCAGAATCCCCATCTGATCACAATCGGAAGATATTTCAAACACTCGCTGGTGTCTGAAAGTGAGTTTTAAACTGAAAATGGTTTAAAATGTCTTAAATGTTGACGTTAGCTGGTAGCCTGATATAATAAGCTGGGTAGACCATCTCCTGACTAAACTCTGCCTCTGTCCTCAAGCCCCAGTTGGCCCGCTTTGGACCAAGGTATTCAGCGGGCCAAAAACCCCGGCCATTGGCCCAGAGGGAGCCCCAATGAGGCTCGATCAAACCCCGGAAGTGACAGTCGAAACATGACTGGCCCTAGCATGCACTAGCACACTCGCTTTTGGCCCGACAGTGGAAACACGGCTGTTGTCTTAACGAGTGAGTCATTCATTCAGTCAAACAATCCATTCAAAACAGCTGATTCATTCAGAAACAAAGCAAGTGACAAAGCTTGCTGCCTCGCTGCCCTATAGGCAATGACTCTGTAAGTTTGTGCACGATGGTATGTCACGAAACTGATTTCGGACAGACTGAAGCAGCATAACAGTTTAACGGTTTGCTCCAAGCCCCCATTAATTTCCGACCCAGGTGTGTGTGCGTGGCGTGATGGTGGGGGCGGGCTCTTTTTCAAGCAGAGGCCCCTTCTGTCATGAGGCCCATTTCGAGTTATAGCAAGGCTACTACTGCCTTTGAACTAAGACTTCATTTTTGGGAGTTTTTGCTTCTTACAGCCTCAAGAAGAGATTCAAGAAGATCCTGCATCAACTCCTCTCGATTCCACAGTCCAGTTACCCACAATCCCCTCCGATGGGCTCCCGTGTACTGCTGTCAGTTTCCAGAAGCATGAAGAGTCTCTCAGTGACGCTACAGTCGCCGTCAGTAAGGAAGAGATTCACTCAGATTACGCACCTGTCAAACACAGCATCACGCCAAACTAATAATACCACTGGAGTTTTGTTTTTTTATTAATATTAAGAATAATGTCAGTGTCTGAGAATATAATGAGTTTCTGCAACAATCATTCGGTTTCATTGAGCAAGTTATTGAGCAGTTGGCGACACCTACAGGTCACTGTTGGGAAAGAAGCTGAAATGTTTCTCACAGGGACTGAAGGAAACGTTGACTTCTATTGAATATATTTTTCACAGACCCTTTTTGAAATGTTTAACTAAAACCTAAACTTAAGAACTTTTTTTTTTTTTTTTTAATCATCTTTAATCTTTGTGAGCATCAGTTCACCAGAAGTGAAGCATTATATTGTGAGCAATAAGTGATGAGCGCTGCAGCTCAGAGGAAGAGCAAGAAAATATCTGAAAATGTATCATTATAAATGTACAGGTGCTGGTCATATAATTAGAATATGATCAAAAAGTTGATTTATTTCTCGAATTCCATTCAAAAAGTGAAACTTGTATATTATATTCATTCATTACACATAGACAGATATATTTCAAATGTTTATTTCTTTTTATTTTGATTATTATAACTGACAACTAAGGAAAAAGGTTGAATATTGAAGACACCTGGTGCCACACTCTAATCAGCTAATTAACTCAAAACACCTGCAAAGGTCTTCAAATGGTCTCTCAGTCTAGTTCTGTAGGCTACACAATCATGGGGAAGACTGCTGACTTGACAGTTGTCCAAAAGACGACCATTGACACCTTGCACAAGGAGGGCAAGACACAAAAGGTCATTGCAAAAGTGGATGGCTGTTCACAGATCTCTGTGTCCAAGCACATTAATAGAGAGGCGAAGGGAAGGAAAAGATGTGGTAGAAAAAAGTGTACAAGCAATAGGGATAACCGCACCCTGGAGAGGATTGTGAAACAAAACCCATTCAAAAATGTGGGGGAGATTCACAAAGAGTGGACTGCAGCTGGAGTCAGTGCTTCAAGAACCACTACGCACAGACGTATGCAAGACATGGGTTTCAGCTGTCTCATTCCTTGTGTCAAGCCACTCTTGAACAACAGACAGCGTCAGAAGCGTCTCGCCTGGGATAAAGACAAAAAGTACTGGACTGCTGCTGAGTGGTCCAAAGTTATGTTCTCTGATGAAAGTAAATTTTGCATTTCCTTTGGAAATCAGGGTCCCAGAGTCTGGAGGAAGAGAGGAGAGGCACACAATCCACGTTGCTTGAGGTCCAGTGTAAAGTTTCCACAGTCAGTGATGGTTTGGGGTGCCATGTCATCTGCTGGTGTTGGTCCACTGTGTTTTCTGAGGTCCAAGGTCAATGCAGCCGTATACCAGGAAGTTTTAGAGCACTTCATGCTTCCTGCTGCTGACCAACTTTATGGAGATGCAGATTTCATTTTCCAACAGGACTTGGCACCTGCACACAGTGCCAAAGCTACCAGTACCTGGTTTAAGGACCATGGTATCCCTGTTCTTAATTGGCCAGCAAACTCGCCTAACCTTAACCCCATAGAAAATCTATGGGGTATTGTGAAGAGGAAGATGCGATATGCCAGACCCAACAATGCAGAAGAGCTGAAGGCCACTATCAGAGCAACCTGGGCTCTTATAACATCTGAGCAGTGCCACAGACTGATCAAGGATAAGATCTGAAAGTAAAATAATATCTGTAAAAGCATCAGTTTTGTTAATGAAAAACTCAGTATAAAAAGTAAAAAAAAAAAAAGAAAAGAAAAAAGTTTTCATATTATCTGAGTAATATCAAGGCCTGTAGTTATGTCAGGATTTAAAACTAGTCTATTGTCTTGAATAACGCTTTAGGATTATTAGGAATCTTCTTAATGAGATCAGAGAAATATTTTATCTTTAGCTTTAACAGCCTTCTGATATTTTATCATAGCATCTATCAGTATATCATCATCTCCTTGTCTTATGATATACTGTTGTTTTTGTACAGTTGTTCGTTAAACAAAAGGATCAAAAATGTGTGTAAAATATGTAAAACTAGGAATAAGGCATGTAGGAAACTTAGGAGGACATTTATTAGAAAACTAAAATTTACATATTAAAAGCAGAAGGAGATTTAATAAGACACTGAAAAAAAAGAGTCACTGGAGACATTTTTGTAAATCAATTACGGAAGAAACAGACATTAGTCAAGTATGTGGCAATATTAGGGAGATGGGAGGAATACAAGTTATACAGATGTTTACCTGCACTTAGCATACAGATGTTTACCTGCACTTAGCAACAGAGAAAGAACAGCTTTTTTTTCTTCTTCTGGGTTACTGTGCACTTTTACAAACAGAGAGAACATAATAGGAAGCATAATAAAAATAGGAAGCATAATATAGGCATAATGGAGGAAAAAAGATCTTCTGATAATACTCCTAAAATGAAAAGAGCTGTAAGATCAAACATCTCCTGGTAAAGACGAGATATGCTTCACTATGATATCTGATACATGTCTGAATATTATTCTGCATTTGTATAATGAAGTATGAAGGACAGGAAAACTCTCAGCTTCATGGAAGCATTGTGTTATTGTGCCAACTGAGAAACCAGGTGAAAGATCAAGATGTAAGATCATGAAAAGCACAAGTGTGTATAAACTAAATTATGTGATAGAAAAGACAAATTATTATGCTGAAACTCAAAAAGACAACATCTAATATTAAAAAGTAACAAACCCCGATCTCCATGATGGTGACTTTATTTTTGTGTGATTCTGCTTGTTATCATCAGGTGTCTTCAATAATGGTCAATCATCACTCAATTAATCACTTAATTATCTCATTAACTTTAACTCTGCTTCAGTGTCCATTTAACACTCTTATTTTAACACTTTAACACTCTTGAGTGTGGTCTCAAATAACCTCTGATGAGAGTTAATTTAACACTGGGGTTTTGCTGTGTATGTTGCACTGACAAATGCTTAGTTGAGGCTGAATCATAAAACACCGTCAAGGGTTGTACATTTACAATTGCATTACTGATGTTTCTTTGCTAATCGTGCCACTTTACTAAACAGAAACCTTGGATTGCTTTGGTTATTTTCTATGAGTTTGTGGAGATGCTGGCTGCTTTTAGACCTGTAATTCTAATTCTAAAGACCTGTAAATGAGTTTGTCTCCATTTGTGCTCTTGATAGCATACAAAATCTGTAAATTAAAATTGTGGGTAAATCTAACTTGATTAACAAGATCATTTTTGGAGAAAATGCCTCTAAATATACAATAGTGCTCTTTACTCATCAACAGAGCAGCTGCCACAGTCCTTTAAAGCATCTCATTTGATAAACCTACAGGCCTACATACTCTTTTACAACTATTAGCACATTTATTTCTATAACTCTACATGCCTATCCTTTTAAAACCTGTTTCTCTAACATTAAGAAAACTGGACTTTTTAAAGAACCAAAACAGAATGTGTGGAAAATGAAAAAAAAATCATGTTACTGATTTACTGAAATTACTTTATATTGTTATAAAACACCATCTATGTAAACACAAGGTCAATGCTGAAAGATGAACATTGCGTGGTTCACTGTCCCTCTGTGAACTTTCTGCTCTCAGGGAGTGGCTGTTTGTTTAACAGTTGCAAGCTCATTTTACTCAGCCAAATTTGAGTGAATTTTCTTTTGAGTTTTACCGACTCTGCACCACTGTTTATTTTTGATTTTTGAGTGGAATCGCTGTGTTGTTGAATTGTGAAGGTGGGTTATCCTGATCAGAGCAGGGTTTATAGATTTATTCACATATAAAGCTGAGTGCTAACACAATAGCTTGCTACACAGATGCAGACCGTAAAGTGTGTGATCGTCGGGGACACGGCTGCGGAAAAAACAAAACTTCTGATCAAATACACCACCACTGCTTTTCCCAGTGAGTACGTCCCCACTGTGTTTGATAATTATGCTGTCACTGTGATGGTCGATGGGAATCCAGTGACCCTGGGACTGTAGGATACAGCATCACAGGAGGATTACGACAGGCTTCGACCACTTTCCTACCCTCAGACGGATGTGTTCTTGATCTGTTTCTCTCTTGTAGACCCGTACTCGTTTGAGAGTGTCCGTGAAAAGTGGTATCCAGAAGTCAGACATCATTGCCCCAATGCTCTGATCATTCTAGTCGGGACTAAACTTGATCTGAGAGACGACAAGGACACCACTGAAAAGCTGAAAAAGAAGAAACAAATCCCCATCACCTTTCATGAAGGCCTGGCAATGGCTGAAGAAACAGGAGCTGTGAAGTACCTGGAGTGCTCAGCAGTAACACAGATGGGCCTTAAGACGGTGTTTGAAGAGGCCGTCCGGGTGGCCCTGGACCCGTCCCTGGTGAAGAAAAGAGAGAGAAAGTGTTTACTTATCTGAACTGACTGACACACTGCAACATCTGCAGTCTCACCTGAGAGGAGGAACCAATGGAGGCAGTTTACTGTTGAATTTATGATTTAATGACAAACACGTCATTGTTGTTGTTGTTGTTATTTTTTTAATACATTGGTCTAACCAGACATATATTAGTTTACATCGAGTTGATCAAGTATATTTTGGTTTGTTCAAAAATGCATTGGCTTGATTAACTATAAGTTTGTTCAATTATTTATTGTTTGGTCAAGTATGCCCTAGTGGGAAAAAAATGGTATACTTAAGCACAATTTATTCATATGTACTTTAGTATAAAGTATTTGTATTTGTGGCACACTATAAATTGGTATACTTAAATTCTGTTGAATATTTTGCACTAAATGCATTTTAGTTATGCAAAAGCAGTGCAGAAGTTCAACTAAAGTTGCATTAAATATACTTGTTTGTGTATCATCATCAAAACATTAAGACCATATCATATTTTCTCTTGCCATAACTAATGTGCGTTATAAACACAAAGTTGCAGCAGCCAGAGAAAAACTAATAAAATAACAAGAGTTCAACTAAATAATCATGGTGACTTGAAACGAAACATTCCATAAAACATCAGCATCTAAATTTCTGTTAATTCTCAACAAGAGATTTTGTTGATGTGTGACAGAAATAAAGTCAAACTGGTTAGTAATAAGTGCAATAAAGTGTAATAGCTGGAAGTCAGTTGTTGTTGTTGAGTCTCTCTTTCTTTCCTTCAGTGATTCTGCCTATTAACATCGGCTGTCACTACTAATTGTCAATCATCACTTAATTATCTCATTAACTTCAACATTGCTTCAGTGTTATTTTAACACCTCCTGGAAGACTATAGCTGCTGGAAGAGGTGTTAGTAGAGGCCAGCAGGGGGCGCTGCTCGTGGGTCCTATCGCCCCAGTACAGTCGCCAAACTGTACTGAAAAGGGTTAATATAAACCCCGGAGTCTTTCTCAGGAAGACAAACTGTACTGTAAAAAGGGTTAATATAAACCCCGGAGCCTTTCTCAGGAACACAGGGGTGTAACCCTGGTGTAAAATAGTCCCTACAGCACCGTGGTTGAGAAGCCCTGTTCTAAATAAATAAATTAATTCATTAATTAATAAATGTAACAGCTGTGTACTAGTTATTTCTCTTTAAATTCCTTCTACTGAATCCTTCATGTTATGAATGATAGTGGGTGATTTTTCTGAGGTCTGACTGCTCAAACTTATGTGGAAAAAGAAGAGATGTTTTCTTTCAACGGAAGCAGGACAAACAGGTTTTTAACAGCACTGTTCAATCACCCCAGGCTGCATAATTACTGTTACCATAAATGAAACTGAGCTGCGGCTACAGGAGGACCAAGAGAAGTCCCCAGTAAATCTTCATCTGTTTCTAAGGATTGTCACTGCTTTAAATAAGGTATGAAATTCATTTAAAGATACAGGAACTTCATTGTTAACTGATGATATCAATATATTTATTGAATTTATTAAATGTTTTGGCAGTTCAGGCATCTTTTTTTCACAATTCATAGACAAAACCATCTAATTTATCGTTGCTAAGAAAAGTTTTGATTAAAACCTTATTTTACGCATTGCAAAGTGAATAATTGTTAGCACTAAATACAGCATGTTTCAAAATGTGTTGCTTTGTATTTTGTAAATGTGTGATGTTAAAATGTCGATTTTAATGCTTTGAGTTCACATACTGTTGACCATCGTGACCTTGTGTCAGCTTAGAGGTTTGATAACATTGTGTGATTTATGGTTTGAAAGGTTTACATGAAGATTCCTTTCAAACAGTTTATTTAACCTGAAGTGTGAATGAAAGTATTTTGAGAATTACGTTGTAACTCTTTCACAACACAAAGCAGCTTTGTGGAAATAGCATCAGACAACATTTGAGTGTAACTTCTTGACCAGCAATATGCCTCTGCATGATTTGTTTAGTGTAGTTTCTCAAAATGCAAACACTTGTTGACAGTAAAACAGCACGATATAGGCAAGAATCATAGAAACAGCCAAATCAAAAGTGCTTTGGTGTCGTGAATCCAGTTCTAGGTCCAAACTGATGGCGAACGCCTCGCTTTAGATTAAAATCCAATACAGAACCTTCGGTTTTTATTCGAAAAAACAAAATCAAACCAGTAAAACAACAAGAACCACTCCTAGAAATCAACCAATGATGTTTAAAAATATAGACAAGAAAAAAAAAGATATTTAGTGCAGCATACACTTGTCTTTGTGGCTGTTTTAAGTATATTTATTCTTCTCCAGCACAGAAACACCAGTGACAGAAGATGGCGACTGTTGGGGAGCTGCTTCTGAAAGCTATGGATAATCTGACCACAGAAAAACTAAAGAAGTTTAAGTGGTACTTAAAGAATAATGGCTCTGTTTCAACTTCTGTTCTGGAGGAAGCAGATGCCATTAACACAGTGGATGTAATGGTGGAGCGATTTGAACCAGACGGAGCCGTGAAGATCACACTGGATATCCTGAGGAAGATGAACGAGAACCACCTGGCTAAACAGCTGGAGAACTGGACTGCGACTACTGAGAAAAATGAGCTGATAAATCCAAAGAAAGATGAGCCGCGTCTGAATAGTGAGGCATATAAAGTACAATTGTTTAATAATCACTGGTCAGTTCTCATTCAGAAATTTGATAATGTTAAGATCATTGCAGATAAACTGCTCCAGGAGCAAATAATTCATGAGGAACAATATTCAGAAATCACACATGACCGTTTAACCAGTGCAGAGAGCATGAGAAAGATCTGTGACATAATACGTAAGCGCAGTGACACTGTGAAAGCCAAATTCATCTCAGTTCTTCAGGAAGTGGACCGTCAACTTTTAGAAGATCTGTCTTGATTCGACACCTTTAGCTCAAGGTGCATGTGTTTAAAACCAAACAGAAGAAAATATTGATTTATTGATTCATTACTCCACCAGCAATGACTTAAAAATATTAATTCATGATAACATTACAAAGAAATCTCATAAGTGTTTTTCCCATGTCAAAGTAAAGGGTAACATTTTTTAGAAGAATTTAAAGAATAATGATTTGTATTATTATAGTTGATTTCTGTCTCCTTACAACTCAAGTCCAATAAAAGATCTGATTTTGTAAACTTTGTTCAAGAGTCTCACATTTGAAGAAAAAAAAAAGGACTACTTCACTGCATGGAAATGTTCTGAATGGTACATTCTGAGTAATGTGCAGTAAAGTAAGACTGTGCAGCAAAACTCCACTGTATTATTTATTCTGGATTTTGCTCTTTAAAATCCAAATTTACATCAGAGCACATTTTCAGAAAATATAACTTTTAGACAAGGGTTTCACACTCATTTTAAACAATCATAACCTGACACTAAGCAACAAAAAAATAAATAAAAAGATCTTGTCTAATCAGACAGGGGTGAAACATTTTTACATACTTCTGTTATTTCATATATTTAATGTCTTATATGCACTTCTTAAGCTGCAAACTGCCATTAAAGGTGCATATTTCATTTTCCAACAAAGCCAAAAGCACACTGTTTTGCAGGACCAGCCTCCATTCTCAGGGAAAACATGTATATACCAGTGTGGGCTTGTTTCTTCATTCTAAAGTTCAAATCAGATGAATAAGTGAGACGTAAAGGAATCATGTGATCAGGAAAAAGTGCAACAGGAAACAATGAGGGGCAAATTCTGTTTGGTTACTGACATTTTTCCAAATATCTTCATTTGTGTTCAGCATAACAAAGAAATTCATACAGGTTTGGAACTTAAAGGTGAGTAAATGTGTACTCTATCCTCAGATAGCAAGCAACCATCGCAACAATGCTAAATCATTGTTAATGTGTCAACATTAATTGCATTGAATCAACATCACTTTTGCACCTGCAATTAATGTTGAAAAAATGTTGAAATTTGGTATTGAATCAATGCTACATACACAGGTGATGTTCGTTCATCATCACTGCACTTTCAGAAAATGAAACATCTGATTTGACCCAGATAGCAACTTTGTGTCTGCCCAGATCCGGCCCACATCTGGCACATGCGGAATGATGATCTGGGCCACATGTGGAGGGAATGATGGCACTTGGGCGGACCGCTCCTGTTTGCCAGATCTGGGCCACAAGCAGGCCATAGCAATGCCACATGTCAGCCAAGAGCAAAGAAATAAACCAGAACTGGACCTTATCTGATCCACAAAATCTTATATATTATTTATAGAGTCATCTCAGCATTAATAAGCCTGTTATCAAGCAGAATCACTGAAGGGAAGAAGAAAAAATGAGATGAGCAGAAACACAAGAACTACAACTGACTTCAGCCACAGCCTTAGAGGAACTCAACTGAAGATAAAAGACATTAAATCTCTAAAAATCTAATTAAACAACTCCACAAACAGCATTACCAGTTTCACTTATTACTAACCAGACTGACTTTATTTCTATCACACGTCTACAGAAGTTCTTATAGAGAATTAAAAGGTAATTGAGTTGGGTGTCATCATTATGGTGATCAGTATTGGGTACTTGGCTCCTGTGTTTTAATGTTAGAAGAGAAATAATTTAATGAAAGTCAAGGGTCAAGAGCCCAATGAAATAAAACACTGATCACCAATAATAAACAAAATGTATGTTGCATAAATCATCAACATAAATTATTGTTTAACCTCTCAATGATTTTCTCCATAAGACTGTTTTGTCTGTTTTAAAAATATTAACAGAGAAACACCTGATGATGCCGCCTATTAAAGAGCTTCTTCTGAAGACTCTGGATGATCTGGATACACAAAAACTAAAGAGGTTTTAATGGTACCTAGTGAATGATCACGACATTTCAACTGCTGATATGGAGAAAGCAGATGGCATTGATATGTGGACATGATGGTGGCGCGATTTACACTAGAAGGAGCCGTTAAGATCGTATTGGACATCCTCAGGAAGATGAACCAGAACCTGGCTGAACAGTTAGAGAACAAACACAAGGGTGGTAATAGAGAAGTATTACAAATGCTACAACAGTAATGTCAGAAATTCTTATAAATTCGCTGTAAGAAATGTGACTACATCTCTCTGTCTCTGTTCCAGTGCGAATTGCAGTTCAGATCCACAGAGACACTCACAATGTTGATCTGAATCCTAAATCAGGTGTAAATGCTCCTGTACTCACAAGAAACATCTCAAACCCATTGGCCTTCAACTCTGGTGCTGTTGGTATGATCACATTAAAACACTGTATGCACATATTTTACAGTTTTCGGAAGTAGCGCTCAACTATATAATATTTTTCAAAACTTAATTCAAGGTAAGCAGAAAAGTCTATCTGCAGCTGAAGTGACCTTCTCCATTGTACTGTATGTTAAGACTACTAAATGAAGCTGAAGCTCATGACACAGCTCAGTAACTGTGGTGTTTAGTATAGGGACATCTAGTGTTGGTTTGCACAACGCTGAAAGTGACTGCCAGAAAGGGAAAGTCCCAGTTACTAGTGTAACCCTCGTTCCCTGATGGAGGGAACACTTTGCAACATTTGTTCTCTTGTTGTTTCTGTACATCAAATTACTAAAGTTGGGTAAAAAAAAAACTAAAAACATGTTCATTGTACTTAATTTTGTAAAACTGTCAAGTTAGATTAATTAAAATTGTTTAGGAAATTCAGTTCAACTGAATGTAAAACAACCAAACACCTAAATGGTTAATGATTATGTTCAAGCCACAAGCCCATTTCTGTAACTCAATAATTTTTTTTTTTTTAGAAAGTATTGTGATTGTGAATTGGGTAATTGTGAATTTTACTAACAATTTTTACTGACTTTTTTTTTTTTTTTTTTTCAAAACTGGGTGATGTAAACTCGCATAATGTCAGAATTGTATAACACTCACAATTGCAAGAAAATGTCATACTAGTGTGCTAGTGTGTTTGGCTTCTTGAGTTGAAAGATGTGATGAAAACTGCTCAACCAATTTTCTTTTTCTTTAATTTTTGTAAGCATCAGTATGCCAGAAGAGAAACGTTGATTCATGGTATGATCATGGTATTGTTTGCCAACTTCAGCAATAGAAAATAAGAGACCGTTTTACTCAAATGGACGAGACATGCAAGTATCAAACTTAGTCTCATTATTTAACACGTTAAGTATCCTTACCCCTTATAAAGAAGGGCATGTTAGAACTAAACTGATGGTTTGCTCAAGGCTGTTGATCTGCTGAATTTCAAACAATGCTGTAACTTGTTTTCCTGTATTCTGCTTCAGCTCTCTTTCTTTCGCTAAAATGTACACAGGTATGTGTTTGTGTATGTCAGAACAGTTTAAATGAATAAAGTCTTGTTCGTGTCACACATATAGTTGTTTCTAGTTCATGCTCATATACTGGAGTCTCTGATCATGCAGATTTAGAACTGTACATTAAGAAAGATATTTCCCTTCTCCAGAAATGAACATTTCCTATAATTAATATACAATTAACATTAAGCGTTTGCTGGATGAACTGCTTAATTCTGCTACATCTAGTTAATTCTTACAGCTGATCTAAATATTTATTATGAATTAAAACGAGTTGTAATAATTGATTCATATTTCCTAATTTTCTACATAAACAGCTGCTTTTCCACTGTCGCTCACGGGCCGGGCTGGGCTAATATCCTCAGACGTGTAGCACCGAGCCCAAAACCACGCTGTGTTTCCACCCTCGGGCCAGAAGCACCGCAGCTCTTCACTAAAACCCGCCCGTAACACTCCTCTCTGCATCATTTCACCAACAAATGGAAGTTTTATTAGAAAACAACTCAGAAAGAAAACAATAGCGAGATCAAAAAACGAACATGATAAAAATGGCCATCTGTTGGCATTTTTATTGTTTGCTTAAAGATTTAAAACCCAAGCATTGATGTTTTACCACAGTTTTACAATAATAAGTGGTATATTGATCATAATGAATGAATGTGTGTCAAGATTGCACAATAGTCAGAGAAATAAAGTGATATTTACCATTATTTTACAAAAGAAAGGACACCTGTGCTTATTCAGTTGCGTCTGTTCCTGTTTATTTCTAATCACAGGACAGTATGTTTACATCACATTTAGAAAGAGTGATGCTGAAAAGGTCAAAAGTTTTATTTTCCGAGAGTGCAAGCATGATGTTGAACCAACATCTCATTGTAACACTGATTCAATGCCTTTACCATTGATTTTTGGATGAAATACCAACATTTTTTTCAACATTAAAGGCAGTAACTGTGTAGTTCACCTGTCCCGACCCCCCACCGCTGCACATTTTGTATGTCTCCCTCATTTAACACACCTGATTCAACTCATCAGCTCATTAGTAGAGACCGCAAGACTTGAATTGGGTGTCTGATGAGGGAGACATCCAAACTGTGCAGCGGTGAGGGGTTCCCAGTGTGATGATATCAGGTTGTTACTTAAGAAAGCCACTAGATGTTATGTGTGAAGTACCATACATGAATATAAGAAGAAGAAACTCGACACATGTTCAAGTAAGAAATAAAAGACAGACGTGTTGTGACTGCACTGAAGACTCTTTATTAACATTGCCAAAGAAAACTCCCAGGACAGGTTTGAGAAGCACTGGTGTAGTTGCTGATGCAGTGATTCTGTACTGACATTAGCTCATGCATGCTGTTTCACAATAATAATCCAGGAAATATTTGTGAAATGCAGTGATTTTTTAATTTTGAGACATTTAAGGAAAATTAGAATATAAATTAGGATATTTAATGCCCTTTTTAACATTTTCCACAGTGTACATTGTTAAGAAAATGAACAGAATAAGAACCAAATGTCCTTTGTACACCTTGATGTTTTTTTTAAGTCCAATAGGAATCTTATTGGAATGGTTCCAAAATATGATAGAAATTCTAATTAAAAAAGTAAAATTTTCTTATTGGAATCCTTTAGGATTTTTTGGTGTCAAGGACGTCACCTGGTATTGTTCCCAGAACGTTCAGACACGGTCATGATGTGGAGCTCTTTTAAGGGTTGGGGGACGTTATTTGTGGACCTTCAGAGAACATTCAGGACGTTCTGGGAATGTTTAGGGGACTATTACTATAGGACGTTCCCTCTAGGTCTCTACACTATTAATCAGGCATAAGCACTGTGTGTTCATGCTTAACACATTCAAAGATAAAACACAAAGCTGACAGACTCGTAATGTGATGAACATCATTTACAGTAATCCAGGGAAGTTCTTGTAAGCTGAAGTCATCTTCTACTCTGTCTTTTTGGAAGCTCTGCGTAAGGAACAATGGCTTCTGGTGCAGCACCGGATGTAAATAGGCTGCCTGAGGAAAAACGCGGAAGTGACCAGGCATAGAGTCCATTCGGGCCCAGGACCTGACTGGTTTAAAGAAATACCAGATATCCAATGGTCCACAAATAGAATGACAGATAGCGAGCATTTACTATTTGCTTGAAATGTATTTTTATTATTATTTTTTGACTCCAACCAGGACAGCAAGTAATCTTAGTGTCCGATGACCAACACATCTCTTTCAACCATCAACACCCTTAAACTAATGCAACACACCTCTCTTTTCTTCTCTGCTAGAGCTTGTTTCCTAATCTAGTTTTATAATATGAGGCATTGTATGTTACGAATATTGTTGGCTCTGTGAAAATGACGAATGTTGAACAGTTGAATCATCTACGGTTGGTTTCAATTATAGGTGAAATATAATTTAATATTTAAGTAATCAGCAAACCAAGACTAGAAAAGTCCAATTATATCTGGATACCAGAATGATCGATGAGAATGGCTGCACGATTGCATACATTTTTATTGATAAATGAGAATAATACAAACATACATTAATAATTCAAAGCAGAACACAAGCATGATCATTAATATAATTTACTAGAAACAGAAGCAGAGTATTTTTTTATTTGTTCTTTTGAAGATTGAAATGTATTCTGCTGCTCAGTATTGGCAAGTCACAGTACTTTTTTAAGTTAAGTAATGTAATTACATTTTTAAATATCTATAGCTGCCTTTCAGGCACTTTCCTTGAGTTTCACATTTCTAAAATACATTAAAGTTAGCGAAGGAGGCTTGTAAATGAGGCTTATTTTTCTCAGCGTGATGTCACATCCCAGTAAAACATCAAGTACATTTATAATGATAAACTGTCTGTTATTACAGTTATTTTCTTTCTCTTGATCCGAGCGGCAGCGCTCATCACAGATTGGCTTATTGCTCACATAATGCTTCACTTCTGGTGAACTGAGGCTTACAAAGAAAACAAAACTCCAGTGGTAATATTAGTTTGGCGTGACGCTGTGTTTGACAGATGCGTAATCTGAGTGAATCTCCTCCTTACTGACGGCGACTGTAGCGTCACTGAGAGACTCTTCATGCTTCTGGAAACTGACAGACGCATACAGGAGCCTGTCAGAGGGGACTGTGGGTAACTGGACTGTTGAATTGAGAGGAGTTGATGCAGGTTCTTCTTGAATCTCTTCTTGAGGCTGTAAGAAGCAAAAACTCCCAAAAATGAAGTCTTAGTTCAAAGGCAGTAGTAGCCTTGCTATAACTCGAAATGGGCCTCGTGACAGAAGGGGCCTCTGCTTGAAAAAGAGCCCGCCCCCACCATTACGCCACGCACACACACCTGGGTCGGAAATTAATGGGGGCTTGGAGCAAACCGTTAAACTGTTATGCTGCTTCAGTCTGTCCAAAATCAGTTTCATGACATACCATCGTGCACAAACTTACAGAGTCATTGCCTATAGGGCAGCGAGGCAGCAAGCTTTGTCACTTGCTTTGTTCCTGAATGAATCAGCTGTTTTGAATGGATTGTTTGACTGAATGAATGACTCACTCGTTAAGACAACAGCCGTGTTTCCACTGTCGGGCCAAAAGCGAGTGTGCTAGTGCATGCTAGGGCCAGTCGCGTTTCGACTGTCACTTGCGGGGTTTGATCAAGCCTCATTGGGGCTTCCTCTGGGCCAATGGCCGGGGTTTTTGGCCCGCTGAATACCTTGGTCCAAAGCGGGCCAACTGGGGCTTGAGGACAGAGGCAGAGTTTAGTCAGGAGATGGTCAACCCAGCTGCTCATTTCCCACGTTATTATATCAGGCTACCAGCTAACGTCAACATTTAAGACATTTTAAACCATTTTCAGTTTAAAACTCACTTTCAGACACCAGCGAGTGTTTGAAATATCTTCCGATTGTGATCAGATGGGGATTCTGATCACCGTATGGAGCAGAAATATATTTATTTCTATTTTAAAGGCTACTTATGCTAACCAATGCCATAATAAATAAACACGTTAATGGAAAATACCAGAGACTCCTTGAAGAAGTTCATATATGATAATAATCATGTATTTATTTGGTTTCATCTTTAATCTGTCTCTTCCCTGTGCCTTTGTTGATAGTGGACTAATGCATCCGAAAAGAAAAGAAAAAGCACTCTGGTTAACTTGTATAACTCCTCTTTTTTTCTCGTGAGCTCCCTCTTTTGCTCTGGCTGAAAGGATAGTGAGATGGGAGAGATCACTCAAACCTCCTCAGATCACATCATTTTGTGGAAGATCTTTCTACATCTCTTTCTTAAGAAATGTGACATAAGCATATGATATTTTATCAATATATTTTTGTAAATATGTAAGCCTTTGGACTTAAAAGCCTTAATGGAGTAAATTCCCCAGTGCTAAATGAACACATCTTGCTAAAGTAACACTGCAATTAGACAATTAAGTGATTCATTGAGTGGGTGAGAAAAGGGCAGAACTTGATTTTGGCCTCTGTGCTTGAGGTCCGAGGCTACTGGTCCTGTCTGGCACGCTGTTAGCCATGGCTCGCACTGGCCCGACAGTGGAAAAGTGGCTAATGATTTGCCGCCACCTACTGGCGCTTTTAGTTTCATTTAATTTTCCCCATCATTTCTCTATATTTATATCTTGCGTTGGCGATAAATCATTCCTGCGGTGCAACATGCTGCAAGAAAGACTGTCCGCACTTGCCCAGATGTCATTTCAACATGACATTATAACTCTGAATTGCAAAGGCCGCCTCTGTTCAAAGGTACAGCATATCATTTTCACATATTTAAGAACAGATCAGCTCTGAAACTCACCATTTCATGATCTCCTGTCTCTCTTCTGTCTGATGATGAAATGATGCCTGCGTGAACAAGAGAAACATCTGAGACTGAGAAAAGGCGAGATGATTTGAACTGCATGTGTATTTCTGAACAGCAGAAGGCAACAAACTCAGATTTACTAAACATGCAGTAGCGTGTGTGTGTGTGTGTGTGTGTGTGTGTGTGTGTCTCACCACGTTTACAGTTGTATTTTATTTTGAGCAACACGAGCACTAAACACACAGCCAGCAGGATCAAACCCACAGAAACAGCAGCTATCACAAAAGAGCCTGAAATCACACAAAGAGATTGTCACAGAGAAACAAGGTGAGCACATGACATTCATCTACAAGCATTCATACACATGCTGTGTCATCTTTATAGCTATATCATAGGATCACTTTCAACTAAAACTGAGAAGTTTTCCTGAAACATTCTTTGGGACGAATCCCCTATGGGACGAATTATGTAATCACAGTTAGAAAAAAACATATTTTACATATATTTAAGGCTAAAATCATTATCCAAAATGAATTTTCTACCCTTGACCTTTGACCTTTTTTTTTTTTTTTTTTTTTTTAGGGTTTCGTCATTTACAACTGACATTGTCCTATTGGGGTAAATCATTTTTGGCAAATTTGGCAATACTGCACACACATTCAAATGCATTTTGAACAAGGGTTTTCAGTGCTTCCTGTTGTCTGTGGTTTTCAGCTGGTGTTAAAATTACCCTGTTCAACAGACTTTACCACAGCATGCTGCTTTAAAGGGAAAGTACATCCACAAATGGTCACACTATAAGAGAAAACTAGAAAAAGTGCTGTAATTTTCTGCCACTAACAATATCCATTAGGTTTACAGACACATCCTTTAACCCTAAAACATTACTATGGAAAATTCCTTCATATTAGCAGTATTTTTACAGACTTTTCTTAAAATGCATTCTGTCATCATTTACTCATGCCCTCATGCCACTCAAACTTGTATAACTTTATTTTTTCTTCACAATACACAATACACAAGAACAGTGGTCACTGAACAGCATTGGACCCCACCAGGGGCAGACTGGGGCTAAAAAGTGGCCCTGGACTTTCTGGCACAGAGCAGCCCATCACAACCTGTCCACAACAAATCACACGGTCCCACTTTATATTAGGTGGCCTTAACTACTATGTACTTACATCAAAAAATAAGTACAATGTACTTATTGGGTTCATATGGAATTGCAAAACACTTTTGCTGCTATTGAGGTGGGATACGGGTAAGGTTAGGGAAAGCTTTGGTGGTGTGGGTAGGTTAAAGGGTTGGGGTAAGGTGTAAGGAAAGGGTCAACAGTGTAATTATAAATGTAATTACAGAAATTAATTACAGATGTAATTACATGCAGGTGTTTTTAAAGTATAAGTACAATGTAAAAATATGGATGTACACAATAAGTGCATTGTATCAAATGATTCATTTAAATGTAAGTACATAGTAGTTAAAGCCACTTAATATAAAGTGGGACCAATCACACTATAAACCCACCAGCTCATTATGCTCAGAGCAATTTTAACACCACTTACTAACATAAAAATATAACGGAATTGTAACAAGTCCACTGGAGGCAAGCGTAGTGAGCATAGTGACAGGAAGTAAAAACTCAAAACAGGCTTGACTTGACACAACTTGGCATGAACATGAACATGCTCTGGTATGTCTAGAAGTCTTGGAATGTAGTGTGTTTTTATGGTGCCTTTCTATTGGTTATAGTATTTGTCCAGTGCTTGACATGGAAAAATGAAAGTGCCAGTACTCCCAAATACTCAGTTCAAAACGCATTCCTGAAGAAAAGAGTGAGCCGGGCTTTCTGTCCATGCAACATGTCAGAAGTGACGGTACGCAAGGAAAACTGGCGGCGCGCTAAAGGTAAGAATAGAGAAGTGTACCGCGTACCGGCCCACTTCGAGCACTGTATTTGTCCATTCAGGAGCTTGATATCTCCTGTTATTTTATAGAATAGAGCTCCAGCTGTGGAAAAGAGTGTAACAATTCTTAAGATGATGAAAAATACAGTAAATACATACAAGTAATATTGTGAAATATTAACTTTTTTCTATGTGAGTATATAGTAAAATCTAATTTATTTCTGTGATCAAAGCTGAATTTTCAGCATCATTACTCCAGTCTTCAGTGTCACTTTACTATATATTCACATAGAAAACAGCTGATTTAAATGTAATATTTCTATTAATGTTTTTACTGTATTTTTGATCAAATAAATTGACTTCTTATTTCAAAAAACATTTTAAAAAAGTTTTTATTTCAAACTTTTGGCCACCAGTGTGTATATAAAATAATGCATGGCAAGTAATTAGTAAATTATATTTTTATTTTGTACATGACATTAATGTATGACACTTTTCTAATCACAGGACTTGAAAGTGAAAGTTGTCAGATTTTCACTGTTATATTTTAGAATAATTCTATAGTTTTATTAATCATTTTCTTAGGCAACTGAAAAGACAGAAGAAAGCCTACACTTACATTTAATGTGAGCATATTATTATAGTAAAATTATTTCATTAGAATACAATGAAAACAGATTACTGCATCAGCAACTACACAATCACCATCTGTTAAATAAAGCAACAAACAGCACATCATCAATATTTCTTAATCTTCTCCTAAACTTAAGCACAGGCTCTACTCTTCAGCACAATGGTGACCCACAAAACTCAATTTTACGGTAAACTACTGCCAACAGTGTTGCCAGTATATAACTGTTTGTTTTTTTAACTTACAGTTTGTTACTATTAAAATACATTTTCTGGGTGTGTCTTTTTATGTTGCACCTTTAACCCTTTCAACCCCACAGGAACACCCTCTAGTGTCCACACTGCAAAGAGCAAAAGTAACATTGATGCTGTGTTGCAGTGAGATAACTAAGTGAATGTGTAAGTGATGATCGAGCATTAATGATGAACACCTGCTGTTAACAAGCAGAATCTGAAAAGAGGAACAAGAACTGAAATAAATGAGCAGAAACACAAGAACTACAACTGACTTAAAGCATTACACATTATTACACGTATTAATAACCAGTCTGACTTTATTTCTACCAAAGATGTTATTGAGAATTAACAGAAGTTTAGATGTTGATGTTTAATTGAAAATGTTTGGTTTAATGTCACCGTTAAGGAGATCAGTGTTTGCTTTAGTTGAGATCTTGAACCTTGACTTTTTTCCGCATTGTTTTTTTTTTTTTTTTCTTCTCTGGATGCTTTAACTGTTTTTCAAAGTTGTAGCAGAAACAAATGTGGAAAAAGAAAAAGGGTCATTGAGCGCTGATAGTTATGTATTGATGAAAATGACATGCCAAAAAAAAAAGAACAGCTGCTGCATCATGTAGACAAACACAGATATCAAAAATCAGCACATCAATCTCAACAATAGTGGCAATAAAAATTCATGCTGGGGGTTTTGTACGATGCTGGCACCCAGCATGCATTGCGACATTTAAACTTTGTTTGTTGAGATTCGCTGATTATGATGTGATATGCTGATTGTTGATGTCTGTGTGTGTCTAAGTCAAGCAGTGTCTCGTGCACTACATGCCTTCAATATTCTTCTAAACAACAGATTACTAAAACATTGCTGAATCTTCCACTGTTGAATCACAGACATAAGCAATAACATAAAACGCCCATGAAATCAAAGATTAGATACAGAAAGAGATCAGTGAATCAGACAAGTCAACACCAGATCAACTTCCTGTCGGTTTTTTCTTGCCATAACAAATGTTTTATAAACACTCAGTTACCGCAGCAAGAAAAACACTAACATCAAAGAGTCAAGAGCCCAACTAAAGCAAACACTGGTCACTACGATGGTGACTACAAACTGTATTATTTTCAATAAAACATCAACATCCAAATCTGTTAATTCTCAACAAGAACTTCTGTACATGTCTGAAAGAAATAATGTCAAACTGGTTTGTAAACTGGTTTCACACTCAGTGTGGCTGAAGTCAGTTGTAGTTCTTGTGTTTCTGCTTATCTCCTCTTTTTTCTGGTCTTGTTTCTCTGTCCTTCAGTGATTCTGTTAACAGGTGTTCATCAGTGTCTGAATTCACTCTCTTCTTTTCATTCACTCTGTCCAGTGGACTATATTAGTGAACTAATGTAGGGAATAGTGAATGAGGGTATAGGGCGAGATTTGGAACACAGGCTCTGAGTGTCGACTTTGAGCGATGTTAACTCACAGTATAATCCTGTAGGCTATTTTCTCGAAAATGACAAATCTTACCCAGAATGCATTGTTTTCTACAGTATATTTTTGATTTAATGGAAAATGGTTTGATACTGTCAGAATTTGGTCGTATTTTTACAGCAAGGTTTAACAGTGTAGAAACAGATATTCACACTTATCTTTTGTCTGATATGCTGAAAACTGCTATGTTGAAGTCCCCCTGAAATCAAAATTTAAGTTTTTTAGAGTTTTAAGTTTTTATAAGCATTCAAAACTTACAGTTTCTCACTTCCGCTAAAATGGATCACGGATTTTCATGACATCACATCACACTTCAGTTTCTTGTCAAATCTTCGGTCCAGTCAAATGCTCTCTAGAATCTTAAGTCCCGCCTCCTCCTACACTATAAACAGACACTGAAGCCTCAGCTAAAATCGGTCATTTGTTTACACTTTTACTAGTTTCTACATGGTGAATGGCACATAGTGCACTATATATAGGGAACGATTCAGACAGTGTAAAGATGCTTTCCACTGACGCGAATTAAGTCCGTTTTCGCGTGAGTGTCACATGAACCGCCGCAACGCTGCAGCGCGAGCACAGTCTGCTCTGGTCCAGAGACACGAGAGCACAGAGCGTATCATATGCGCGAGTCGGCACAGACCACAAAAGGTATCGGATCCATTTGAATTCTGCACAGAATGCTGTATATAAGCGATATAAAGGACATTATGAGGAGAAACCGTTAGAGATTAGAAGGAAACAGAGGTTTTACAGAGTCTCATGGCTCTGGTGAGCTGTAACATAAACAAAACGCTATTGGCTATTTAAAAAAAGGGGCGGGGCTTTTCGATATATATCGCCCTGTCTTCGTGTTTTAGTTTAAATTACACATTGAATAATGCTGCGTGTTCCAACACTCTTCAGTGGGCTTTTAATGTTTCTTTTCTGGGTCAACGGAAGATAGGGTATGTAAATTAACTATATTTCCTTCTTTATATTTAAGTAGCAATGGGCCGGCCCACACTGTACTGCGGCCCACCGGGAAAACTCCTGGTGCTCCAGATAGCCAGTCCACCACTAGACCACTGACTTTGATTGCATGAATAAAACAACACTTTTCTCAAAATATCTTCTTTTGTGTTCATTTGAAGAAAGCTAATTTTAATTTCTTGGTGAACGATCCTTTTAATAAAAGTATTTTACCTCTGTTCACATGTAGATGAACTTCAGTGAATACGAACGACCCAGAACTCTCCTCTGCGCACCAGTATTTCCCAGAATCCTCTTGTGTCAGATCGTTGATGTTTACAGTGAAAACTCCAGCTGAGGTTTCATCAGTCACAGAGAATTGGCCATTTGTTCTCATATTTGATGAAACACGAACTCCATCTCGGGCACAGATGTTCGGCTGATCTCCTCTGCAGAAAAACCTCTGGAGACTCGTGTGATTCCTGATGAATTTACAGCTGATGGACACTGATCCTCCGACAGACGCTTCATGAGTGACCGCTGAAGAGCAGAAAAATATGAGTGTGATAACAGAATGATCAGAAACATTGAGATATTTCTCCAGAAAACACCCTCACCATCTTTCATGACGATCATGAGTTTAGTGGGATGGTTAAACGCATTTCTCACTGCACACCAGTATATCCCAGCATCCTCTGCTCTCAGGTCACTCAAGGTCACAGTGAAGAGTTCAGGTTCATTCTTTACTGAAATCCTTGATTTATTAACATGGGCTTCATCTGATTTAATTATTTTTTGAGCATCTTTAGTGAAACACTTTCCTTTGCAAAGATACTTGACTTCACTTTCATGGTTTGCATTATAAGGGCATTTGATCTCTGATGAATCTCCTTCATGTCCAACTACTGCAGGCACTAATAGTCAAAGAGAATGAAAGTGTTTATATCCTGCAATGTATGCATATGTTATTTGGTTTATGGTTACTGTACGTACTGGTTACAGTGAGTTGATGTTGATTGGTGAGAGAGACAGAAGTCAGATGTGTGTCTCTGGTTTCTGCTCCACACCAGTAAACTCCAGCATCTCTCTCGCTCACGTCACTGATGATCACTGTAAAAACTCCTGCTGTACTGACAGAAAACTCAAAGCGTTTCTGCTCTGATGAACTGATGTTCTCACATATCTTCTTCTCGTTCTCTCTGCAGATGTGTTTGAAGGTCTTGTCGTGTTTCTCAGGGAAATCGCAGGTGAGTTTCACACTTTCACCAATAACAGCGGATACTTTGCTTGATGCATGGAGATGATCAACTATACACAAAAACAATGAAAAATAGTTATAATATAAAAAAATGAAACTGTTATACTGTTATAAAGTGTGTGTTCAAAAAGAATCTCCTGACAGAAGCTGTTTACCTTGATTTACTGTCAGTTTGACCTCAGTGAACAGATCATCACCAGCAATATTCACTCCACACCTGTACGTCCCTCCATCAGCTGCTGTTAAATCACTGATAAAAACCTTCAAAAGTCCTTCACTGGAATCATCATACATGTGAACTTTATCATGATCCTCCCATTGATTCTGTTCATCAACAGGGATCTTCTGTGATGAATCTTTCTGGATGAACTTCTTGTTTCCTTTGAATCTTTGTAGAAATTTACACGTGATGAAGACTGATTTACTGGAGTAGGCCTGAACCAGGACAGAAGTGATTCGACCTGCAAATCGAGATTTATTTCTTGATTTATTAAAAGTCAGGAGGGATTTACATTTATTACTTAGATCTGTAGGGTTTTTTTCATTAAAAATAAACTAAACTCACTATAAACATTCAGCTGGATCTCTTTAATGAAGGTTATGTGAGTAATTGATGTTTCTGAAGGTCGATCATCTGATCCGTCTCTCTCCACTCCACATAAATAAGCTCCATCCTCCTCTGCAGAAATGTTTCTAATGGTCACAGTAATCTGATCTTCATGACTCTCAGACAGAACGAACTTCTCCTCAGATGATTGTGATGATTGTGAGCTGTTCAGCACATGGACAGGATCCTTGTTCAGTCTGTAGAAGACTTTGGTGTGTGTTTTAAACTTATCATCATATTCACAGTGGAAAGTGATCGTTTCTCCAACGTACTCGTCCCGGATAACAGACGTCCCACAACGAGACTCTGAAAATGAACTGGGTTCAGTTCAGTTTAACTGCTCAGAACAAACAAGAGACTCATGAACAACCATCACACAACAAACAAACAGTCGTAGATCATCAGGTAACCACACACAGTGTTAAGAATCAGTGGTTCACATACTTATGAATGCCGTTATTTTAATAAATTCAGCTATTTTTTGTCTTGTGGATTATATGTAAACATCTTTTATGTAAAATATCTTACTCAGGACAGTACTAAATAAAAAATAACATGCATTTTGTAATTTCTCCTTTATTTTGTTAAAATTATTCACATTTTCACAGATTCTGCAAGTGGTTCACATACTTTTTCTTGCAACTGTATATCCAGAAAAATGGCATCTGAAAAAGTAAGTTGCATATACTGTAGTAGCTGGGACTTGTTGAACATGCAAAGATGAATGACATAAAACTGACATTTTCCCTGCATAATCCAACCCTACAGCTCAAATTTTGAATTATTATAAGCTGACCATTGTGAATCAGGGTAAGGCATGGAAACATTAAACATTTTGAACATTGATTTATGTGCTCAGAAAAAAATTGCTGTAGTAAGTTATAAAGTATCAAACCTACCGCTGTTCACTTTTAACTCAACATTATGTTTCCATGTCTTATTTCCACATGTATATTCCCCATCATCCTCTCTGCTGAGGTTCCTGATAAACACTGTGAATAATCTGCTGTTTTCATCATCATACAGAGCGAATCTCCCGTTATAATCCCAGCGACGCTGAAGCTCACTACTGATGCCCATCTTACAGCTCCTGTCTCTGCAGAAATACTTCCTTTTATGCTGGTCATTCTGGTTCTTGTACATACACTTGATCATCAAACTCCCTCCAGTGCATCCAAACACACTGAAACAAAGTACCTGACCTGCCAAACACAAGTTCATTTGCTCTGGGTTATTATATATCATCAATCTAGATCATATAATATATTATTTGACCCAGACTGACCAGTAAAGAACTGACCTGAGATCAGGCAGAGAGTGACGAAGATGAAGATGATGATGTCAGCCCTCATTCCAGATATCCAGAGGAAAAAAAACCCCCAGATAAAATCACAATCCAGCGATAGCAAGAACTGATAAAGTGCGTACCTTGAATGTGATGTAAGTCACTATCATTAGAAGTACACACATCCTCCATCGGTTTTTCTCACGTCTCTGCTTCCTTATTCTCTATAACGGTTCCACCCAACTGCACAACTAACAGGGTGATAAGTGTGGAGATATGTGTGAAAGACATGCAGAGAAACACACAAAGCAGATGACACATCAGTTTATTAATATAAACAGATACGCATAAAGAGTGACTGAAGAATGTAAAAGCTTCATCCTGCATTCATCATCAAAAAAAAAAAAAAAATCACAGAAAAACTGACATGAATGAAGAGTTTTATTAGACGTCAATCATCTTAAAACATGCCAACATTTCCAGTAAGAGAGCATATAGACTCACTGTGAGACTGTGCATTGGATGTTGTGGGAGGCCTAGAAATGAACTGAGATGAACCCTGTGATCAGGCTCTGCTGGTTTCACAGACAGGGCTTATATTAAGCCAGGATTACGCTTTAGTTAGTTCAGTTCTGGCATTTAAGTGGCTTTTAAAAACATTACTGGTGATCATCTTGAGACAAAACAATGGCACTGACATATTTTAGGAGATATCCATGCAAGTTGCTTTCATTGAAACATGCATTTTAGTCTAGGACTAGACTTGGGCCTTGTCTGTGAAACCAGGGGCTAGTGTTTGTCATTTGCGTCTAATTTATTACAATCTATTTGTGGACCCCATATTATTTCACTTCTGCTTTCAGAGGAAATCAAAATCCACAACCTCACAACCATTTTCTCTTGACACACACTGAGGGTTTAAATGCATATAGATAGATAAACTTATCTCCCTTTCACTCATATCCACCTTATTTTGTGATGCGCTAAGCTATTTTCTTTGAATGTGCGAAGAAATCACGCCACAGAATCCATGCATCTATGGATAGAACAGTGTTATGATGTTTTGCTGCCCTCTGCTGTAATTCAGCGCTCATTACAACAGCTTTCTATTGAAGGTCCTTTAATTATTCATTTTTTATAAGCCATCAATAATCTTTAATTCAACAGTGTGTACAAAAACCACCACATTATACACACAGAGTGGACAGATCGCTGTCCTGAAATTATGATTGACGTGGCAGAAACATTCTGGACTGTTAGTGTCGCAGTATCAGTAAATGATCTGATAATGACAAACTAATCGAGGAGATAAAGCTTAAATTATCATTTCGCACAAACTTACTGCCCAGTAAACTCATAAAAAATCTTATACGATTGGCATTAGAGTCCAAAGTCTTTATTGTCGTGCTATAATTGATACTAGCAAACTAAAGGAATGATCATCCTGTTTATTTATTCTGAAAGGTTGCATTTTATGTATATTGTACTAACATTTAGGATAAACTAAGTGTTTAATTCAGATAAACAAATGAATGATTATTGTCTCTTGTTGAAGTCTCAGTCCATTTACATTCACACTGTTGCCGTTTTGAAACCCATCCCACTTTAATATAACTCTATTATAATATTAATAATGATTTTTATTATATAGATTGTTGAGTTGAAACTTCAGTAAACAATGTATTACAATTATTCATATGCCTCAAACAAGTTTGACACCATATAGAATGAAATTAATTCATGTGTCCTTCAAAAAAAAAACACCCTTATCTTCAGTAAAAATAATGAAAAATCAGTATCACATATTTTGTTTCATATATCTTAAAAGGGAAAACAAATGAAATAAAACTGAAATCACTGCATAATCATGTTCATAGCAAACCACTGTGAGATTCACAACATTCACAGAATTTTGTTATAAGAACGTTCTCTAAATATTCAGTGTTGGTTCTGGGAACGTAAAATACGTCCAGTTTTCTTGACGAGAACGTTTTTATAAGGTATAATGTTCCTCAAACGTTCTTTCAACTTAATTTTGATCTAAAATTCAACATTCCAAGAACATGAAAATGTTCAGTTTCCTTAATGTTAGTAGAATGTTATTTAAAGGTTAGTATGATGTTCCTGAAACATTCACTGAGGAAAAGTGTTGAATTTGCGTAATTTAATAGTGTAGTCTCAAAAGTGAATTTTGTGAGGTTTCCTGACATGATTCATTCATCCATCCAATGTGTTTTTTTCATTCAACTCAACTTCATATACGTGTTATGTGATTGAATCATTAGACTGGAATAGGGAGTCAACAACCTATTAGCTAACAGCAGACACTAATAAACATTAACTTTCATTGCAAAGCAGATTTTGAAAGTGAAGCACCAGAGCCTAAGCACATGCTCCACTCTTCTCCACAATGGTAACCCAGTGAAATTTAAAACATTCTAATAATTCCAATTTTTATCCAACATCATAACACATATTAAACACTATCAAGCATACCCTGTTTTCATTTTACTGCAACACACATAAAATAACATCTAATTTTAAAACATTTTCTCTCTTGATCCAGCCATATGCAATGCATGCTGGGAACTGAAGCACCGCCCAGTTTCAGTTAATGCAACCAAATTCATTAATGTAATCCCAACACAAACGGATTAAGTAAACTTCAATATTAGATATATTTATGTAAAATTAACACAATGAAATTAGGTTAGGACAAAATGTATAGGAATTGTGTTGCTTTAGCTCATCTTAATTAACTAATTTGAAGAAGCAGCATTTTTTTTCAGTGTTCTTTCAACCATTCAAACACCTGCTGTGAACAAGCACTGAAAGAAAGAGAAATAAAAACTTTCTTCAGCCACAGTCTTAGATGAACTGAAGATAAAAGACATTAAATCTCTGAAGATCTGATTAAACAACTCCACAAACAGCATTACCAGCTTCACTTATTACTAACCAGACTGACTTTATTTCTGTCACACGTCTACAGAAGCTCTTACTGAGAATTAGATGTTAGAAGTCGCCATGATGGGGATCAGTGTTTGATTTAG
The DNA here is from genome assembly GCA_037101425.1 of Elopichthys bambusa. NCBI lineage: Eukaryota > Metazoa > Chordata > Actinopteri > Cypriniformes > Xenocyprididae > Elopichthys > Elopichthys bambusa. Next base: position 39,435,661 of record CM074436.1, on the reverse strand, counting down.
TTGAGCTTTTGACCCTTGTCTTTTTAACATTATATTTTCTCTGACTGCTGTAACTGTGTTTGTAAGACACGTTTGTTATTGCAAGGAAGCCAAAAGAATGCATTCAGGTGATGTTGGTTGATTATTGATGATAACAACAACACAATCATAATCTAGATTCAGTATGCATTCTTTGTCATGTGTTAGTAATATGATACTTTTAAAAGCATGATAAGACAAACACTTTTTGAATTACTGTGTCATTTAAACACAAAGATATGATACGAATCAGTGTATGAATTTCAACAACGATGACAATCAAAAGCTTCATGCTGCAATGCATGCTGGGTACCTAGTCTTTGTGCAATGAGTGCATGCTGGCATCAACTGTGACCATATGAGCACTCAGTGAGAGTGCTGTGAGGTTACATTGTGACTACATCACGAGTATCCTGGAGCTCATGGTGAGATCAAATTGTTGACTGGGTCATTTGTCAACAAACTGACAGTTAAAAAAACTTCTAAAAATTACGTTTGAAAATAAATAGCCTATTAAGTCTTTAAGTACTTGATGTTGTGATAAACCACTGTAAATACAAAAATCTGAATGTCTTTTTGAAACATTTTATACTATTTTTTAGAGAGAAAGTTACGGTTGCATTTCTGCTGTTCCATCAGCGCCATCTACTGTCAGAGAATGAATGTGCACTTTTATTCAGCGAGTCTCCTTCACTCGTTCCGCTATGCGCAGCATGTTGTTGTTTACATCAGAGTGTGCATACCTTTCTTACGCAGCGTAAGCTCAGTGTTGTACATTTTAAGCATTTGATGGAAAAGTACTCTTAATGTATTCTAAAAATCTGAATTATTCATAATAAAGATTATTATTCACAGTATTTTGTGCCTGGTGGCAGTGGTCGGGAACCTATGGCTCGCGAGCCACACCTGGCTCTTTGACAAAAATCATATGGCTCGCCAGGTCTCTCACCCTTTCCCAACAAATGATCGATAACAAATTCGACATCACTAGAGATCAGCAATTCATGTGTTGTAGAGCCTACCGAAGTTGTACCGGCCAAAGTGCATGTTCGGTGATGTTCGAGACATCGCAAGTGTCACGACAGACCACTTAGGTTTCTTTGGTAACCTAGAGCTCCTGCTCTCAGATTCAAGTGGCTATGCAGCTTTTTCCTGGTAACAGTGAAAAGAAACATTTTTGAACAGCAGCGACAATCAAAAAGTATGTAAAATAGTGACTGGACTGAAAAAATATCGTTTTATATCGGTACTGTATATCGGCACATGTCTAATCAGGACCTAAAATAATCATCTGGTCTTTAGCAGGTCTTAAAATTATGTAAATACAACCTCAAAAGAAAAACAACACATGACATATTATACCATGTCAATATCAGTGTTGAGATACAAAATCAGATTACTTTTTCGAGTAACTAGTAAAGTAATGCATTACTTTTCTATTTACAAACAAAATATCTAAGTTACTTTTTCAAATAAGTAACACAAGTTACTTTTTCACATTTATTGACTGACAGCTCTCCTGTCCTCATGCTGAGAGAAATGAAGGTCAGAGGTGTTGTGTGCGCTGTGTGAACATGATGGGTATTGTAGTTCTAGAGTAAATGTGAACGTGCATATACTCATGTCACTTCAGTATTCCTCAAAATGAATAAAAACAGTGAAATGCAATCTCAGAATTTTACACAAACCTGGAATTAACTATATTAAATTACACAAATATACTTTATGTATTTAATATCACTTTATTAACCAATGTCTTTGCTGCTGACCTTCACTGATCTAATTCCACCATATTAATAAGCAAAACATACTTTAGATTAGATTTAGAAATAAGAGTGTTGAACTTCCTGTATCTTATTCTTCTTTTATTCAGAATGACAGCAAAACTGAAAGGTTTATTTGTACTGTGCCCTCTACTGTACAGGAGTAAATATGCATTTCCTTCAGGCTTATTCATTTCACTTTTGGTGTGAAAGGGTCTTAACATTTGCCAAAAATAGAACTTTTTTGTTGTTATTAAAAAACAAACAAGCCCAGCCCAGCCCAGGTGAGAAAGTAACACAATTAGTTACTTTTTATTTAGGGAGGAATATTTACAATATTACAATATTGTAATGAATTACTTTTAAAAGTAACGTTCCCCAAAACTGGTCATTATTCATTTAACAAAAACTAGGTCAAAATGGAGAAGTGTGAAAAACTAAGTGCACCTGATGAGTCAGTAGCTTGTAGAACCACCTTTAACAGCAATAATTTGAAGTAATCATTTTCTGTATGGCTTTTTTTCCACTTTGGTCTCATCTTTCCAAAGGACATTGTTCCAGAAGTCTTGACGTTTGTTCAGATGCAACTTTGCGAAACCTAAGCCGTGCTGCTGTGTTCTTTTTAGAGAATTTCTCCCAGTCATTACCTTCTTTATCATTTCACATGGTAACTGAGGCCTGTAGATTCTGAGGTGTAGGTCTTGTGTTTGTGCAATTTCTCTGAGCATTGCACGGTCTAATCTTGGGGTAAATCTGCTGGGACATCCACTCCTGAGAAGATTGGCAACTGTCTTGAATGATTTCCACTTGTGAATAATCTCCCTCACTGTAGAATAATGGTCTTCAAATTGTTTTGAAATGGCCGTATAACCCTTCCTAGATTGATGAGCAGCAACAATTGCTTCTCTAAATTCAGTACTGATGTCTTTCCTCCTTGGCATTGTGTTAACACACACCTGACTGATACTTACACTCTTAATTTCAATTGAAAGCAGTGAGGGTGTACTTAGTTTGTCACACACAGCTTTTCCATGTTGGCCTAGTTTTTGTTAAATAAATAATGACACAGTGTAATATATCATGTGTTGTTGTTCATCTGAAACTGTATTTACCTATTTTTACAACCTGCCAAGGATCAGATGATTTTTTATTATGTCCTGATACATAAAACCATAAAATTCAAAAGGGTGTACTTTCTTTTTCACATGACTGTACATGCATTAAATAGCATTTAAAAGCCAAAATAACAATTCTGGATCAGAGAGAGGGAGACATGTGGATTGTCAGGTGGTTTAAAAACCCCTGCCATCATCTCACATGGTAAATCCAGGTAGGATTATTGAGCCACAAGGGTAAAAAAAAGAAGAAAAAAAAAAGGCAAAAAAAAAACACTATTTCTGCTTTATTTTAATGAAGCATGTCACTGAAAGTGTCTATGCCATTCCTCAATGTCTTATAAAATGAGTCTCTGATCAAGCAGAAAATGTACTCGGTTACGAACGTAACCTTGGTTCCCTGAGTTCCTGGAACAAGTACTGCGCATGGGGAAAGGTCTCCTTTTCCTCGATGCTGAAGCCTTTTTCAATAGCGCAGTGTAACTGCATGGCCATTGGTTCAAACTGGGAAACTTTTTGAACCAATGATGGTGCGGCATAGCTGCGCGAGCCTATGGCGATGCAGTGCGCCAAAGCCCATCAAAATGGGCGGGGCGACTGGCTATATAAGCGAGCATTTCGCCATAGGATTTCAGGTCATTGGACTGAAGCGACGACACCAAAGCCGCAGCCTCGTGGCACGGCATAGAACGTAGTACTCATTCCGTATCTCAGGGTAACCGAGTACATTCCCTTTCGATACTTCACTCGTACTGCGTATGGGGAATGAATTCAACCGTCATATCATACCGAAAGGACCCGAGCATGCAAGGTCGGAACGTCCAGGTTATAAAATCTGATGAAAGTGGACGGCGAGGACCAGCCGGCCGCCTCACAGATGTCTTTGATAGAGACACCACTAGACCAGGCCCATGAGGAGGCCATCCCTCTAGTGGAGTGGGCTCTTGCTCTTATGGGGCAATCAGTTTCTATCTATTTCTATGGCTCCCTTCCCTAACAGAGTCATCACTTCGGCGCGGAGGACATAGCGGGAAGCACCCCGCTGGGGCAATCCTGGGGCGACTCGAGGCAGAGGCTGAGCTGGAGCGCTTGGGCAGGAAGTGTCGCATGGCCTGGGACGACTTCTGTGCTGCAGTGAAGTGTTCTGTAAATCCTTCTATGGCTGGCCCGAAGAGACCGGCTGGAGAGACTGGGGTGTCGAGAAAGGCCATTTTGTCCATCTCCTTGATCTCTGTCAAACTGAGCCAGAGGTGGCGCTCTAGCATGACCAGGCCGGCCATGGAATGTCCAATCTTTCGCCCAAATCTGTGGCGCTGTGGAGGTCGTGAAAGGCAGGTGCGTCAATTCCAGACTCGTCCAGGGAAAGGAGGAGCTTAGCTTGGAACACCTGGAGAATGGCCATGGTGTCTAGCGCCGAGGCAGCTTGGCCTGCAGATGAATAAGCTCTGCCAGCCAAGGCGGAGGTAGTTCTGCAGGGCTTAGAAGGAAGGGCTCTTTTGTTCTTCCACCCGACGGCCGCAGGTGGGCAGAGGTGAGCGGCCACAGCCTCATCCAGGGGTGGCATGTGCTCATAGCCCTTTTCCTGAGAACCATCAACTGAAGTGAGAGCTGCAGAAGAGGAAGTGCGTAAGCGGGCTGAGTAGGGAGCACGCCATGACTTGAGAACGCGGAATAACTCTGCGTCCATCCCAGCTCTAGTGTCGATTGGCTCAAGTGACGGCAGGTGGGCGGGGTCTTCAGAATCGCCGGCCCATTCCTCCGTTTCAGAAGCTGCCAGTGACATGGAGTCATCAAGCGGCTCCTCCTTTGATCCGCAGAAAGAGATGAGGTCGCTCGCTTCAGCTGAGGGACGCTGCTCAGGGTGGGAGAACAAGACGGGGGACGGCTCTCTCATGGGAGAGGGTGAGGCACACAGGGGCTGAGCCAGTGTGAGCTCACACAACTCCGGTCGCTGAGCCCCTCCGCCCCGCTGTCTCTTCCTCGCTGGTTCGTGGGAAGAAGACGGGAGGGCGCGAGGGGCGGGACCGCTTTCATTTTTTTTTTTTTTTTAGAAGCACCGGATGGTGGCAGAAGATGTGCTGAGAAGGCAGCCAGAAGCGGGAAGTCAGTCTGCGAGGGCGCCGGCGCTGCAGGCGTTCAGCGATCTCAGCTGGTCTGCTGCGGTGCCTCTTTAACGGCAGGAGAGCTCGTTCCAGCAGGCGAAGGCGTTCAGCTCGAAGTTCAGTGAAGAGAAGCGTTGTCGTCGCTGAAGGAGAGAGATCTGAAATCCTATGGCGAAATGCTTGCTTATACAGCCAGTCGCCCCGCCCATTTTGGCGGGCTTTGGCACGCTGCATCGCCATAGGCTAAGCTGCGCCTTCATTGGTTCAAAAAGTTTCCCAGTTTGAACCAATGGCCGTGCAGTTACACTGCGCTATTGAAAAAGGCTTCAGCATCGAGGAAAAGGAAACCTTTCCCCATACGCAGTACGAGTGAAGTATCGAAAGGGAACTTTTGGGGGACTGCTTTATTTTAAGTTCAAATCCTACTTTGCTCTGTTTAAGCTACAGTGTGGCAAAACTTGATGTTATCAGCCAATCTTTAATAACCTGTATGAAACATCTTTCATGTCTGTCTCACCTTCACTTCTGCTCAAGTCTCTGATGTCAGTGATCAAGCTCCGCAGTCTTTGTGACACACCCCTCACAGTCTCACAGGTATAAAAGCTGAAAGCAGATCGACACACCTTCCTTAGCATACTGTAGTTTGTTACAGCTGACCAAACTGACAACAATGGATGGACAAAAGACAAAGAAGAAAGATGTCTGATGAAGAAACTTTCGACAACAAAATAAAAACATTGTTTCATCAAAGAAGAGGTAAGAGAAGACAGAGATCGTGTGAGTTTTTACCTTTTGTGATTCATTTCAGCAAATCGTTTTGATTTCAATGTGATTTTAGTTTCTTGAAAAGGTGGGGGAGACTTGAAAAGAAAAAGTCTTAACCTACATCAGTATTCACTACAGAAAGTGAGAGTAAGGAGCTGTAGGCATCTGACGCTGCTTTAACAGAGCATATTCTCTCAGAGACGATGAGAAATGAATTTCAACATATATGGTGATAACAGTATATAACTGTCTTAATTTATTCCATTATTTCTCTTGTGGCCCATACACATAGTGAAACAAACGAGAAGAATAGTATTTTGTGTGAAACAGGTTTTTTTTTTTTTTTTTTTGAAAGTCGGTGCTTAAAGTAAAGCTGCTCTTAATTTTTATTGATGACTGCAGCTTTAGGGAATATTAATTTTAGGCCTATAATTAATTGTATAATAGACCTACATAAAAAAATAAATAAAACATACATTAAACAATGTACTGTAAAAATCAACAAACTTACTCATTGCCAGTAAATGAACAAGAGTACTGTAAATCATCAAATACAAGTCTACTGTAAAAACACAGTACACTGCTGTAAAATGACCTGTTGCTACTGTAAAATAAAATAAAATAAACTGTGAAATAAAGGTGACTTGATGTGTTTACAATGAAAATGTGACTGAAACAGTTCTTTACTGTAATCTATTTTACATTGTTACTGTAATGCTGAATTAAGTATTAATACAAATCAGAAACAGCTCAACAAATTAAATCACACGCACCACTACTGCTCTTCTTCAAAGTGAATTCCCTTATTAATCGTTAAAATCAAGCTGACGCAGAATGTTGTCAGTGAAATTACAGTATATTCCAGGCTAATAATTGCATTTGTTTCACAGTAATTTCACAGTAGGACTTATCTTGTTTCTAACTGCGCTCTTGGACATTTCTTGTAAAATCTACAGTCCTTTACTGCCAATTTCAGTCAAGTTTTTAATATTGTACTGTAAAAAAAATATTGGTTTTAGGGTGAGTTTACATTATTGGAAAAAAATAACAAACAATATCATACTGTATTTCTACAGTGCATATGTACTATGAAGGTACCCAGCATGCAGTGCGACATGAAAAGATTATGCTGTGGAGTTTCTTGATTCTTGTTGGTTTTATCTGTGCTGCTGAACTTATATTTGTTTCACTTTTAGCAGTTTGTGTTGTTGGTTTATTTCGTAATGTTCAGAATTTATCTTTTATTATTATTATTATTATTATTTGTTGAGTGTCACCATTGTTGTATTTTGTATGTCGAGTATTAATGTCTGTGCATCATGAGGTAATGTAAGAAAAAAAAATCTTGTATTGCAAGATGATGTCACACCTTTCAAAGATAAATCTCAGCAGCTGCTTCACTATTGTGAAATATCCATCTATAAAACAATTATGAATTTGAAAAGAGATACTGGAAAATCTTTATGTTGAATTAATTCTAACAATAGTATCATTTGACTTAATATTGTTACAGTATACACGGGCCAGAGACAGAAGATGTCAGAGTAAGTGGTTTATTGGAGTGTGTGAGTGTCTTATATACTGGTGTTGATGGGTGAGCAGATAAGGTGCAGGTGTGCGTGATCAGTACTCAGGAGACGGAGTGCAGTGTGATTGGTGGTTGTTGGAGCCTGGCGTGTCTGTGACAGTACCCCCCCCTCCACGGCCCGCTCCTGAGGACCCCGACGTCGTGGTGGTCTTCCTCTTCCACGAGGGGCAGGTCTGTTGGGATGAGTAGAGTGGAAAGTGTCCAGCAGGCTAGGGTCGAGGATGTTGTTACGTGGAACCCTAGGAGCGTTCCGCAGGACTGTAACCCTCCCAATCCACGAGATACTCGAGCTGACCGCCACGACGGTCCAAGATCTCTCGCACCTTGTAAGCAGCTCCGTCATCAAGTAGAAGTGGAAGGGGGGGCTCGGCTGAGGTCACACCAGGCTCTGTGGAGAGAGGAACAGAAGGGTGGTGAGGCTTTAGAAGTGAAATATGGAAAGTGGGATGGATTCGATACTCAGGTGGGAGTTGAAGTTTGTAGGTGACCGGGTTGATCTGCTCCAGGATGGTGAATGGGCCAATGAACCTGGGACTCAGTTTACGGCATGGGAGGCGCAGTCTGATGTCCCTGGTGGAAAGCCAGACCTTCTGTCCAGGTTGGTAGGCAGGGGCTTCGGATCGACGAAGGTCTGTAGCCATCCTGTGCCTCCTGAGAGCACGTTGAAGTTGGTGGTGTGCTGAGTCCCAGACCCTCTCGCTATCTCGGAACCAGTAATCCACAGATGGTACGTCCGAGGGTTCCCCTGACCAAGGGAATAGTGGGGGTTAGTATCCGAGTACGCACTGGAAAGGAGTAAGTCCGATGGAAGGTTGGCGAAGGGAGTTCTGTGCGTACTCGGCCCAACCCAGGTACTGGCTCCAAGAGTCCTGGTGGCCATGGCAGAAGGTACGTAGGAAGCGACCAATTTCTTGGATCTTCTGTTCCGTCTGACCGTTAGATTGAGGATGATACCCAGATGTCAGACTTACGGTCACACCTAGGAGAGAGAAGAATGCCTTCCATACTCTAGAGATGAACTGAGGCCCTTTATCGGAAACGATATCCTCTGGGATTCCGAAATAGCGAAAGATGTGGTTGAACATTTTGAAAATCTGTCCACTACCACAAGGATACAGGTAGAATTATTAGAAGCTGGAAGATCTGCGATGAAGTCTACCCCTAGGTGTGACCATGGTCGGTTAGGAACGGGCAGAGGAAGGAGTTTGCCGGATGATAGATGGCGTGAACTCTTTGAAATGGCGCATTCCCTGCATCCCTGCACGTACCTTCTCACGTCAGATGCCATATTGGGCCACCAGAAGCGGTCTTTCAACAACGAGAGGGTTTCATTGACCCCCGGGTGGCCAGTGCCAAGTGAAGAGTGCGCAGTGTCCGGGTGATATATTGCAAGCCCGGTGGACAACCCGACGGAGTGTTGGTGGAGGCATTGGAGGAAGGTAAAGTTTCCGTAGACCAGGTGATTGGGCTGACAATGATTCCTTTGAGAAGAATGGATTCCGGTTCCTCAGTTATTTCCTCAGGAGTGTGAAGTCTAGAAAGGGCATCTGCTTTGACGTTCTTGGAACCTGGTCGGTAAGATATTGAAAAGTTGAAATGTGTGAAGAACAAAGCCCAGCGGGCTTGTCTAGGGTTGAGTCTCTTGGCTGTTCGGAGGTATTCCAGGTTCTTGTGATCGGTCCACCTCTACAATAAAGGGTTTGTTGGGATCTGGATGGACCAGGAGAGGAGCAGCGGTGAAGGCCTCCTTGAGAGAGTTAAAATGTGCATTTTTCAGCTTTGAGGAATAGCTGGAACTCTCTCAGGCACCTCAGGACCTCAGGAGGTGGTGAAGTCCGGGAGGAATCGGCCGGCTCACACACCTGGTCAGGTACACGCTGCTCGGGCTCCGTGGCAATGTGACCCCCAATCGCTCTTGTGGGCGTGGGCGGCTCTATCGCATCCTCCGTTGTACTACCTGCGGTGGGCTCAGGTCAAAAATCCTCGCCGTCTGGGTGGTTCTGGCTAGGCACTGGCTGGGGAGTGGGGCTGGCGGCAACCTTGACAGTGAAAGGTGATCCGCAGGATGCCAGCACCCACTCCACATAGGACTCGAAGCTCCCTCGAGGACCCTCCCCGGACAGCTGTGCACGAGTGGTGGAGTTGAGTCCAAAGTACAAGAACATGCACAGGCAGTAGTCCAGGAAGGTGGTCTGATGTGCAAGATCCAAAAACAGTTCTAAATGTCTCTCGAGGGAGCTTTCTGCCTGCTCAAGGCACATGAGTTTCACAGCTGGGAACAAAGTGCAAGCAGGAGTGAGAAAACGGAACAAAAAACTGAACACAAAAACCAAAAAGAAAATCCTAAGTAAACAACGTCGCTTAAAGTTTTTGGTCGGGTATTCTGTTACAAACTTACTGGTATATTAAGCACACGAACGAGGAGATGAAGATAATAGAGTCTTTACTAGAAAATCCGATAGGAGAATACAGGAACAGACAGGAACATACACCAGCATTAACACAAACGATACCCGACAACATAATCCACAGAAACAGGAACTTAAATACAATGAAGAATGAACTCAAATGACGAACAGCTGAGATGAATGTGATTAGTGTCCATGGTGACAGATTGTGGTGGGAAACTAGAACAAAGGAACACGCGACAGATGAAAACAACAAACAGAAAGTCCATGTGACTGTAACACTGTAAAACCTGTGGTAACACTTTACATTAAGGTTCCCTTTTTAAAGGGTTTATAAAGGTGTTTGTTAATGAGTAATAAGTCATTTACAAATGCATTATAAATCATTAATAATGCAGTTATTACTGCATGAATAAAAAGGATGACTTTAATGCAATACCTGCCAAATAGTGAGCCGTTTTTAACTCACATGTTATAAATGCTTAATAAATGTATTTATTCACACTTATTTAACCAGATTCTTGATTTATTTCATGATGCAGCAAAAATTGACTGTCATAATTAGACTGAAGGGTGTTGTATTTGTGGTTTTCTTATTAATATCTCATGACTGCCACTTACTATGTTGCTTACCAGGAGTTTCTGTCTTAACCATGATACTCTCCAAAAAGGTCATGATGCCTATCCACAGCAGTGTATAAAAAATGATTTCTTGTTTATCAAGATGAAATTCCAATTTTATTTTGAAAATAAACCATAAGATAATAACCATAACTTGATGAGATGAATTTTAACTATCTATTAATGAATAGATAGTTAAAATTAGTAGTAAATTTAGTTAAAATTAACTAGTAAAATAGTTAAGATAGTTAAAATTAATTCCAGTTTTAGTTACCTGTGAACGTTAATGTAGGGTGGACACTTGTGAACCATTTATTAATGAGTTATAAACATTAATAACCTGTTAAAATGAACCTTAATGTAATGTGGAAACCCGTGAACCATTTATTCATGAGTTATAAACATTAATAACCTGTGAAAGTGAACCTTAATGTAAAGTGAACACATGTGAACCATTTATTTATGAGTTATAAACATTAATAACCTGTGAAAATGAATCTTAATGTAAAGTGAACACATGTGAACCATTTATTCATGAGTTATAAACATTAATAACCTGTGAAAGTGAACGTTAATGTAATGTGGAAACCCGTGAACCATTTGTAAATGACTTATTACTCATTAACAAACACCTTTATAAACCCTTTAAAAAGGGAACCTTAATGTGAAGTGTTACCAAACAACCTAATTCCAACAGTAACATGCAATTTTCCATTAAAACAATAATATAGAAAATAGAGGAATTTAGATTGATGATTGGCCAAAGACTATTAAGACTATAATTACTCTAATTATAGTCTTATATTAATTATATGATCTCTTTGCTAAATACTTTAGTACATGCAGGTGTGCTTGTGCTTTTGTTAAGTAGCTTGAAAATATGAAACATTTATAATGTAAATAATGATATATTTCTTTATATGTGTGTTATTCTGCATGAGTAAATTTATTTTTTATAATATATGAACAATATATTATTCTGTATGTTTTCAAATACACTGTTATATCATTTAATATATTGATCATTCATATATAGGGAAATATATTTTCTTTGCGTTATAGTTAGGATTGACACGCTGCAGTCAGGAAATTAAAGGGCAAGATGCACTCATATACTAACCGTCACTTCAGGTATACATTTGAACACTTTTGTGTAATTCTATATACAAAGCATGTAGAATAATTTCCATACATTTTACATATGAATGCAAATACATAAGCAGAAATTTGCTCATCTGTTCCTGCATTAAACTGAAGAACCAGATTTACTGGATTAACTTGCATTAAAACATGTTTTCATTGTTCTTGTGAATGTGTGCATACACACACGCACGCACATGCACACACACACGCACGCACTCTCTCTCTCACACACACCTTTGTTTAACCTATTTAATCTGCCTCAGGTGAATCTGAATGACTTTTAATCACACTGTTGAACATTGCTGTAAAAAAACAGTAACAAACCATTTTTAATTAAAACAGTAATTTACTGTAGAAAACAATGCATTCTGGGTAATATTTGTCATTTTCGAGAAAATAGCCTACAGGAATATATTAATATTGCTCAAAGTCGATAAATGAGGAGACAAAGTAAGTTTTAATTTAGTGCATGGTATCTTTACAGTAACATACTGTAGATTACAGTAAATAACTGTACAATCAACAGTAAATTACTGGCAACAGTGTTGACAGTCAGCTTCACAAAACTGTATTATATGTATTAGAATTACAAACAGAGCATCTTATTTTGGCTGTAGAAAAGTATTAAATATTTTAATTGGCCAAAAAAAAAAAAAGAAAAAAAAAAAAGTAATATGTTAATTTGATTTATTAAATTTAAACAGCTAGTTTTTGTATGAGGTGTAATATATGTAGGTGGTTTTATTGAACAACACTTTAAGATAATGCAGTATTAAATATGCAGCGATGAATATTGTCCTCTTGTTTCAAGGAGGATGTTGTGATTGGATCGACCTTGTGATCAAGAGAAAGAGAACCGGCAACAACCTTTTCCTTCCTTTCTGCACTTTTTATAAATCCTTATTGCATTGTTGTCATATTTGTATGTCTATCTTTTATTTAAAGTTAAACCCTTTGAACTTTTTAACTGGTGCATTCTGTCCTTGTGAACTAAGGACTACAATGATGTCAACTCAAAATGGCCGCCCTCAACCTTTGAATCAGCCAATAAAGAGCTTTGCATTGTACAAAAATGATCACAAATTAGTACTGATGGTGTGGAATCTTTTTCTATTGATATATGTCTCCTCATTTACAGTTAGATCAATGATGTGAACATGAGTTCATCAATGGCTTCAACAACTCCAGGGAAGCCCACAGTCAACTTAAAAGTGGCTTGCTTTTGCCACATGGTTTGATGGTCAGTTGGAAAGTCAGTGAACTGCTATAGAGTAGTGGCCAAATGTGATGTCCAGCCGTATGAAAATTGAAACATCTTCAATCTTAATTCAAATATTTTTACAAATGTGTTAAAAGATGTAAGCATATCGTGTAGCTGTGCTTGGAGTCAATTGTTTCATGTATGATAATGAAATGAAATTTCAAATTATTTTTGGCCAGGCTGTCATGCAAACACGTGCAAAAACAAGAGGACCAATGAAATATTAAAAACTGATCATGTTGTAGCTGTAGTTTTCCTTTTTTTAAATTTTTATTTTTTTGCCAAACATTTTGTCAGATAAATACCTTTTCTTAGTTTAGAGTTTTATTCTTCCCTCGTATTTTAAAACATTTAAAGAATATAAACATAACAATAAAAATATGTTCCTCACATTTTTATGGTTTAAGCAAAATAGTAGGGTCATTAATAAAAAATTTCATTTCTATAGTCTGAGCATTGATTTGCGGAGTGGGAGAAGTTATTACATTTAAAATTAAATGTAATTAAATGTATTAAAATGCATTAAACATTACTTATTGTTTAAGTAATATTTATTAAAGTTATTACATTTCTTATTAGGTCAGTTACAAAAGGAATTGACAATCAAGTCTTGACGCTTGACACTTTATGAATCATCACTGTAAAACATTTTCAAGTTGATCTTAGAAAAGAAAGTTCACCTACTGCCTTAAAAATGTGAGTTAACTCAACTTGAAGATAACCTTTGTTTCAACTTACAAATAGTCAAGACAATGGATTACTTTAAGTTTAATTTTTAACGTAAAGTAATCCATTGTCTTGACTATTTTTGGGTTGAAACAAAGGTTATCTTCAAGTTGAGTTAACTCACAACTTTCATTTCTAAGTTTAACCAGCTGAAAATGTTTTACAGTGAGTAAGTCTTGGAATAAGAGTAAAATTACGTCATTCTTAGAATTTTGACACACTTGAGACTAAAATTTTACTCTGAACAGCTTTATACATACGGCCCCAGCTGTTCATCTGAAGCTGCTTCACCTGTTCTTCACACAGAACCTGTCTGTCTATAAATACTTCCTCAAAGTAAACCACAGAATTCATTTATAAATGTGAGTATTTACACGAAGCTTTCCACACCTTACAGTTTGAACCTGCTCAGGTGCGTATTTCACAGGTGTGTTGGTGTTTCTTATGTTTTTCAGGACATTACTTGTCACATCAACCAACAAGACACACCTGACATGGGCTAAGAACAAAAGTTTAAAAGGACAGATATTAAACACCACAACTATGAACCCACCAAGCCTGAGTGTTAATAATGCATTATTTTGTTCCTGTGTAGTTATTCATTAATGAAGGATCAGCCCCCGTTTACATTCAGCGCTTCCATGTTTACGTCCGAATGCCGGCTCAGTATCGACCAAAGCTGATCACATGATCAGCGCAATGCATGCGTGTGATGCTGACGCAGGAGTCGGCCAATAATGAGTCGGCGTTCTGACGTAGAACCTGGAAGCACTGGACGCAACACAAGAAGTATTCACGTCTCTTCATAACATTAAGGTTAAACCACTGCAGTCACATGACTGTTTTAAGAATGTCTTTAGTACCTTTCTGGACCTTGAAAGTGTTGATTATATTGTTGTCTATGGACGAGTCATATACCCCTCGGATTTCATTTAAAAAATCTTAATTTGTGTTCTGAAGATGAAGATGAAGGTCTTACGGGTGTGGAACGACATGAGGGGGAGTAATTAATGACAGAAATTTCATTTTTGGGTGAATTAACCCTTTAAGTTGTGTTTAATTACTCTTTAACTACATCACTTTCAATGGAACACTGCATTAGAATCGTACTTTATTTGCTCTCTTTATCTTTTTATATTTTCTGCTATCAGTTAACAAGAGAAATTATTAAAAAACGTTTCCTGATAATGTAAGATAGATTTCTAAAGTGAAAGCTCCACCCTGACAGGTGTGACAGTGAAAGCCTTTAAAACCCAGCAGAGGATCTCACAGTGGTCACAAGACACATCAGAAGAACATCACACTTTTCTTGAAACCATAAACCTCATGAAATGGCAAACGCAGTAAGTAGGCAGTTCTTTACATTTGACATCAAACTCCTAGCACAATTTACAGTAGTATATTATAATAGGACCAACTGTAAAACATTGAACATAATATACAGCAATAAGAAAACTGTTTTAATGCAATTTATTAAAATTGTTAGAGATAAAGAAAAATTATCTAATTTGACAGGCTTCACTTAACAGTAAACAGGATGTATTATTTTGCACATGCTATTTTTACACTAGATACACAAATGGCAAAATAATCAGTGCTGCTTAATTTATATAAATGTTTTATTACTATTTAGACCTTAATAATTGCTATAACAAACCAACAAATATAGGAAAATGGAATCCTAATTTTACCATCTGATGTATTATTACAACATACATACCTTTAGTAACTTAGTAATAAACTTTATTTTCCCAGGTGAACATGATAAAGACAATAAATTCTAGAGGATCAGAAGAGATATTATTACAGCAACAACACATCAGCATACATAATCTGAAAAAGACAGACGAGATAAAACAAGAAAATATTTATAAGGAATATATTTCAAAAAAAGACATCCCAGATTATCCAACTCCTGTTGAATTTCACATCACAGAAGTGGCTCATGCCACTAACAAGACAAGACTACCACAGATCTTGAACTCAGAAGGTTTCAAGGGTCTTGATGAAGATTCATTTTCGTGGTGGAGCCTGAAGATCAATGAAGCGGATATAAGAGCCGCTGAGGAGCGTTTCCTCCAGAGTTTGTTCCCAGAGAGAACCGAAGAAGAAGCTGCAGCTCAGCAGCCGTTCCTGAGTAATTTCACCACATCACCAGCATTCAATAATGAAATCTCACACTACGGCAACTTCTGCTTCACACTTCCTCTGACTGAACTGATGGAGGCCTACAAGGAGCAGATGTGTGAGGGTGAAAAGCCGGTTCTCAGAGTATACGGGACCAAACTTTTCAATAAGTTGATTGAGTATGTTGTTCTCGTTCACAGCCCTCAGTGTAATGAGAAGTTTAGTCAATATCCACCGCTTACATCCAGCCCACTGGTTGCTTATGATGGAAATCAAATCATCTGGAGAGCACAAGCTATTTGTAGAAATCACAGATACCAACAGGTAATCAATGGAAACCAGGCTTTCTTTCGAAAACTTGAAATAAAAGACAGCGAGTATTTTGTGTGGGATCAGGTTAGCCTTGCCTTTCATGTTAAAAAAGAGGTTCTTACCTTCCCTAAAGAAAGGCTTAAACCAAGTACTTGTGAAGTATTTACAAAACCAAACCGTTCAAATTAAGAGAAGCTTTCTCATGAGGAAGCTGAGGAATACCTTAAAACTTTAGTAAAAAATACTTGTCATTGAAAGACTATAATAAGGAGTGGTTTTTTTTAACACTAAAACAGGCAAGAGTGGAAAATGATTAAAAAAAAAATTACATCAGGGACCGTATGTTTAAATCTTCTTAGAAATGCTCTTAAAAATAGTCTTAAGTTTTCAAAAAATTATTAGTAAGAAGTACCTTTTTCAGTTTGTTGACAACTGACGAAAAAGAACTGTATTGTGTTTGCAACACTGGCGGAGCAATGATTTATTATCTCTTATACTGTAACAAATGTGATGATATTTCCTTTATTTTGTGCATGAGTCATAGACCAGAAGCATAGATCTGCTTGTCAGGATCTGCAGTCACCACAGCACACTACATCTCCCATAATCCTCTCTGGCTACCACCTCAGCACGCTCTACAATCACCACACCTGTCTGCCATCATCCTCATCAGCTCCTCTCCATATAAGCCAGCACCTTAAACATTCTTTGTCTGGTCTCACTGTTTATGCCTAGGACTGCTAATATGGCTGATGTGTTACTAACCTGTAATTACCTTCCTTTGTGTGATACTCACCG